>VFFE01009229.1:1129981-1197135 GCA_008921705.1 Burhinus oedicnemus
GCCCTGCCCTGCCCTGCCCTGCCCTGCCCTGCCCTGCCCTGCCCTGCCCTTCTTTTTTCTGAAAGGGAGTAATTCAGTTGCATCAATTCACTACCAGTAATGTATACAAAATTACATTTCTCCTCTTTATAGATATGTATATATAGATGTATAAAATTATATTTAGAGAATCACAGAATCATTTAGGTTGGAAGGGACCTCTTGAGACCATCTAGTCCAACCATCCTGCTCAAGCAGGGTCAGCTACAGCAGGTTACTCAGGGCAGCGTCCATTCAGGTTTTGAACGTCTCCAAGGATGGAGATGCCACAGATTCTCAGGGAAACTTGACCCAGTGTTTGACCACCCTCACAGTAAAAAAAGTGTTTTCTTGTGTTCAGATTGAATTTCCTGGTTTTTAATTTGTCCCATTGCCTCTTGTCCTGTCACTGGGTACTAATGAGAAAAGTCTGGCTCCCTTGTCTTTGTTCCCTCCCATAAGGTATTTAGAGACATTGATAAGATCCCCCTGAACCTTCTCTTCTGTAGGCTGAAGTGTCTCAGCCCACTCACCCTTTCCTTATCTGAAAGATGCTCCAGTCCCTTACTCATCTCTGTGGCCGTATGTTGAACTTACTCCAGTTAAGCCCATATCTGTCTTGTACTGGAGAGCCCAGAACTGGACCCAGCACTCCAGGTGTGACAGGAACCCTGAGGAGCAGAGCATAGCAGACCATCACCAGGAGCCACAAAGGTGAGCTATGGCAGCAAAGCCACCCAAAAACCAGCTTCCCCAAGCAACTCTATCCATACTCTCTCTGGTAACAACACACTTATTTATGTCTACACGGTGGAAAAAGGTTTTCCTCTACATTTAAGAGAGCAGAATTCAGGTTTTACTTTCAGTTTAATGTGTGTACTTTCTATTTTAGAAACCATAACCTGAAGGTTGTTGCAAAAATGCAATTTTTAAACCTGGTTTCTATTTATATCTTTGTTGACAATGCTCATATCAATACACTTGGAAACACAATGGAAGCATCACTCGATCTCAATGGGAATTAAGCACTAAAATAGCTTTGAAGAAACAAATATTAGTCCTTAGCTTGTAGAATAACTTCTATTTTGAATCCTTGCTGTGGCTTTTCAGTGAATCTTTTGCAATTATGCACAAATAGTTATCTATATTTAGGTCACCTGTATGTTTGTGCACTGAAATGTTGCTTTTCTTCATGGTGATATGGAGGAATATCATCCCTTAGGGAAGAATACTGTATCATTAAACTATTACGTCTCTATTATCACTTCTGTGTACATGTATTTTAAAACTAAAAATGGTACAGAAAAATAATACATATTTAGAAACCAGTAGTATCATCTCTAATATCTACTCATATTGGTACTGATTAACTGTACACTTCTTCCCTGTCGTTACCTGGCATATGTTGATTAACACAAGGGAAGACAGAAGAGAAGAAGGGACAGTTTCCCTGGTATACTGAGAGCAAAGACCACTGAGAATGGATGTGGGTTATCTTGCAAGTCTTGGAGTTACCCTTGAAGTGTTCAGGATGGATTTGAGAGTCAGGCAGGTGCAGTTACTGTCTCAGGTCCAGTGCATGTGAATGGCACACATTCAAGTTGAACTCTTCTCATGCTATCGTTTCACCTGCTCTCTGTTATTTCATGTTGCCCACATGTATGCTTAACATTAGACAACAAAAGGTACTTTTTAGTTTTGTGAATGAGTATCCTAGCTTTAAATCATACATAAGCTCTACACAGTAAGACGTTTGAATAAGAAAGCTGCATTACACCGTTACTCCTATGTACAGATCCTTACCAGCAAAAGGACAGTTTCGGTTTTCATATAATGAAACTATCATAGCTGTTCCTGGGTACAAATGGATGTGCCAGAGGCTGGATTGCCTGAAGCTGTATTATCAAATATTGTTTTGCTATTATTTATTGGTTTACTATTAGAGACAGGTTGCATGCTTTTGACACTAGCTTCAGTGGAACAGGTACAGTTTTACTTCCTAGGCCCACAATACATTTTTGCAGTAAAAACAGCAGATCTAATATATTGGTTTGGGGGGGATCTGTTTTCTCAGTCTACTGGCACAGTCTACCTAGCATATAGCTATGGTCTATGTATAGACAGTGAAAGTTCTTAATGGTGTATTTGCAGAACAATTTTTAGGTAATACCTGTGATTTTACTGAGAGCTGCTTTTGTTGTTAGTACACATTGCAGAATGATTCTTGGTGATTTTTGTTTCCTGTTGTTATGGCAGGAAGACTTTTAGTCCGAGTCTTTTTAAATAGGCTCTGTTTGTTCCTAATGCAGGTACTTAATGGTTCCCTAATGTGTTCAGTAAGATAACTTAACAAATAGAAAAATATTTTCCTCAATCTCTCTCCTCTTCTTTTGACAACAGATGTGCTTTGCTAATCTCAAAACGACATCTCAGTAAGTGCTCTCATTTCCTTTCCTCTTTTACACAAAAGCAGGCACAAGTCTCAACTTTATGATTTAATAATATAATTGTCTCAAATCTTAAGACTTTCCAAGTCCTACCGAGGTTACCAGAAACAGCCTGTGCTATTCTATAGGTTTTTGGTTGTTTTCAAGTACTGGCTTAATTGTTCCATTCTGGGCTGGTTGGCAAATGAAGTCTTAGAAGATGGCATATGTAAGTCATGGATCTGATTTCTAGGTGTGCCAGCACACTCAGGCACTAGGATCATTGTCTGATATGTACATTGCACACCCATTTTGAGAAACAGTAACTGTGGAGTGGTGAAGATAAGCAGAGAATATATTTCCCTATTTTTTCCCTAATGTTTCCCTGCCCTTCTGAAGGTTATAAGTCAAAATAATTTTCCTCCAGCTAAAAATAATACCAGACTATTCAACTCTGCAGCTTTAATTATTTGATGGGGTTAATATTAGACTGAAAAGCCACAGTTTTCATCCTCTGCTCCTGGTTGCTACAGCATCCTTCTGTCTGCAGAATGTCTACAGAGGATGTTACAGCATCCTCTACCTTCTGTCTGGAGGAAAGCCACCAAGACAGTGAATTAATGCTAGTCTTCCTCCTGGTGGGACACAAACCTGGCCTATGTCATGCTTAGCTCCTAGTCATATTAGACAATAATTTTTCACATTTTTATTTCCTGGTCTAAATAAGAAGTTCTTTCTTCATAAAATGGGGATGGATTTTAATTTGTGAAACCCTGCAGGCAGGTCCAGTCTGGGTAGGAGGGTGTCATAGCGTTATCCTGATAAGTCAGCTTCAGATACCTGTTATTCCTAGACTACAATATACTCAAATTGCCGGTGGAGTATAGAGCAAGTTTCCTGGGAAGGACTGAAGCTATTTTTCCCAGTAGAGAAGCACCAATTATGTTATGCTAATGGCAGTCATTAGCAGGCTTCAGGCCACTAAAGTTAGTACACTGAATTTCCAACATCCTTCTCTACGAACTCTTACCTACAGCCCAGTGCAGGACTAGTTAGCTTTAGAAGTCTTTCTCTTCCCTCCCTCCCCACAACCTGGTGGAAAGGCAGGGGTGAAGCAGCTATCTTAATCTTGCGTTAGATCTTGAGATCAGGAACAGGACCACTGACAGTCAGAGCTTTCTACCCCCACCAGCTCACCCTCGCTTTCACTGGGCAGGTCAGAATATCAGAAACAGAACTTCAGAAATGAAAAAGAGAAACAGAAAGAAGAGTACAAAAAATTTTTTTAAAAATTTAAATTTATAAAAATCTTTTTAAATGGGGAAAAATAGAATTGTTAGGACAGCAAAGGTGGAGGATTGAATTGGCTCTGGGAGAAAAAAGTAAGAGTAAGATGAAGAGGAATGAGATTTTGCATATATTAGAGGGTAAATCTGATTAGTTTGAGAAAAGACAAAAGATATATTTACAAGGAGTTAAAGAATGGAAAATAGACCTTGTAAGTACCTCTTTCTCAATTAGGCTGAGAGCTCAGCAATGCATATCCCCTCCTCCTGCTGCCTGCCCAGAAGAAAAGCAAATGCTGACTTAACAAGAATTCCCTCCTCCCAGAAAACAAATCAGGTAGCCTACTGAAAAAAACTCCCTCCCAAATTTGCTGGTAATGTCCCCAGCCAGAACTAGCTACTTTCTCCTTTCATTTTAACAGGTCACACCTCACAGGTTTCTCCTGTAGGCCCTCAGGTCTAGAATTCTTAAAAATTGGATCAACCTGTTTCCAGAAGCCTGAATCCACACTGCTCTGCCCTTTGAGCCTCTCAACAGTCTTAGCTGCTTTTTGTTTCTTGTAGATTACTGACTCCTAAGGCTGCCACTCCCACCAGTGCTGCCCTTCTCCTTCCACAGCCTCTCCTCAGCTTCACACAACCCAACAGCCATCCCAGCATTTTACAGACTAAATTTGTGCCCTGTGAGCTGTTCTCCCCATCCTTTCCACCTGGGGACATGAGCTGATTGCAGTGCAGCTGCACAGCAGCACCCCTTCACCAACCAGATGTATTTTGCAGCAGATAAAGAATGTCTCATAATAATAGAGCCAAAGCTTTCCACAAAGACCTTTTTTTTTTTCCTCCTCTCATAAAATATCCCTCCTTTTTCAGCTTTCATATCCCTGCTTCCCAGGCCTCATGTTTCCAGGCTGCTTGTTATTTACCAGGCTTATATCGTCTGGTACTCTGGCATTTGCCAGTTCAGCCATCGACTCAGAGTGATGTATTCCAAGAAAAATCCAGCCTCTCTCTGTAGCTGAGCTTTTCACTTCAGCTGTTCCTGGTCCATCCCCCCCACCCCATTCCCCCTCTCCCCACTACCCCAATCTTGCTGGCATACTCCAAGTCATAAAAGTGCACTTCAAAGGACTAGTAACTATTATGTAATTCCAAGGCTCATTTTTTGGTATCAGTATCAAAACCTGACAGGTGGCTGTCAGCAAGACCATCAGTAACTCTTAGCAATGTAGCACAGAGCTGTTCTTTCTATTAATTCACTGATTTGACAACAGTGCATGACAGCAATGTTACTATAATTACACAATATCAAAAGCAAATAAGTCATGGCACCACCACCTATATGTGTTTGTGGTTCTCTGAAGAATCACCTCTCAGCAAATGGTATACTTGGACAGCTTTACGAGACACCAGAAACATTATCTCTTGAAGTTCTTTTTCAGATTTGTGACAGCATCTATGAATAGCTTAGTCAGGTTCACTTTGGCTCAGTAAAGCTTGTATATGCATGTGATGTTCACAAAATGTGAAGCAAAACCCAGTCTTGCAATTCCACAGACTTCAGACTGTGATAGTGTTTCCATTTCCAAGACCTCTTTGGAAGCAAACTTTAGCCCTCAACTTAGGGAGGATGGAAGGAGAAACTGGCCTGCCAAGATTTGGAGTGAAAATTAAGATACAACATCACATTTTGAAAAGTAGAGAGGTGGTTCATAGTCCAGCTCTCAGCTGGCTCCAATGATTATTGTTCAGTAGGGGCTTTTGGTAGAGAAATTCCTAGACAATGAGATTTATCTGGGTTTTTTACACTAAAGCTATTCATTACTTCAAAGCTTTTGCAGGAATTTAAAATATTATTTTGTGTTTTTCCAAATATGTGGACACAGAAGACAATGGAATAATTTTCTGCTATTAAATTAATTGCAACTGCATTAAAATCAAGCAATTCTGCCTGTGCTGCATGTGCATAGCTACTTATTGCAAAATGTCTTTGCACTCATTTCAGATCATCTAAGATTTGTGTAAGAAAAATGGATCATCGGGAACCTAAGCTCCATCACATGTGCAGATTTCAGCATGGATGCCCAGATAATTGCATATGCTTATAATAGGATATTCCGTCAGCTCCTGGCCTTAAAAATTTCTAGCATTTTCTACCTCCTTTCTGCCTGGTATCCCCCACAGCACAAGAAATAGACATGTTAAATCATGCTTGTACAAAAAGGGACAAATCATTTCTTTTCATAGAATGAAAGGAGGGAAGGGGAGAGTGACACACGTGAAGGAACGGCACAGTTTGTGTATGAGGAAGGCACTGGGAATGACAGCAGCTAAACGCATTCTCAGGACAGTTACTATTTTTTTGCTGCAAAGCAGCAGCTCTGCAGCTGATGATGAATGTGAACAGAAAGTGCATGGATTTCCTGCCCACCCACTGAGAGCGGCAGCGTTCTCTCCAGGTCATGTGCAGGGATACAAATCAAATGATGAGAGGCCCTCCCAGGATGAAAGATTTCTATCATCTAGGATTTAGCTGATAGGCTGTAAAGTGCTTTTAAATCCTTTAAATCCGTACACATGAAGGTGGGTACCAGGAAAGTTGAACTGGGAAAACACCATCAAGAGCACAGATAACTCAAAGCTGATGAATTAAGCAAGAACCTTTCATATCAGAGTCTATGAATTAAAGACAGGAGAAAGAAAGATAAGCAACCACAAAAGAAAGGTAAGGCAAGTGGAGCAGGTGGGTATAGGTAGCTTGTATTTTTCACTTAGCACTTGAAATGTTGGCTGTTCAGATAGATGCATTTCACTTGGTATGGACCTCTGGTCCCTACCAAAGGGAGAGATGTGAAGTGTTATCTGATGTAAATGTAATTGTACAGCTTTATGGAAGGCAGTAAGCACACAAAATGTCAACTTTTTGGCTTGCTCTTTCTTCTGCTTAACTAGAAGTTATATGTATCAGATTAACAACCCAATTTGTTCTTTAGTAATACAGAAGAGGCATTTGTTTTCCCCGTGGGTTATCATTTTGGTTCTGATTCCTCTTCTGTGACTACATAGTCAGATAGATAATTGTGAATATAATCATTTTATATTACATAAAGATGTTGTATTTGTAAATAGAAGTAGAAGGCTTTTTAAGATAAACTTCATTTCTTGCTTTGACCCAAGCCCATCTGTGCTGTGACTGTATCTCTGAATTGGATGAAAAGGAAGACCTATCCCTGAATGACTCCTAAGAAGAAGACAGGTAGATGTGAATACATGTAGCATAAGCAAAGACCTAAATAACAGACAAAGTTCATCCAGTTCTTGGCTTTGCTTCTATAAAGAATATCAGATACTGCTACTGCAGTCACGGACACATATCTATCAGGCAGGTACTAGCTCACCAAGATCACCTTCCTTCCTGCCGAGCTGGATTAACTTTCTTCCCTAATTTGTTTAGGCCCAATTAGGAACAGAATCCCTGTGATGAAAGGTTCAGACTCCACTATTCTTTTGTCCTTGTACAAATCTTTTCAGGGCAAACAATAGTCCTCCAGTGCTGATGCTAGACTTGAGGCAGCAGACCACAAGATAAAGGACAGCTCAAAGAGTTGGGGTTTACTAAAACTAGATGGGAACATTTTCTGTGATTTGGTGGTGGCTGTTTTTCTAAGGAGGGCTCTTTCTATTGGGGTTTGTCCCACAAGGTTTCATTAGCGGCAGAACAACTCTGAAAGTCATTTACTGTGATAGACACAGTAAACAACAATATGCATTTGTGAGAGTCAGGCATCCGTCTCTGTTCATTATACTACTTTTAAAGCACAGCCCGTCTTGTGAATAGCGTTTCCAGCATTTCCTTAAGTAAATCCATGGTCTGCTCCCTGCCTTCTCTTCTACAGGCACTCTAAATGGTGGTTAGCTGCCGTTTCTGAGGTGCTGTGTTGTATCATACCATCCACAAGAAACCATAAGAGCCTGAAAAGTCAACATAAGGAAGAGAAGGTGAGAAAGGGAGACTGAAAGTGTAACAGCTTCACAGGGCACATCTACCCATACTAATGATACTGGAGATGCTCCCTTTCTTTGCTGCACAGCTGGCTCACATGATTTGATCAGTCACTGCATTCCCTTTTCAAAAGCTAATCTGCTTTTATCTGGTGCCTGTTATCTGGAGCTAGGAAATTTCTAACTATAGCACTCTGGCACATGATACTACCTGAAAGCAAAACTCTGCTGTGGATCAGACAGAACTCAAGCCCTCGACTCCTATATCCAGGAACTCAGGTGTCTGGTACATTTGTCTGCTGTGCAGCACTGCACCCTGCATGCTTGCTCTGCGTGGTGGGAGAGGAACCCAAGTTAGCCTAAACACTGACAGCCAACTACAGCGTGGGTTTCTCTGCATGCTAATTCGCTCAGCTCCTCTGTACAGTTGAATCTAGAACTGATATTCCTAGAACTGCTTGTGAGAAATTGGGCTTTTTGTCCAATATTACAGATACTGTTAGCTGGAGGGCTAGTGCCAAGTGCTAGGCTATCTGCTCCTCACAGCTGCAGCATGTTCCCTTCTTCCAAGTGGCACCCAGAGGTGTTGCAGAGAGATGGCAGGAGTGCATCGTTCAGTTTTGCTCACTCTGATCATCAGCAACACAACTATTATGTGATTTACCTGACCCATTCTCGGGGAACCTCCACAGGAATATGGTAAAGCTGTGATTAGAGAACATTCACGGAAATGCAGATTGCTTTTTATCTGTTATTCACCCAGGATTGTGAGGTAGCCTACCATTTTTAATTTTACATATCCTATTTTCTCAGAAGATGGCAAAGACCGAGACATAATGACACTTATCCCAGAGTAAGGATTCTGAAACTGAGATACTCATATGGAGTTTTACTGTTAATCTGGAGATATTGCATAAGTCTCTATAGCTTAGTCAAAACCTTGTCTTTTCTGCCAATCTTGCCAATCTGTGTGAAGTAAAAGCTTGCCTATCAGAAAGCCTAGGAGAAGAGGGAAGCAGAGAAATAAATGCCATTTCTCAGTTCTCAACGGTTATTAGGTGAAAGCAGTTTACAGCCACTGCTGATTTGAATTAGAGTGGCTTTCTGAAAGACCTAGCATTAAAAGCCTATGTTATCTCATTACAAATTTTGTAAGTCATGCATCCATAAGAGGAGCAATGGATTTGTTTCCTATGATATAAAAAGTCTTAGATAATTAACATAGTTGGGAGAAAAATATGATTTACTCTTTTTTTTTTTAATATAGGTAGATGTCTTGCTTTAGTCATGCATTTCAATTTTATTTATATTTCATATGGAAATCTAATGCAGTGTCCATTGTAGTTTTCTGCTTTTGAAATGTCTCTGCCCTCCTGAGCATTAAAAACTGTAAGGAACAGAATCCAGCCTAGCTTTACATAACAGCACAAGCTCTTTGTACAGTAAATTGCCATGTGTCCTTTCCATACACAATATGCTCAAAACCAAGGAATTTGTATCTTAAATTTGAATAATGGGCCGAAATAAGATAATTCCTTTTTGCTGACAGAAATGCGTTAGCCACTAGGACACATAACCATTCTTCAGTACAGAAATGTGTTCTTTAAAGTAGGGGTAATTGCAAAACAGCTAACCAGAAAGGAAAATAGGTTCCAAAAAAATCACATCTGATTGATGTACTTGACAAGTGGGTAATAAAATTAGGTTCTGCTCAGAACAATTTGGAATAATTGATTTGTTTTATGACTTTGACCAAAATATGCAAAAATGCAACATTCTTTCACAGTTGCACTGTAATTGTTTGTACTACTAAGAGAACAGAAAGGGGGGGAAATGCCTATTAGACAGTTTTGTTATGAAAACAGGCCTGTTAGAGTTTCACTATGAAAATGGCTAATTAGAGAATTTGTATAGGATATTTGAAGTATCATATCCTCTACAACGCCCATGGACTCTGTGCATTGCATCAAATACACGCAATACCAGTGACTCTCGTGGACCTAATTGTGTACCGAGTTTTACCGAAGCTTCTGATTTTATACCCGCCATCCATCATGGGTACAAATGACATCACTGAAATGCTTTATTTCCTCCCCTATGTCTCTCCAAGGCTACTGAGACCAGATGATATACTTGATTTGACAATTCTTAGGCTCTGTGCCTGGAGGCAGATTATAATCTGCAAAAGATCCTTAACTCCATGGGTCACTCCTCTTCTAAGCAAAAGACAGTGAAGTTAGTTGACTGGCAAAACCAGACAGGGCTGACCCTTGCACGGGTATGTACAGCTAAGGACCCGATGCTCTTTTCTGTGAATGAATGCTGTCTGCCTTCCTTGCCGTGTGCTGCTGTGGTACATAAATCACTTCAAACCCTCCCAGGGGACACAGGATGGGACAAGGGGCAGTCCAGAAAATGGCTACACACTTCTCTCTATATATGAAAAAATGCAGAAGTCCATAGGCACAGAACTGCCCTCAAGAGGAACATAACTGACCTCTTCCCAGCTAGGCTTGGTGACTGCAGCAGCAGGGTATGAAGGTGGTGTTGGACTCAAGAAAAACACTTTGTTTCTTGCAGTAAATAGGCAGCACAAAAAATTAGAAACAACAATTTGAATATCTTAGTTCAGTCAACTAATTTAAAAATGTGATCTTTTGGCCAGGAGCAACTCATTAGCTGCAGCCTAAAGCTTTTCCAGTAAATCTTAGGAACAATTGATTGATTTCATATTATAAAAAGCTTGTTATAATAAATGGACATTTTAAGTGCCAGGAAAATTTAAAGACCAGTACCTTGCAGCAAAATCTTGTAAGGAGACGCACGAGCTTCCAATTACATGCTGTCTTGACCACTTCTGCAGGTATTCAGTTGCTTAGCACCATTGTGTATGCTCACATTCTCAGCAGGAGAATTCATAATTCTCAGCAGAAACATTTCCCTGATTAGGAAAAATAAGGATTAGAAAAGTACAGAGAAATGTTTTCAGGATATGTTAAAGGTTATAAAATCCTGGGGAATGACACAATCCCCTTAAGTCTTAAGAGTGGGATTTATTCTGCAAGACAAAACATAGCTTTTTGAAGTTCTCTCCTTTTTCAAATGATAGCTTGCACAGAAAGAATGAGGTGAACTATTTTTCTGTAATAGCTGGAAAGTTAGGTCTGTTAACAGGGTTTATAATTTATTCTGTATAAACATTTGGATAGAAGTAGACCTTGTGAAATATGATACTACACCAGGAGGGTACCTTTTTTTATTTCATTTAATTGAATATCAATAAATAGCTATTTTTGATGCATCATCTTTCATCAGGTGCTTGCCAGGTGTTCATTAAATAACAGCTTTATTTATTTATTTTCCTTGACAGGTTAAAAAATTAGTTCCTGTGAAGAAACCTTAAATCACTGATTATAAGCACATGTGGCATAAGGCAATTATACCTACACCTTTAAAAACTCAGTCAGCCTGCATACAGAGTTGAAGAATGCTGGAAAGGGAGAGCAGAAAGAAAGATCTGGATACACACACAGAATGCTTACTCTTTACTCAGGCATAACTGCTAGCAAGTTTGCTGGAATTCTCTAAGTAAAGATTGGAAAGGATTAAGTCATGGGATAATGGGAAAGAGGTAAGATCTTCAAGCAGGTCACAACATTACCTCTTTCCAAGTTTCAGTACATTTGAATCTGAAGAATCTCTCCCTTACTAAGTGTAGGTTCTGTAAGATTCTTTGCAAGGAAGGAAACACCCCAGATAAGATGCTTTGGCTCATCACTGCTTTGATCTTAGTCCCATTTTCGAACTGATCCTCACAAGGATTTGTATTATCTCCCTAGCCTGCATCTCTAATCTCCTAAATCCAAAATACATACATTTAAAATGCTGGGTCAGTGTCTCTCTGGACACAGAGAAAGGGCCATGGGACCTGTCCTAGCACCTGGTCTCAGCCATGCTGGGTCCAGAAGAAATGAGGTGAGGAAGAACAAGAGGAAGCAGCAGCTCTGTCTGACCCTGGCTTTTTCTTGACAGTGCTGTCTGCTACCACAGGGCAGGCAAATCTTAAGACATTGTCTGTTTTTGCTGGATGCTTTAGATGCCTCCATGCTTAGGTTGGGGATCCTTCTCTCAGGTGGCCAACTTTCCCCAGGAGATGAATAAGCGTCTTGCTTGTCTCAGTGGACTCCTCAGAGGCAGCAGGATGGCTGAAAGTCAGGCAGTCCTTGGGGTCATTTTTCTCATTGAAAACTGTAAGTATTTCAAACTCTGTCACCCACACATTTTCATAGAATCATAGAACGGTTAGAGTTGGAAGGGACTTTGAAGATCATCTAGTTGCAACCCCCCTGCCATGGGCAAGGACACCTCCCACTAGACTGGGTTGCTCGAAGCCCCATCCAACTGGGTCTTGAACACTTCCAGGGATGGGGCAGCCACAGCTTCTCTGGGCAACTTGTTCCAGTGTCTCACCACCCTCAGAGTAAAGAATTTCTTCCTAATATCTAATCTAAATCTACCCTCTTTCAGTTTAAACCCAGAAAGTTTAAAGATTTTTATCCTTCATAAGTAGAATTAGCAAACAGAAAGGAACCCTTCTTCAATACGTGCCATAAGTTTGGCCTTACACTTGCTGTCTGTGGGGCAGTGAAATACCAGGGTGTTCAAAGGCCTGGACTAAGTTACTGCATGTCAAATAAAAGTGTAGTCATGGAGCAGAGGCTTTTCTGCATGTTGTTCTTAAGGCTCTGATCCAGAAATGCAAGCACTTAATTTTACACGTGTTCATGTCATTTCCATTGACAGCCACAAAACAAATTGTGTCTCTAAATGTGCTGATGTGCTTTTCTGGCTTGCAGTGTAAATCTCTGATTGAACAGTTGTGGCAGACTATTTTATCAAATGAAGGAAAAGAAAGATTCTTGCAGAATGTAGTTGTACCTAGAACCAAGTGACATTCAGAGTAAAAAAAATTTCCACAAGTAATTCACTGCATAGAATCATAGGATCCATGAGCCAGCAATGTGCCCTTGTTGCCAGGAAGGCCAATGGAATCCTGGGCTGCATAGGGGAGAGTGTGGCCAGTAGGCTGAGGGAGGTCATTCTCCCCCTCTACTTGGCACTGGTGAGGCCACAACTGGAATAACGCGTCCAGTTCTGGGCTTCCCAGCTCAAGCGGGACAGGGAACTACTGGAGAGAGTCCAGCGCAGGGCAACAAAGATGACTGGGGGATTGGAGCACCTCCCTTATGAGGAAAGGCTGAGAGAGCTGGGACTCTTGAGCCTGGAGAAGAGAAGGCTGAGGGGAGACCTTATTCTTGCTTAGAAGTAGCTAAAGGGTGGGTTGAAGGAGGTTGGAGGCAGACCCTTTTCAGTGGTTCCCAGTGACAGGACGAGGGGCAACGGGCACAAGTTGGAACATAGGAAGTTCCATTCAAACATAAGGAAAAACTTCTTTACAGTGAGGGTGACAGAGCACTGGAACAGGCTGCCCAGGGAGGTTGTGGAGTCCCCTTCTCTGGAGATTTTCAAGACCCGCCTGGATGCAGTCCTGAGTAATGTGCTCTAGGCATTCCTGCGTCAGCAGGGGAGTTGGACTAGATGATCTCTAGAGGTCCCTTCCAACTCTGAAAATTCCATGATTCCGTGATTCCGTGAATCATAGAATCATAGAATTATTTAGGTTGGAAAAGACCTTTAAGATCATCGAGTCCAACCGTAAACCTAACACTGCTAAGTCCACCACTAAACCATGTCCCTAAGCACCATGTCTACATGTCTTTTAAATACCTCCAGGATGGTGACAATCTAAACCTTCCCTGGCATGACATGAGACTGTTTCCTCTCATCCTACCACTTGATACTTGGGAGAAGAGACTGACCCCCACCTCGCTACAACCTCCTTCCAGGTAGTTGTAGAGAGTGATAAGGTCTCCCCTCAGCCTCCTTTTCTCCGGACTAAACAATCCCAGTTCCGTCAGCTGCTCCTTGTAGGATTCATTCTCTAGACCCTTCACCAGCTTTGCTGCTCTTCTTTGGATATGCTCCAGCACCTCAATGTCTTTCTTGTAGTGAGGGACCCAAAACTGAACACAGTATTCGAGACACTGGGCACTATATAGTCTTATTTTAACACCTATCCATGCTAAGCAGGTTAATGATTTTACCAGCATTCTCTGCTCCGTCTAAAAGGCAGGAAAACATAACTGTATTTCACAACCCATGCTAATATTTCACCCTAATTAAACCATTAGAACTGTAAATGTTCATTCTAAGCTTTTCTTAAACAGAATTGTTGAAAGAGAACTTGCACTATGTTTCCTCTGGGATTTACAATATTGTAAGTGTCTTATTTTCTGTGGCTATGTTTCCTATTGCACAGTTTCTACTTGTTTGCTATGAGGGAGAAATGTGTCAAACCCTGTACACAACGCCTGTTTATCTTGTACCAAAAGGAATCATCCCGATCTTATTGAATATCACAGAAAACCTTTTACTGACTTAAACTGAAGCAGGACCTGTTCAAGAATTACATGAGAATTTTAGCAGCTTTTTTTTAATTTTGCAGTTCTTGGTTACATTAAATAGTGCCAAGAAACCACTAGACTTGGGCTGAGTGGGCAGAAATGTAGCCTTCAGCAAATGGTTAATGTTTGGACTTGTTGAACTAAAATGGATGCAATTTTGGTGCATGATGTCAATTTGATTAAAGTCTGTATACAGTTATTCAGGAATAAGTGGATAACAGCACATTTTCCATGAAAACTGAGGGTGTAAGAAACAGCAGGAGCACAGCACGAAGATTACAAAAAGAACTGAAGTGAACTGTTTAACAGCTAATTAGAGTCACCAACTGAGCACTTTTAGTTTGCATAACTGGAGGCATTATGCCATTGAACAGGGATGTGCATGGAATGTTTCATCAGTTTCTGGGAATTTCAATACTGGAAAGTTACTGAGAAATATTTCTAGAGGGAGAGCAAAAATTACCAGAGGTCAGGGATCAATTTAACAGGGTATCTAGACACATGTATGAAAAATCTACATGAACAGGTTGGCTAAACGTTAGCTAAAACAGAAATATGTTAATAATCTAGCAGTTAGGAATAAAGAAGATCAAGTAGCTGATTTCGAATCTAATGGTTCAAAATTTCCATTTAAATTCTTATATGTTCTCCCTCTTTTCAATTTCACTTGCATCCTTTTACCTTTTAAGTACTTCTCTTACACTTAGCAAAATCAACAGAGTCTCCTTTAATGGCAGAGCCACAAATGGACATTGCTGCCACCTGTCTGAGCTGGACAAATCAGGGTAATGATTTCTTTAACTAATTCCTCTTTGAAGTAGAGCAATGTTTTAAAGGTAAAACGTCTAGATTTGATTTAAAAAATTTCTACAGATGTAGAATTTACAAATCACAGAATGCTCTTCCAAAGGCTAATTATTACATTGTAAAAAGAAACAAACTACAAAAATAATTAAAATAAATATTTCCAGAATCAACCAATGGACTTCATTAAAGTTAGCACCATGAAGCTCTTAAATTTTCATTTATATTTCCCACATGGACACATATTGACTGTACATCAATGCTGAAGTCCTGTCTTTAATAAGGTAAGAAGAGAGAGCATCCCAAGACTTGCATTATAAGGAATATTTTTTAATCTTTTAGTTGCTCCTGCAGCAATAAGTGTCACCCTTTCTAGACTGTGGATGCAGTTCTTCTGTAGCAAGTCTACCACTCACAGTGCAAAAGTAATAAACCTACCTCCTAACCTGGTTATAAGTCCAAGAATTAGAGTAGCCCTTTTAGTCACATCATCACAGGGAAGTTTGCCTTCCAGCCATCCACATCTTTCTGTGGTTGAGACATCAATCAGAATACCATTTCCCCAATTCTTGTATCTTTTATATACCTTCAGTCATTGTCTGCTCCTTTGAAGTCATTTTGCACAGTGTTAAATTGCACGTGGGCAAGAAACTACCCTGCTAGAAACTCACCCTTATATGCAGCTACACTTGGGGGGGGGAGTCGGGTGGGGGGCATGGCTAAGGAAGGTTTCAGTACACACAGCATAAGCTGTGCTGATTTTTGTACCATCTGAATTTCTTGTGATGCCCAGCCAGATCTCTACTGGGGATCTACCTCACTGGTCTGCCTGTCCCTCCTCTTGCACATATAGCATGACCTCACTCTTCCCTGAAGTCTTTTCTGGGAATAAAACCAAATGTAAAGCACACAACATAACAAAAGAAAGCCACTATTCACTTCCATAACGTGGGCATTTAGATTTAACATTATTTGATGAATGCTATGCAGGGGTCTGGAAATCCCTTTCCCAATCCAGTGTTCACTGCAGCCTCCTCTTCAGTGAGGCTGGGAATAATGGATATCAGTTTAGACGAGTTGAGAGTCCTGCTGCCTGCATTTTCAATTATTCTGCTGGATCTTAGAAGTAAAGAGGGGTAAACTGGATAAGGCTTGACTTGTAACCTCTGGTGCTGCCAGTCTAACACGTTTCACCAGCAATAAATTAACTTAGGGAAAAAACTCTCAACAGCAGTGTAACTTTAAATATCAAAAGTTATAACATACTGCTCTTTGGTATTAAATTCTAACAGTGTACCAGATTACAATAATAAAATGACAAAGAAAAATACACTTTCCACTTTTCAGGTACAAAGAAAGCATCGATCAAACATAATACACACAGAACAGAGAGCAGGGTTCTTTTTAAAAATAAAGATTAGCTAAAAACATTTAAAAGGCTTTACACACAAAAAGCCCCTACAGGGTGGGCTCTCTGAACAATGATTCAAAACATTATCACAAATGAATACGATTCATTATTATGGCTTTTATCAAGATGACTTCTCACACAGCTCTCCAAACGAATTCAACCTTGGGACCTAATCCTCCTGCTGACAAGTGAGTTTATGCTATTTGGACCTCCAAATTTCGAGTCTCAATGACAAAGGCTGGATCAAGACAACATAGGTCAATCCAAGCCCTCCTTTGCCCCCTGGACAACTCCTTTGATGTCACTGCATGGGGTGCAAACCAAACTCCTTTAAATAACTTTCCCAAAGTTTTTTTGCAAGCTACTTTCAGATTTTTCTGAAGGGCTAGGTGTTGCAGTAGACCTGTTTAGAGAAATCTGGCTAAACATGGAACTCAACAAGAGTGCAGATATCTGAATAATTTAATTACCTATGCTTATTATCTACTTCTTTATTATTACACATTTATTAAATACATCTATCTATGAAATACTGAATTAGATCAGGATTTACTCCTAGAGGCTGCCAGTGCTAATTAATACCTGATCAACCTCAAAAGAATTAGTTCTTCAGTTAGGGACATGAGGCAAATCCTTGAAAATCCTTCTTTGGGACTGCAGCATCACCTGAATAATGAAGGAAGCCTTTTCCACTAAGCTAACCCTATCTCGAGTGAAGCAACCACACCACAAAGTAGTGTCAGGGCTACAGAAATTGCCTGGATTAGCAGTGGATAGTTCATGCTCACTAGGTATGTAGGCTGTATCTCCATTAGAAAACCAAACTCCATTTGAGGCACCATCAGGTAAGAGTTTCCATGTGCAGACAGGATTCAAGTGCATAGCAGGGCCCAAGTCATGATCAAATATTCTCTGCAGTGCAAACAAGCCTGTCTGGCCTGATCCTCTCTATCTATGTCACCAAGACAATCTTGCAAGCAATGTATCTTAACAGATTTTACAGACATACCTTTGTTTACTCTGCTGTCCTTTCTCCTAATTTTAACACTACAGTTTCCAGTTAGATCTAAAAAGTGAAGGCTGGGAATACACATTAAAAAGTGGGTAGAAATATCCTAATGACTTTTCTCCTATTTCAGCCCAGTGTTGGGTCACATGTGTCTCTGGCAAATCATTTAAACACATAGCTTTCCTCCATATACCCAAACAAGATGTTTCACTGTTCTTTGTATACACTACCTCATTCCAAGTGTTTTAATATTAGTAAAACATCTTTTTTTTCTGTATTAAGTTGTAAAAATGTTATCAAATGCTGATAGAGATAGGAAGAGCACACCTAATTTACAGCCTTATAGCATAACCTTCGATCATAGCCCAACTCTAATGCATATGGAAGGAGACCTGTATCAGTGAGTGTCCCGTTTCTTGCTTCTGTAATTAAGTTGTATGGTATTAAGGCAAAAGACTGCAATTTTCTCTCTTGATATAAAATTCTTAGTCTTTGGAGCTGTTTCCAGCCTTCTGATCTCTTACGCTCTTGCATTTTTCAGTGTCCCTTTCTTTCCAAACTGCATGCCATTTGTGGGCCTTCAGGGACTGCAGAGTGTAGTGGGAACACTGCTCTCATTCAAGATTTCTTTAATCTTGGCTAGCACTAACAATGTGAAGAAACAGGACTTCTGAATCGAGGCTATAAGCATGAAACAAGCAGTATTTTTCTATACACCCTAGGTAGAGACATAGCTGAGCTGTTGTAACTGCATTGTGTGTGCAAACTGCCACACAGCAAGTCTGTTGTAAATCATTAAGTAAATGCTATGTAGGAGCACAAAAGGAGATTATTTTTTTAATTTTTTTTTTCTAGTATCCTATGTAATTCCAAGCTTTGTGTGACTGATGAATTTAGTAAAAGAGAAAGCGCTTCCTCTCACAATGCTGCTGAACTTTCTCCAGCCAAGGAATGACGTCACGTGTGCAGCATATTTGCAATGATTGACAGAAGTCAATTACAAACTAATTTTGAAGCCATTCTACCTAACATGAAACAGAGACAGTGTCTATGAAACAAAACCAGAATAAACACCTGGGAAGTATAATACTCTTTCAGGACAGTGCACAACAAAAAATATCTAGGTGGTATAAATGCTGAAAATACATTGCATGTGTGATACTATATTGTCCAAAGTCCTTGATTTTTCTGTTACTCAGCACAGGATTCCCCATCTCACAACACCCCCGCTGCAAGTTACATGGTAATCTTCTTGCCAGAAGAAGATGGTTGCCTTCTTGCCAGCAGGACTCATCTATGAGAGGCGTGAGCAGGAGTGAGGCAGGGGGCTGAGCTCTGTGCTCCCGTGCAACCATACCCTGTCTCCTGAGGCTGTCAGAGTACCAGTCAGTGACAGCTTTGATAGCAGCCTAGGAACCAAACTTTGGTGACTGCAGAGGGAGTCCACATCACTCCTATTTCAGACAGGCAGTCATGCAGATGTCAAAATACTACTCTCTCATAACTGAACAGGGCTAGGTTTGAAATGGTGAAGGTCACTGATTCTCTTGATAAATTGTTATTGTTTGAGCTCTGGGAATGCAAGTGATCCACATTGTTGCTACGATTTTTTACATCCTTGCACCGAGCAAAGGCTAGAGTAATATCGATTCAGGTTACAAATCTCATCAGCAAGTAAACAAATGCAGTTTGTGAAAGGCAATTCATGAGAGAAAAAAATTCTCTTTAAAAAAGGCTTAGCCATGCCATCATGCTGCTTCTCTTTTCAGATCAGAATTAACATTTCTGATCTGGCAATGCAGCAGGCTCATTCCTTCTGGCGACTGCCAATCAAGTTGTGCCCTTCCTTTGTCGTTATCAGCCACCAGGGACAGCACGTGGAATCAGAGCTTGAGCTGTTGGTGGCATTATGATGTGTGAGGCACAGGGGAACCCAGCTTGCTCTTCTGCAACAATATGGATTCTGAAGCACTGATGGTAGTAAGCTTTGTTTTGTCAGCATGTTACCGCATACATGAAAGACATACAGGAAGCAGAAAGCACAGTAACAAGATGCCATAAACATATTCCGCCAGGATTTATGGCTTTTTCATGTGTCTACCTGCAATTTTGACCAAGGGCACTACTGAGACCCTGGTGAACCTCTTTTGAACTTCCTCCAGTCCTCACATTGACTGTGAGGAAATGAGCCAAACTGCTTGCTTGGGAGAGGATGCAGGGAAGACTGCCTTTGCTTCCCTCCAGCTGACACAGGACTAATTCCAAGCTGAGGCATCCTCTTTATCATTTGAAGAGTTTTATAAGTTTCTGCCCCTTTAGCTTTAGTACAGGCTGAACATACCTAAAAAATGTAGGAACTTCAAGAATACAGATTTCAGTAATCTTTTCTTTTAAGCAAAAGACATTATTTAATGCATCAGTAATTTATCCTTTTGAATTATTGCAGCAGAGTTATATAATATACAGGAGTGACTGCTGAAGGATGCAATGAAAGAAATACTGAAGCAGCACTAGGCTGGGCCTGAAGAACTGAGCGCTATTCTTTTTCCTCTTGCATAGACTTTAAGAGGTGTTTACATAAACACACAGGATTCCCAAGCTAGTGAGCCAAGTGATCTAGTCCTGGAGTCAGAAGCAATACAGCTGCATCAGCATGGCCCTGTGCCCAAGCCAACAAGCACTGTTAGAGAGCTAACAGAGCAGTGCTGCTTCGGGGTCCCAAGCTAGTTTTGCCACCACATCAACATACCAACTTTCTTGGAACCCACTTCACTGTTTCTCAAATAATGCTGGATTTTAACGAGGAGCCTTTAAGGCCAGCTCCATGAAGACATTTGACTGCCTAAGCTCCTGTTGATTTTTCAGGGCCTAGGCATTTGTCTTTTCACCTTGTTGGCAAAGAGGCTACAGCTTCATCCTTCTCTTTCACCTAAGCTGTATCTCTTCAGAGCAGGGTTCATTTCTTACTATGCAGTACGTTCTTGCACAATGGCCACTTAATTTTGATGGAGGCCCCTGACTTCTAGTGAATTTTAAATAACAGTAACAATTTGGCTGAGGTCATAAACCACCAGCACACAGGAATGGCAAGAAAGAACAGATAAACTGCAGGAAAAGAAGCCATTCATACTTTTATGCATCATTGGAAAGTTCTCCTGAGGGCAAAAAATGAAAGAGTATTTTATTCAAATTATTCACCCACTCCTTAAAGCAAGGTAATGGGAGGTTATGTGTGCCATCCATCAGTGCCAATTCACTAACTGCAGGAAGGGCACTCAGCCTATAGCTTTCATGGTCCACCTAGCTCCAATCCAGGTTTACTGATGTTGAAGGGGTCGCCAAGACTCCTGCTTCAGCAGAGACAAAATTCAGGGATTTGACAGCTGCTTTCTATCTTTTGTGGTTAGGAAAAGTTATTACATATAAATAGGTATCTTCTGAAATGAATAGATAACCATCTTCCAGCATTTATTGCAATTGATTAGAAAATTATTAAATCTATTTTCAGAACTCATGAGCTTTAAGCCCAAGCATGACTACTTATGATTTTTATCAATAAACCACCATAATCAAATTTCCAAAGTTCTACTCCAGCTTCTATTGGTTTTTGTTTTGATAAATGGAAAAAAGTAAAAAATGAAATTACAACAGACAAAATTAGAGCTTGACCACAGATGCTTACATAGAGGACAAGGAGGTCACAGCTTCTTCCTGTACACTCAGTGTGATCACCACTCAGGTATTCACACATTTCTTGCTCTAGCAAGACAGCGCTACAAGCAGCTTGAAAATGCTGGTCTAAATATCACTGCTGGGCAGATCTTCCCAGGACATTTTCAGCATCAGAGCTGTGTCTCCTCCCTGTTTAATCTCTTCCTCAGCAGAGTGAGGGGCAGGCAGCAGCTCAGCAGGTTTTACATCTTCCAAAGAGTCTCTCCATTTAGAAGAAATTTCCAGCAGATTAATTTAGATAACCCCAAATTATTGGTGTCCCTTGGGAGAACAATGGGCCATTGAACATGGGCTGGTAGGTTCAGCTACCTACACAACAAGAGAAAGAAAAGAACTCACACACCACCAAGTAATCCTAATAGGAGTGCTCAACAATAAAAATCATCATTAAAAAGCCTTCCCCACACAACCCATTGGCATGCTCTGTGTTTTATACAGATTTGTCTTATTTTTGTGCAACTGGAGAAGTATTGTAATACCTGTAATAAGAAATTATTAATATTAGCTGAGGTTTCTGATGTTGTCATTGCTTTTGTGTTTGCTGTCATGGCTCTTGCCCTGAAATATCATATGGGAATGATCTTGTTCAGTTATGACTGTGGAGAAGTACAACCTTCGCAATTCTGTTTAGAAACAGACATTTTCTATTGGTAAAGACACCAGACACCCTGCCCTCCCCCAAAGAAATGAACTCAGAAATAGCAATATATTAAAAGCAGAAGCCCAAAGCCCTGTGCAACCTGTGTAAAAGGATTTTTTTTTTTTTTTTTTTAATTACTCTAAAAGTTCAGCTTTGGCCTTTTGCTAGAGGGACTGTCTGATGTTTGTTTTATGTTGGGTTTTTTTTGTTTTTTTTTGGTTTTTTATTTTTTTTTAAATAAAGGATTAAGATTTGGCTAGCAAAGCTTGTAACCTCAAGGTGTCTTAGAAGATGCAATGTTAATGTTATATATCCTCGGTCCTATGAATTCTCCCATTCTGCCACTATTAAAACAACCTGTTTAACTCTGAGTCGCTGAGGGGAGCTCCTCCGGAGCCGGGCCGACCAGCGGCGGTGCGGCAGAGCTCGGCGCGCAGGCGGTTTTCCTGAGGTTTTCCTGAGGTTTTCCTGAGGGAAGGAGGCGCCGCGGCAGCGGAGAGACCCGCCATGAGGCGGCAGCTCTGGCGGGAGGCGCTGACGAGCCGTGGGCGTTGCCAGAGCAACAGAGACCGCCCCTGCCCATAAAAACGCGCCCTAGGGAGCGCGAGCGGCCAGGGCGTGGCGCGGCAGTTGGCGCGGGAGGGCGCCTCTGAGCAGGAGCAGGAGCAGGAGCAGGAGCAGGAGCAGGAGCAGGAGCAGGAGCAGGAGCAGGAGCAGGAGCAGGAGCAGGAGCAGGAGCAGGAGCAGTCCATTGGTCGAGCACCGGGCTGCGGCCGTCTGCAGGGGTCAAGGGCACTCGTCTGAGTGCAAAGGCTGCAGGTCGGGCTCGGGGCTCAGCACCATCCATCCTAGTGGTGGCTGATGCATCCACCCAGGTGGAACTATGGAGGTGAGAGAGGCTGCAGTGTGGACCTCAGGCTGCAGGAGATGCCTGGACCTTTCTCCCGGGTCAGGGATAAGTGGCAGACCTGGCTGCAAAAGGTGTGCCCAGGTGGAGGACCTCCTGCAGCAGGTGGCTGAGCTGCAGGAGGCAGTGAGGAGGCTGCATAGCATCAGGGAGGCTGGGAAGGAGACAGACAGCTGGCTACAAGCACAGCCTGCAGTGGACCCACAACCCATAGCCAGTCAAGAAATGCCACACTGGCACACCCAGAAGGAAGGGAAGCCAGTACTACAGAATGGAAACGTGTAAGTGCAAAGACCAGCAGGAGGAAGAGTCTTCCCCCCAAAACTGAGGTGCCCTTGCAGAACCGCTTCGCTGCTCTGCAGAGTGAAGAGGCAAAACCTACTGTATCAGGAGAGGCGCTGGCTCTGAGAAAGACTACCTGATCTGCTCCATGTATAACACCCAGTGCAACTAAGAAAAGGTGACAGGTGATAGTTGTAGACGACTCTCTCCTGAGAGGTACAGAGGTACCTGTTTTCAGCCTGGACAAAAGAAGGCTCCAGGGAGACCTTATAGCAGCCTTCCAGTATCTGAAGGGGGCCTACAAGAAAGCTGGAGAGGGACTTTTTCCAAGGGCATGTAGTGATAGGATGAGGGGTAATGGCTTCAAGCTGGAAGAGGGCAGATTGAGATTAGATCTCAGGAAGAAATTTTTCACTCTGAGGGTGGTGAGGCACTGGAGCAGGCTGCCCAGGGAAGTTGTGGATGCCCCATCCCTGCAAGTGTTCAAGGCCAGGTTGGATGGGGCTTTGAGCAATCTGGTCTAGCAGGAGGTGTCCTTGCCCATGGCAGGGGGTTTCGCAGTAGATGATTTTAAGATCCCTTCCAACCTAAACCGTTCTGTGATTCTATGATTCCCAGGGTTGTCTTCTATTCAGTAGTAATAACAAATGCAAAAATACAACCAGAGAAACGTGCCAGAGAAGTGTTTAGTCTGTTAAATGCACACTACTAATACACATGTTTAATTAAAGTTTTTTGTTTTACTCTTCTAATTACCAAAAGACACTAAGGAACTGGAAGACACTTGGACAACTGGAGCTGAGGTGGAGACAAAGCCTCCAGTGAACCTGCAAGAGTCGGCCATGAGCATATCCTAGTTATACAGCATTAGTGAAAAACCATGCCAACACACAAGAATTGACACAGTGACCTTCAGAAGTATAAGCATGAACTAAAGCTTGAAGTACTGTAGCTGACACACAACAGTCACTAACTGGTGGCTTTATCAATTCATAACCTTCATGGATAGGGTAACGTACTCTTCAGGATTGACATTAGTGCAGTTCCTCTAGTTAAAAATAATACCTGACATTGTCATGCAGTTAGGATTCAGTTTAACATGCAGATTTTTTAGAAGTCCCCCTGCAAGAATGGGGGTAAACTTCAGCAGTCGCAAATAAACAGCAAATGCTTTCTGCAGAACATAATATATCAAATGTTGCTGTGCTTTTGAACTAAAAATGGCTAATATGAAATAATGCCTCTCACACTGTTACCTGCTAACAATCAGTTACTTTGAATAACTAACCTGAAATTATTTTTGGAACTCATTGTGCAACTGTAACCCTTCAAAATCTGTCAAGCAGCTATCGCATAACCCATGAGATGACACTGAACTCAGGGAAGGGATGAGTTATATGTGGCTACCTCTGACGTTATCTGTATAGTTATATCTTAGATACTGATAAAGTGGCTTTATTTTTCTTTTTTTTAAGGTAGTAAACATACTATGGAAGGAACTGTAAAATCACTACTTTGCCATTCACGGGATCTGCTTTCAGGACACTGAAAAGCCTAATTATGTTTATGGCCTAATTCTCCAAGGTGTTAAAGGGGAACATCTTAAATTGAGACACACTCAGCCTTTGTATAATTCACTGACTTCTGTGGAGACTGAGGCTGCTTATTATTTTGCAGGATGAGGCTTCTCAGTCTTAAATGTATAAGTAATTGTTATAATTAACAGGTAGGTCATATGTGTAAATGCTTTGTTAAGTGGAGCCTAAGGTAACTTTCCATTTTACACGTGTCGGCAAACTATTACAGACCCAAGCTAACATTTTTGCATATTATCAGTAGAGCTGTTTATTATATCTCTGGAAAGCCGTTACTGGTAGCTCTCAAGGGAAAAGGAACTCAGATTTGAGTTTTGGATTCCATGTCAAATCCAGTGTAGTGTTTTAATGTGCAACAAATGAGAAATTTTGACGAAATAAACAGTGCTGTTGCATCATGAAATTTCTCTGGTGAGCATTGGAGAACTGGATGGAAGGACACAAAAGTCAGGTATGCTCCCTTGCCCTTCATGGTCCTGGAGGTCCTCTTGAACCCACCTTTTATCTGCCAGTTTCCAAACATACAACCAAGCTGACAAGCAGCATGGTAGAGAAGAGAGGTCTGAGTAATGGAGATTTCTGACCACATCTCAATCTCACATCTTTATTAATGAGATTTATACTGTTGTCATGACTAGATGTCCAATGGACAAGGGTCTATTATATAGATATATTACAAACATATAAAAACCATGTCTAGCCCCAAAGGTCAAATGGGAGCCATGGGTTGCTAATCCTTTTGAAAAACCTAGATTTTACTGTTTTTAACAGATGATCATGACAACAATGTCACTGCACCTTCTTTTGCCCAAATAGCTATTTTGATTATCAAACGGATAAGTAAAATTGAACATAGCCGGAAAAGTGTATTTATTGAGTCTGCATGCACATAACATTAGGCGTTAGATTTTCTCAATTTGATTTCATAATTGAAAGAAAAACATTTGCAGGTGATGCAAATTCAATTATTCCAAAATTTAAAGCACAGCTATGTTAAGTAGTAACACCTACTTATTTCAAGAAGCAATGTTTGTTCTACAACAGGTCATACAGCAACAGCAGAGCAACACTGCAGAGGAACAATTAATTTTTCAATGTAAAAATGTATGATGTGAATCCATGCACTGAAATACAAAAGATTAATCATTTAACTATCCGGGAAAAAAAGCCCAGACAAATTAATTGCTAGAATCTGAAAGTCAGGAGACTAATCCAATTAAACATGTAAATGGGATACCTATGGTGTTCATTTGCAGTGTCCTTCAAGCTAATAATTAAATGATGGATTTAAAAACTAATTGTTAAGAAACGTGTCAGCTGTTAGCCTGAAATTCAGAGTGCCTTTAAACTTGTGCTGCCACATTAATCCTTGAATGACAAAGTCAACTCAGCTCCAAACTTTCACCTATTCCCAAGGTACTGGACAATAAAAATTCTGTTTTCCACTGTGGAAATTTAGATGGATAGAATTACTCTGAACGTCTATTGTCAGATGTGTTCAGAATCCTGAACGTTTGACAAATAATCACATTGAAGGCACTGAATAAGACCACCCATTAGGTGGCAAAATAGCAGTGACCAGAGTGGTTTGACACCTTTCTCAGAAACTACTGTAACCAAGAAACAGCTGAAGAAATTAATTCCTGCATCTTGGTCTCTAATTGAAATAGCCCCAGACAGGAGCAATCGTGATCTGCACAGAAAAGGGACATAATGACCACTAGTTATGTTCTGCTATTTTATCTTATGACTAATTAATCTCATTTGCCTTGTCAGCTTAAATACTGAAAAATCACATCTTCCCCTGCAAATTCTTGGCATGAGTCTTAAAATCATGAGTTTTAAAAAGAGTCTATGTATTTAGGCCTCAGAGATAAGAACCGCCAAGGTTTGAAAACCCTGGAAAAAAGTAAAAGAACATTCCATGACCTCATATGACTGAGGCTGCCTTTCACAAGAAAGGCATCCGTATTCTCTGATACGGATGGAAAATAAAAAAAATTGCATCTGTTGCTTTCAAATAATATTTTTGTCTGCAAATTCATGAAAAATGTTGGCAGTGGTTTAGTGGTAATAAGTGACTGAACAAATTTGACTGTACTATGTTTGTGCAAGTGTTCTTGCAAGTATTTACAGTTCTAATTGTCATACTGCTGCTTTCAGGATAAAAAACCCAGCTTACCTGAGCACCCAATGCTGCATATACCAAACCAGTGTTTTTTGTTATTTTCACTAAAGTCTAGTTTTTCCCATCTTAAGTTTCTATGCTTGCCAGTTAACTATTTCAGCAACAGATCTGCCTGATAGCCTGGGGTAAACCTCTCAACATACGCTTCTAGGTTTAACACCTTTAAATGAGCGCTATTTCATTGAAGCTAATGAAGTGAAACTATATTACATCATCTGTCCATCTGAAGTTGTCTTCCTCCAAAAGCACTTTTATGGCCATTTATATCTGTCATTTATACAGTTTTACAAGGAATAAGAAAAGTCACTGAGATTCATGCAGACTCAAGATACAACAATGATCATGCAGCTTTTCTACCAGAGGTGATAAAAACAGGAAGGAAAACAGAAAAACATCCTCTTCTCATCATGGTTTAGCTATATCAAAGGGGTAACATTTGAATAAAAATGTTGCTTGAAGTCTTAACTTGTGCATTACAAAGTGTGTGAAAGATGTATAATGCAGAATGAGCTGTTTCATCTTCAGACATCAAGAATTTCTAGGTGATCTATTGTCAATTTGTGAATAATCTTTTAACAGTTCATATCCCTAAGTTCTGTTGTGTCTGTGTTGTAGTTAAAGCCCATTTACTGGATTTTCTTCCATACACATGGTTTCCTACTTCACACAAAGATATGAAAGCCTATCTAACCTTTATTTTTTGTTTTCCAAAAATGCAAATGATACTACAACACAGGAATATTGTTGATGCCTGATATCACGGTTATTTTAGGTGGTTCCAGCTGCATTCAGTAGATAGCATCTGGCACAAACAAGTCTGAAAATAGAGAGCAATGATGGCATCTGTGAGAGTGCGTTGAGAACCCTGACACCTATGAGAGAGCGAGTGAACCCAAAAAGTCTACACAGTGCATCCACAAAGCAGTGATTTTCCAGATGAGTAGATGGCTTGCCTAGGAAACTAATAATGTGAAACAGCCTTGTAAGTCACTGTCATAGCTGGCTATTGCTTGTGGTGATAGATAGATCCATAATCAAGGCAGTTTGCAAAGCCCTGATCACAGACCCTTATGCTCAGCATTTTCACTTTGTTTTCTTGTTGAAAGATGAATGTTTCCAGTCCTCTTAATTATGAGGAAAGTGCAAATGAACACAATCAAACCAGAGGTGTGACTCAGTTTTCCAGAAATCTGAAGACGGTGCTATGTACTGTTGCTTCAGCCAAGTTCCTGGCACCTACAGCTGTCACCCCCCAAATTAAAAATATTCCCAATGTTTATATGATTTTGGATGGTAAAAACACCTAGGGGACCCACTTCTGTTTTCTGAAGTATACTATAAACATGACATTCTTTCTTGTCTTGCCCACACCCTAGAATTTATATTATTTTCTGTAGTTCATTTGCTTCATTGAGGAACCAGACATTTGGGGATTTTAGTCTTCTCACTCTGTCTAGAGCTGCGTCTAATCCTACAATGAAGAAATAATGGGATCACAGTGCTCACAGCACACCCAGCAGAAGCACTGCTATAAATTTATACATTTAACTGAAAAGGGTGCAACTATACCACCTGATAATCAGTGAAGAAGTTCAAAGCTGGCTGTGGGCTTGGCTGTAAAGGCAATACAGAGTCAAGAAGGCGGAGTAAAAGCTATCCTCAAATCACTTTGAAATGATTAAGATGTTTGATCTGAATGAAATGTTTCCACTCATGAATCTCAGTCTGTTTGGGAAGAGGAATGCGGTTAATACTTCAACAATGGGTAAGAGCTGGCATTGCTGAAGCAGGTGCTGATATTCTGAGGCGTATCTGAGCCCCATGACTGCAAGAAAGCTATTTGGTCATCTGTGAAGGCCTACCCAGGACAGGAGTGTCCACACTGCAGATAACAATGGATGAAGTTAGTGCAGCTCCCATCTACAGGTGGGCACATTTGCTATTGGATTACATGAGAACCCTACATGCAATCTGGTCTGACCTGATTTGGCATTCTCCAAACAGACCCAGTTTATGATAGATGAATTATGGGACAGGAACTTTGTCATGTAAGCACCTGTAAGGAAAACTGCTTGGCACTACACTTAGAATTGCTCAAGTGATTCAATTTTTTTTTCTCTGAGAGACAGCTTCAAAGTGGTATTTGTAAATGACTTCATAATTACTTTTTTCTTCCATAGTTAATTCTAGGAAAAAAACCTCAACTGTCTTGACTGTTTTCTCTCCATCTTCATTGTCATATCCTAGCTTTTAAGGTTGCACACAGCTCTGGCTTAGACAAGTCACACCACCAGAGCACATAGAATCATAGAATGGTTAGAGTTGGAAGGGACCTTGTAGATCATCTAGTTCCAACCCCTCTGCCATGGCAGGGATGCCTTCCACTAGACCAGGTTGCTCAAATCCTCATCCAAACTGGCCTTGAACACTTCCAGGGATGAGACACCCACAGCTTCTCTAGGTAACCTGTTCCACCGTCTCAACACCCTCAGAGTGAAAAATTTCTTCCTAATATCTAATCTAAATCTACCCTCTTTCAGTTTAAAACCATTACCCCTTGTCCTAGCGCTACACTCCCAGATAAAGAGCCCCTCCCCATCTTTTCTGTAGGCCCCCCCTTAGGTACTGGAAGGCTGCTATAAGGTCTCCCAGAGCCTTCTCTTCTCCAGGCTGAACAACCCCAACTATCTCAGCCTGTCCTCGTAGCAGAGGTGCTCTAGCCCTCTGATCATCTCCGCGGCCCTGCTCTGGACTCAGTCCAACAGGTCCACATCCTTTTTATTTTGGGGGCTCCAGAGCTGGACATAGTATTCCAGGTGGGGTCTCATGAGAGCGCAGTAGAGGGGCAGAATCACCTCCCTCGACCTGCTGGCCACGCTGCTTTTGATGCAGCCCAGGATACAGTTGGCCTTCTGGGCTGTGAGTGCACATTGCTGGCTTATGTTGAGCTTCTCATCCACCAACACCCCCAAGTCCTTCTCCTTAGGGCTGCTCAAGCCCTGCCCAGCCTCCTCAAGCACTGCCCAGCCTCCTCTCTCCTATATTGCTTTCTCCTTCTACTAACACCTCGGTCTACAATGCATTCTCAGAACTCTTTTCTCTTTCCAAACAATGTTTTGTCTGCCAAGTAACTTAAAGTTCAATCCCTTTGTCCCTTTATGCTGAACACCTCCCCAGTGGTATCATCCTTCCCTGTGCCTGAATATTACTCCTGACTGCTACGGGTCTGAACTAAATTGTAAACTCCTTTCCCATGATTTGGGAACATTTTTGCTGCTAACCAAAGGAAAAACACCAGTTTCAGACAGCTAAAATGTCAACAGTCTTGAGTTTTCTTCATGATTTCCTTTGTCTCAAGAAGACAGTGTTGCCACAAAAACTACATGTCTTGAAGTACTTTATTAGCTTCAGGGTATCAGAGTACCTACGGTGTGCCATGAGCAGGTAATACTAGGAGCCAAATATATAGTTATAATTTTAACAAGTATTCTGCTAGGTTACTTATTTTCTTGCCTATGTCTCCACTAAGGTTTCTTGCAAGGAAAAATTATTAATTATAGATCACAATACTTCAAACTGTACCTGATGATGTCTTAATTGTTCATAAACACTATAGATATAATTTTGAATGCTTATTCAAACAGAACAAGTCTTTTGAGAGTCATCTGTTTCTAGAAATCAATTGAAAGAATGTATTTCTGTGGCTATTTTTGTATATACACACAATATGTATCTAGGTGATGTGGGCTAAAGCCCAGACTGCTGCCATTCCCTTGCTGTGCACATCTGCAGTGCCAGAAATTTGTAGCCTGCAGTTTGGTGCAGCTTATTAGTCACTATATTAGGGCAAATGTTACCTACCCTTGCAGATGGGTGCCTTGTAGTCTCTCTGTAGCAGCACTAGGCAGGATGGGATAACATGGTGGCACACATCCACACTACCAGTTAGCAAAACTTTAACCTTGGCTCATGAAAACTGATGCAAAGCTGAGTTTTCCTGCAGTATTCCCTGAAGCTGGTATCATCTATGTGCATCTGTGCTGTATGGACACATGGAATCTGGTCTTCCCTTTTGCAATAAATATTCCACTACCTTGCAAAACATCTTCTAACCAGCTCTGTGGTTTTCTCAGCACACTTTAATCATGCTTCTGATGTGTTCATATATGTCTGCTTATATAACTCTATTCACCGTGGTTAGGAAACCTGCAAGTCTAGCTAGATTAGTTAGAGATCAGTTATAGGTAACTTACTCTTTCTAGTACTTTTTGCTAATTACTCAAAATTGCATAATTGCTATCATTACCGTCATTAATTCTCAATGCTTAGCTGTACTTAAAAATGCCCATTTAGTCAGACTCATAACTTCCTTTCCCTGCTTAACAGGGCTGTAACTAAATCACACATTCCTTTCCTTAGGCTTAAGTAGTCCAAAATCCATGCTATGTCTGCAACACAGCTAAGTGTCTTAGGTGAGCTGTATTTTGCAATTCACACATACTGTTAAGTGTACTGGTCTTTTTCACTGCTACAAGAGTACAACAACTCAAAATTAAGAGAAACATGTAATACTTCTCTTCTACCTCCTTCCTCCCCAGATTCTCAAATTAAGTAAAAAGCCAAAGGCAAGTGCCACGTAGAGGTGACTAGTTTATCTGCCTAATGGTTTAAGACATGCAGAATCCCAGCAGGTGCAGTTAGCATCAAAAGACTTGGCACTTTCTGCCTTTCAGTTCCCCTGTTCACCTGCTGACTCAGTGGCAGTCCCTTGCATTATCCTTGGCAAATGCTGAGTGACTGATGCTGATCTTTCCACGCCCTGTGCAGCTCCTTGGTGGACTGGTGTTACCCTTATGCTTTTTTGTCCACCTGCTGTTTGACATTGCTTGCCTGTTAGCACTTTCCTCCTGACCCGTTTTCTTGTTTGAGATTCCACCCCTAAATTAATTCTTTCCTTCAAGCTCATGATTTGAAAATAAGGCTTGCTTCCTTTCACCAAACTATTCCATATAAACTGTGGTACACGTGGTACTTGGAACATGGAAGGGTTTGTTTTTTGTGTTTTTTTGGAGAAGGGTAGGGCGGGAAGGAGGATATGCCTAACAACATGTTAGCTGGTGACTTGCATACCTTGAAAAATACTCTCAGAGAAGTGCTAGTGTGATGGGGAAGAAGGGGGACTTGTACTGCTGAGATCTATGCCCAGCTCTTGCTGTCACCTAAAGCAATTTTTCAGACTCTGTGCCTCATTTTATTCTTATAACAATACCTATTCCATTAATTATCACAGGTTTTAATTTACTCCATTTGTAAACAACTAGGATGTGATTTAGTAAAATGCATTCAGAAAATTAAAGAACTGTTAAGAAAGCTTATCTGAAAGCTTTGAGCTAAGCTTTCAGTATTGCCTCATTTTCAAGTTGCTGCAAACAAGAAAACAAGCAATCCCTCAGTGAAGGACAAGCCCCAAAGAGTCATTATGAATGTATTCCTAGAGGCCTTATTTTGGGTGCAACGTTATATCAAGATTTTCTAATGGACTACCTCTTACCACTGGAAAGAAAAGCTGGGCATCATAATCTGATTAACACTGATACATCTGAAACTGCAGCTTTGAATATAAACATTACTACAGATCTCCCTCTAGATGCTGCCACATTTGCTCCCTCCTGGGTCACAGGGGCACTGGCACATTGCTGGAGCAGAAGGCAGCCTGCTCTTTGCTTGCCTCTTCCCCTCCCAGTGCAGGCAGGGGGGGCTGCTGCCTTGTCTCAGACCTGATGTAGATCCCCAAAATGCCCCTCTGTCTGTCTAGGAGAAAGCCACTTGCCCTTATCCATCACATCGAGAGGTGAAGCTATGTGAAAGCCACCATGGTTTGAAGTACATGGGGCCACAGCTGGATTTAATTAGTCGTGTCTCAGCATTGCACATGCCATAGGCAACAACTACTCCTGCCTCCTTTGCCCTATTCTTAGGCAAAGAAGATTTTTCAGGGGCAGAAGAGTATCTGGAAAGCACCCAAGGATTAAGCCAAGGGTTAAGGGAGATGGAAAAATACATCTTAATCATAATTTATCTTCCCACACTAAAAGTATATTCAAGTGGCCTATGTTTGTGATTACCCTCTTGTTGTCAGGGATCAACAGCAGAACTTTACACTGGGATAAAACCCACTTTTCTGTAGAAATAAATTCCCATGTGTAAAAAGGTATCCAGAATTTTCCAAAACCAAGAAAACACTTAAGGGCTGAACAAAATCATACTATACCTCCTCTGCTTGGAATGACTTCTTCCATAATTGGGATAAGGCAGTTTAGAAAAACATCTCAGTCACATTGAAGCATGTGGAGATTGCCAAATTATTTTAAATATTGAAAAACCACCTCTCTTATAAGAGATCCTAGGACAGACGCTTAAGCAGGACGCACAAGGCGGAGCTCACCAGCAGGTAATGTTACTGTGCAAATCGACCAAGCGGAGCAAGTTGTGCCTTAAATAATCATTGTTTTGGTGAGGAACCAATACCGCTAAATTTTTTAAAAGAACCAAGTGCCTTAGGATTTTAATTAAACCTTAAGTCTTTAGAGAAGATAATTTTTTTTAAAAAAAGTACATCCTCAATGACCTCACAAGACATTTCAGGAATGTTCCTGCAATCCAGACAAACTGTAAATAAAGCTGCGTTAAAATCTTTGGAAGGGCAATTTGTGTTCGGGCTATGTTAATGATCCACTGAACTACTACCTGCTTTTTAACTTGAAATTGAAGGACACTCACGGCTTGCCACAGGGGCTACAGAGGGCAGTGGCATCACGTCAGGGTGGCAAGGCACTGCATGGCCTTCCCCAACTGCCTGCCTGCACCTCTGGAGGGCTCAGCACCATACCATCACCATTCCCCAGCTGCCACCCTGAAGGAAGTGGTGGTGGACGAGCTGAAGTGGGGCAGCAGGGTCATGGTGGGGCCACTCAGGGCTGCTAAGATAATTAGCGCTCTCAGGGCCCTGAGAAGGGGATTGGTTTAACGTATGATGATGCTTTGCTTTTTGACCAGCTGTTGTTTAGCACTCTGGGAGCTCTCTGTTCCTCTGCCAGTAGCCATCCTGGGGCAGTTTTACAGCACAGTGTTCTCCTTGAGAACAAGTCCTCCTTGGGGCTTGCTGGGTCACACCTCACTGATCACCATCCCTGCTTACAGTGAAATAACTTCAAATTAATGACTAGAAGCTCCCTGAAGGTCCAGGAGCCCCATGCACCCCACCAGCAGCCTGGGGAAGGTGTGCAGCGACTCTGTAGACCAAGCATGGGCTATGATTTCTGCACAAGGCTAACGCAGCTGCACGGAGGAGTGAAAAGGCAAACTGGTGCCTGAGCCAGGAGCAGGCCCTTGCCAGTACCTACCCAGCCTCTGGGTGCTATGTTGCATGGCTGCATACAGCTGGAGCTGGAAAATACCGACCTGTCTCTCGCATGGCCACAACCATGGGGCGCAACTGAAGATCTGTAAGACACCCTCATGTAAAGTGAAAGGCAGCTTTTGATTGAACTATGGGAACTCGTGAGGATTGTGGCTGATGAATAAGGAGAGGATGAAATCGGAAACTAAAGGCCTGAATTTGGCATAATAACTTGTCCCCTCCTGATCCCACAGCTGCCTGGTCTGGTCCCACTTTGGTTTGCTAGCGTGCATTTTCATTCCTCTTCTGCTGTTCTCCCCGACCCTCCCCATCTTTCTTCCTCTGGCCTACGTCCATGTGGGATTTTCAGCTGTCCTGGAGGCTGAGGGCCCTGTCCAGCACTACAGCAAAGGGATGAGGAAGTTCATTTCTGAGAGGTTGGGAAATGGCAGTGAAGGAGAACGACCTGGTCGGGCCCCAGGTGTTATCTCACCTGAGCACCTCGTGGGTGTTGCCAGTCTGGGACACCAGGAGCCGTAACCATGCTTCCAACACCAACTAGCTGTGATGGGGTGGCTACGGGGAGAGGGTGTGTAAAATATTCTATTAAATGAAACTGTAGGTGAATATTCTCTTGCCATTGGAAAAGTACTTGTAGGATTTGATCGAGACTGTCTTCTATAGCACGCTCACTTTTAAGATGTGCTTTGAGCAATCTAGTCTAGTGGGAGGTGTCCTTGCCCATGGCAAGGGGGTTGGAACTAGATCATCTTGAAGGTTTTTTCCAACCTAAACCATTCTATGATTCTGTGCTGTGTGCATATGTGTGTTATTATTTTTTCTCTTGTACATTCAAATCAATACATGCATAGAAATTTTGTAGTGTATTTGTCGTTAAACTAAATGTGCTTGCACTTATGTATTTATAATTCCAGGCCTTGTTGAACTATTTTATGTTCCAGATTGTCAGGGTCATGTTTACATCTTTGATTTTCTGGACCCACATGTTTCATCAAAAAGAAAAAAAAACAGTGCAGTCCTTGATGATTGACATTTCTTTATATGGATTGTAGAGTTAGATGTCCTTTAGATATCTGCTGTACCAATGAAATGGCTCAGGCACAGGTCAAATGACATCAATAAGACCACCCATCATCATTATCTGGATGCTCAGTTAAGGATAGACTATAAAGGGCCCTGATTTCCCATACTCTGTATTTCCAAAAGAGTACGTATACCTTCAAGCTTATAAGTTTGGCATCCAAAAATGGATGTACCTAATACTTTTGGAATTCAAAACTTTTGAAATTCACTGCTCCTTGGTCATTTATTCAAATCTACCTTCTCTGGCAAAAGAAGTCGGTTGCAATGGTGAAACATCTGCTAAGCCAAAGTAACACCTCTGCTCTGGCTGCAGATTTCAAACACAGGTAAATAAATATTATTTGTAATTTGTCTCGCCTCCCTGTGCATTGTAAAGTACATGCGCACAAAGATTAACTTTGTTAAACTGAACAGGTGTGAAGCTGACTGCCTGCAAGTGCCAAATTCACACTCCTGGACTTTGTGTTAAAGGAAGGGACTTGGTTTTCCTGCCACCTCTCCACTGAAGAGTCAGTGTCCAGGAGTAAATGGCAGCTTGCAGCTTTTGCTCCCAGGCCCAGGCAAACACCAAGTAGCACCTGCACAAGCTGTGTCCTAGCAGGGACCTCGGCACCCCAGCTTTGGCAGTTTGTGTCCTTAAGGTGGCAGCAACTATCAAAAAAGGTGGTTTAGGGGGAAAAGGGGCAGCTTTGTTTGTGGTTGTGGGGTTTTTTTTGTTTGGTTGGGTTTTTTTTGTTTGGTTGGGTTTTTTTGTTTTGGTATGGGTTTTTTGTTTTGGTTTGGGGTTTTTTTTTGCAGTGGGAAGGGGACAGGCACTGGAGAAGCACTCTTAAAATTGGAAAAAATGAGAGAGCTAATTCTTCAGAGCTCCTTCTTTAATCTTCCATTTTCTGCTCAGCAGAATCATATTCATAGCCAGATTATTCATTATTAAGAGCTTATTTCAGATCAAACCCTGTATGTCAGTAGATTAGGACATTGAGGAAGATTAGCTGCTCACTGTAGGTGGTGGGAGTAAGTTCTTTATCTTATCATTAGCATGGACTTTCATGGGTTTTGATCATAATTATTAATTCTACCAGCAGACTTCTGAGCAGGGATTAAAATGCAGCTAGGTGTCATTTAAGTAGCATAATCAAGCTGAAAGTGAGGTGTTTGTGGCAGGCAAATCCTCTGTTTTATGACAGTCAATTTCATTTTTGGACTTTTCAAACTGATTTTATTGTTTAAAAATGGGTTTGTTTACTTTCATGTGCTTGTAATAGAATTTTAATAAGTATTTTTCTCCCCAAAGAAAAATATTGTTAGTATTCAGGTGAACTTTTATTCTGATTAGTATAAATGGCATGTAAAATTCTTAAGCAATGTTTCTGCACATCCTTGCATTGTCATAAGTGGAAGCCAAGCATATAGATGAAGAATTACTGAATGAATTCAAATTAAATAAATCCCCCTCTTCTCTCTTCCCCACTCCCAACCCCCACTTTTTTCTTTTTTCTGATGGTTTTGGGCCTTATTCTCTCTGTGAATGTGGATTAGTGACATGGCTCTGAATATATAAGAATCCAAAAGTTTGTCCTAGTGTCAAAGTGAACATTCTTAGAACATCAGAAAATTTAAGCTTCCCACATTTCTAAGTATTATGAACAAAGCAGCAAAGAAATAATAGATAATATTTCATCAGCAAAAGACTTTTACTTAGATTTTAGATCAAAACCTCAGCAAAAAAGGGGTCTGCTTCTTTTGCTAAAGCGTGCAAGTGTTTGGCTGCATAATGAAACTGAATGATAATATTTTATGTTATTGAAGTGCTCATAGAACTCTGATTTTGCAACAAGTAAAATGCAGGAAGGTGAGGAGCAGGTACAACCGTGGTAGGAATATGTAGTGGTAGCTCATACGTACAGCTGCAGTGAAGATGGCTAGGTGGCCGTTGTTTCTGTTTTAAATTTGATACTAATCAGGTAGTTGATATGATGAACTGCTTATGACACAGGTAGTGATTACACCCTTACCTGGAGATTTCTTTTCTATCACCTTTACTTTTTTTGCTTATATCTTGCATTTGAACTTACATTGCATGCTCTCTGGGGAGGGTTTGGCTTTTTGTCATGTTTTTGTACAGCATCTGGCTTGGCAGGTCAGGCTGTCTTGGAAAGTTCAGCAATTAACTATGAAGATACGCATTTAAGCTGCATATGAGGGGAGGCAGAGCTGGGTGTTTGGTCCCCTGCCTCTGGGTATGCAAGGGCTTTGAAGGTGGCAGCATTTTGGAGCCTGAGAAATGGCAGTGTTGTAGTGTTGCTAGAAAAGGAGGTAAAATTCAGTGGAGGTATTTTAACATGCTAATTTGGATAAATGCTTAAAAATATGTGCAAATAGTCCAATGTCATACAGAAAGTTGATAGTACACAGAGGGCCTTGAGTCCCCCCAGACACTGATCTCTAACAGCCAAATGAGATGTAGATAACCTGGAGAATTTTTGCATGCTTGCCTAGTGTGTGACGATGGTAACAGCTTCTTTCTGACTCTTTTTGCATATTTAAATACACAGCTATGCCCACAGTATATCCTTCTTCTTGCTCCATGGTTTCTGAAAGCCGTTTCTTGGTATTTTTCTGCTGACACAGAGAATACTGCCTCGGGCAAACAGCACGTGCAGGGCTCATAGAGCCGTCAGGGGAGCTTCTGACATGTTCTTCTCTCATCATCTGAGAACTTGCTGCTGGGCACATGCATGCAGATCGTGCAAGGTTTGTACCTGAAAAAAACGCCAACAACTGAAGCTTAAGAGTAGTGCAGAAGTTTATTTTCATTAAGATGTATCCCTAATGAGTATAAAAATGCCCATTTTGTGGTAGTCAATGCACAAAAATAAAAAATACATTTCCCATGGCTAGTATGATATAGGGGAGTGGAGCCATACTTTTCTCCATGTGAGTACAACTACTAAAACTTTAACGCATTCCTATCTGAGGGATGTTGTAACTAAACAAAAAGTGCGTCAGGGATTAAAATATGTTGAAAACAGAATATTCATACTGCTCATTGTCACCGGATAGCTTTTTTTTTTTTCTCTGGCTGTTTTCAGCAGCAAAAGAATTTGAGCTTTTTCTTCTGTCACAAGGCAGCAGCAAATCAATTCTGATCAGTAGATTTACCTGCTTGTTAAATAGGGTGTTGTAAACCCTCATGATTTAAGAGCACTAGCTGCTGTTGTGCATATGTGAGAAATCCACCTGTATCTCTAAGGTCTGTTAATGCTGAATAATTTTCTGTGCCGTTCACTCATCCCAAGGTTCAGGCCATATCTCATCTCTCTGTTATTGATATGATTTTATGGTGCCAAATCCAAGATGAATTAAAACTTGCTTGCACTCATTGGGACCAAATTCTGCTGCCATTTAAACCTGATTGAATTCAGAGTGATTTTTGGAAGTTTTCCGTAAGTATCAACAGAAGCATAATTTCTTCAGAGGGAGCTCAGACTGAACAGAAACTGAGTGAAGACTTTGGGAAGTTCAACCTCAGCTCTGCAGCATGCGCTTAAAAACCCAAATATGCATAGAAGACCTTGGTCCACCCTTATCTCGCTTCTGTTGTCTCAGAAGAATAACAATCTGTGGAGCTGCAAGAACTGCTTTTGATCTTTTTGGTGAAAGTGCAGAAGATTGCTTGACACACTTGGGGAAGGTAGAATTTGATGCCACACAAGGCAGTAAGGGAGAAGGTGAGGAAACAAGATTGGGGAAAGACACAAAGATGCTAGCCTTGCTAGAAGTGAAGGGACTGAAGCAAGGAGGAAGAATAACAGCAGAAAACAGAGCGAAGAGGGAGCTGAGAAAGCTTCTGTGTTAAGAAGTTTGAACTTAATAGGAGGGGAAAAAGGGCTGAGAAAGTATTCGGAGACTATGTGATATTTGACTGAGGAAGATTTACAGACTTTCAGCAGAGACGAGGTAGAAAGCAACACCAGAAGAAGAGAAGGATGTGGCTGCCATCATGATAATACAGTCACTTACAGTAACCTTGATTTTGAAAAGCTAATTTATTTTTAACTGTTTACTTGATGGAAATCTACAAAAGACTTACTATTCTATGTGGGTTTTTTAAAATGCTTCCCCTGGGCTTGAGTGTGTCCTTGAGATATTTTCAGAGCTTTCCATCTGTTTACCAATTTCCTCTTGAAACTTAAAAGTAGAAGATAATTAGCATTAGGGTTATTATGTGTGTGTTCTCTCTGTACCCTCTCCATAGGCAGTGAATAATCTATTACAGAGAAGGAGGCTTTACTTAGATTACAAACTCAGACTGAACATACACATATAGATGAGTAAGCACATACATTTACTTAGATATACTCACAGGATAATCATATATAAACACTAATATACTCCTATAAATTCCTCAATATATAAAGAAATGGTTACAGTATAAACACATAAAGAGAGGGATAATGATAAATTACATCCCTGGGCTCTTTGTTAATGGGAGTATCAGTTTGCAGAGGGGAGGGGCAAGTAACTAGCTTTAAATAGCTTTTACCAGGCATTTTAACTGAGGTTGTTAAGCTACCCTGCTGACCTACAGTAACTCAAAGAAATATTTCAGCTACAAAGAAGTTGGCTGGATATGGTGAAAGAGATTTTCTTGTTTGTCAAAGAACAAGTTACTATCCAGTGATTATTTCATCCTGGGGCAACTTTGGTTGGTCTGGGTTCCTGCATCCTTTCTGATACCAGTTCTATGGAAAACAGGTAGAATGGGAAGCATATGTCTGTGCTGTGTAGGGAGTCCTGTTGACTTCACTGATGTTTCAGAGGACAAGTTTTGGGCTAGTAGCCAAGTAACGTTTATTTGCACATCCAGTTTGCTTTTGTCATTTGTTCCTTGATTAACTTCTCTATTTGGTTATATGAGTTCTGACTATCTCTGAGTAGATTTCGATTATAAAGAAGGCTCACCCAAAATTGAACAACAACAACAACAAAAAAATAGAACTGTATTTTGCTTGAACACAATGCAAGAAAATGCTTTTGAAGAAGAGGAACCTGTGTTGACAGTAGATAAATGAATACACAGGCAGTGTGAAATAGATCTCAATTTTCTTTCACCTGGGGGGTTATAATCATGTAATTTGGGGAGCCAAGGCCAAGAGATCTGTCTGTAAGAATCAGCATTCTAGCAGATCAGACCCTCGGTGTTACTTGTTGCCTCTGTGACAGAGAAATGGATGAGAATGTCAAGAAGAAGAAAGAAATCTTAACCTGAAGAGACAGGGAATAAAACAGACAGAAACCAAAAATGAAAGCAAAAGGAAAGAAATTAATTTAAAGCCAAATAACAAATGGTTGAATCCAGGTGTGGGTGTGTTGTCACTATGAGCACAGTTAGAAATCCTGAATTCTCAAGTTTTGGTTCTACTTTGTTATACATCATATGGAAAAGTTGTCATTGGGGAAGGGATCTCATAGAGGTCCATAAGGTCCTGAAGATGCATTGGAAAAAACTGCTGACTGGCTTTTCTGATGCAAGAATTAGGGGACATGGCATGGTACTTTCAGGTCACAGAGTAAAAAAGTGTGTATTTGAGGCACAAACCACTTGAGTTTGAGGCAAGATGTGGATTAATTTTTACTTAGGTTCAAAAACTGGATTAATAGTTTCATGGAAGACACAGCCTGTAAGAACTGCTAAACATAAAAACAGGTAGGTGAAGAAGTCCTAGGTGGAAATTGTTGAAGTCTGGCAGAGTGCTCTGGGGAAGCAGTGTTATACCCTGATTGTAAACACCTCCACAGGCATTTGCTGATGACTTTTTTTGGAGACCTCCATGTTACTGGTTTGTATGCAACAGTGGATATGGCCATTCTCATGTTCTAATGACATTGAACCTTCTATTCTTTGCGTGAAAAGGTAAATATATATATACAAACACACACACACACACTTTGAGGCATTTTTAGCTTGTTCAGGAAATCAATATCTGAGGTATTCCTTAATCCCCAAAAGCTGCTGTAGAAGTTAGAAGATCATTAAACAAAATGATTTTTTTTTGTTTGTTTTCAGTAGTGTTGATTGTCAACAGTGTTTAAACAGTGTGTTGTGTAAAGGTTTCCAAGTCATGTGGGAAGTTAGAATACAGAAAACTGAAGGGAAAAGCTCCCAAACTAAAAACAGAACTTCAGCGAAATAAGAGATGCTTTCCATATGCTGAGTTGCAGGAAAAAAAGAAAAAAATAGCACCTTTGCCCTCATCACTCTCCTCAAAAACTTTGAAGCTGCCCATGAATAGGTAGGAATCAAAATGGTAGCAGTTGCATTAATTTCTTTGCTAAAAGATCAAGGTCACAACAACAGCAATTACCTGCAATTTCCCATTCCTGCAATTATATTATTATTAAAATGAACACTTGCTAACTACAGTAAAGCTTTCAGGGGCACTAAAGTGAATTTTTTTCATTTCAGCTAGCTTGCTAATTGTGTCAGGACTTCAGTGTAATGTGATTACCATTGCTTTGGTCTCATCAGAACAACAACCAGTAGATAGGTAGTGCCTGCTTCCTCTAGGCTTCATCTATACATAAATTTTATACCAGTATAACTATTTACATTAGGAACACTGTATTTTACTGAAATATTTATATCACTATAAATTGTAGTTGAATAAACCTTTTGGGAATGAACTAAATTAGCATAGATATGCTTATACCAAATAATTGGGTCCAAAATAAGCAGTTGTACAGTTTTGTGACACAGTTAACAAGATGCAGGAAAATGTCCTGTTTCTGATCCAGCTATGTTGGTGGAAAAAATTAGCACCTCTTGCTGCTAGTCACCTGGATCTGCCAGCAAAGTATGTTTCATGAGCGTTCCCTAAATTGCTTCAAGCAAAATCAGCCAATGTGTGTCAGTGAGAGAATTTAAAGCGACCTGGCAGCTTTTGCCTGTGATGACTTGGGGAGCACTCATGCAGACTGCTCAGCTGCTTGCCTGGTTTGGGTGATAACTTCACCACAGGGATACCACCTGTTGGAAGCAGTTGTCTCTTTCATTGGCAAGGATGAATCTGTAGTGCGTGTCCACAGTCTTACAGTAGTGGAGATAAGGTTTTACCCACGCTGGATTTATGCTAACAAATGCACAATTTCAGCTGAATCTCCCACTGCAGACAGCCATGGTCCAGAACATTTTCCAGGGTCATCTTGTAACAAAATATGGTTTTTGCTTCTGCTGCTACAATAGTAGTGGAAGTAGGCTATTCCAGAGTTTTACTGTTTTAACAGCTAGAAAGCTCCTCACTGTCAGCCTATATTTAGTCATGTTTATAACTCTATGCTCCACGGTCTGTTTACATCCTTTAGCTTAAATAGCTCTTTTCCCACACTGGAATTTATATCCCGCTGTTATCTGTAGCAAGCAATCATATCTCCTCTTAGCCTTTGTTTTACCTAAGCCTAACTCTAAGTCAGACTCTCATAAGCTCTGGTGTCTAGCCATCTCCTACTCCAAATACCCCTCCCTGAATTGCTTCAGGCTGAACTTGTCATTCTTGAACATCAGTATCCAGAACTGCCTCTAATAAACAAGATTTTTCTGGGTACTTTTATTACATATAACTTCTCTGTTCCTACTGGAAATGCTTGTCCCAAAGTGCTCTTGAAGGCAAAGCTTTTGCCTTTATTATGGCTGAATCATTGTAGTGTCTCATTGTCACCCAATTATCTATAGAAAATGTGTTTCTAGCATATAGCAGAAATTCTTTTTTAGTCCTGCATGCATGACTTTGTACTCTGTCCTTTTATCTCCTACTTTGGTCCCAGAGGACTTTAAGTTCTTCCTTTGCGATATTCCAATTTTTCTCTGTATTGACATTATCTCCCAACCAGTGCTGGCGGTGAATTTCATTAGCACATTTTTTGTGCCAATATCATTAATGATTTTTTTTTTTAAATGCTGTTAGGACTTACACTTGTCCCTTCTCTCCAGCACGATGACTTGTTATCTCTTCATTTGCTAGTTCTTATAATTCTTGGGGAACCATGTTCTTTAGCTTATAGTTTGGCAGCCTACTGATAATGTCTAATAAGAGATCTCCCATATAGTACATTTTTAGAGAAAATACATTTATCTGTACACAAAGAGATTGTATTAGATAAGACAAGAATAAAACAACAATGTGAGAAACTACTGGACTTTATAGATACTGAAAAAGGAGTGCTTGGAGCTGCCATTAGGTGAAAAATGTCAAAATATAGTGAAGGGGTGCTGGCCTCTGGGGATCACTAAGGCTGAAATTACTAAATAAGCTTGTAAAATCAGCCAAACTAAGGCCAATGAGAATAGAGTAAAAGTGGGTGGGTGGGTTGGTTGTTTGGGGGAGAAAAGGAGCATGAGGAAAAACCAATAATATGATCAGGGCAGTTGGAGAGTATCTGCTGAACAGCCCTGTGCCCAATCAGCAGAGCTCTGGCAGGACAATAAACTGATGCTGGGACCATGCAGAGTATTGGACTTGCTTCTGCAGTCAGCGTTAGTCAAAAATGAGGGTTGTTAGGCATTTGTAAAAGGCATTTCCTTTTAAAAAAGGCCAGTGATGACATTGCTTTCATTGCTTTGTGGTTCTGTGGCTGGTTTTTTTCTGAACAAATGTCCACATTTGGGGGACATTGAACATTTGTGGGCTTGGTTCCCATAACCGGAGACTGGGTTCCTGTCCTTTCTGGGTCTGCAGTTAGCTACTCTTGTGTAGCTTCTCCTATTTTAGCTCTCCCTTTCAGGATGTTTTGTGTTAGAGAAAGTGAAAATGCATCTGTATTCCTTTTGGACACTTATGAATCAGAATTTAGAACTGTCTAATGGCTTTTCATTCCCATATTGTCTGTTAATGAGAAACTTCATCCTTCACTGCAGTACCAACTTACAAAATATTGCTCTGGAACTTGTATCTTTTATAATAATACAGATTTATGGAAGAAGTTCTAGGTATTTTATTAATTTTTTTTTTTTTTTTTTTTTTTTTACCATGAGCATTATTTTAGTGACTAGTGGTAATTCTACAGTCCTGAAAACACAGGCAATGATTTAGGTAAAGTTATCATTGCTAACAGTATATTAACATCAGGAGTTGGTGTAATAGGATAATTCAGTTGTGATCTTTTATGATTTAAACAAAACCCATGATATTAGGTAGCACTAACAATAATGGTGATGGATACTGTAAGGTAGGACCAAGAAACAGAACTGAATTGCATCAGATAACACAGTTCATTGAATAGTGTGTCCTCTGATTAAATTGTCATTATACACATAAGCTGGATTCAAGCCCAGATCATTTATGTTATCTTTGATACTTAATGACATCTAAATGTCAAGTTGCAGCTCTTCTGTACTTTGTTAGCCAACTGGATAAATTTTTTTTTTCCTAAACAAACAGTTTTTTCTCTTTTTTTTTTCCACCAGTTCTTATCATTAGATACTTTCTTTTGAAAAGAGAAGGGGTAAAACTTGGGAAAAATAGTGTGATGTTGCTTTTAGCTAATGTGGCAACATGCCATTAGAGAACTCTTCAGTTACTAAGTTAGTGAGCTCATAGCCATAAGAAAATGTGTAGGAAAATACAAATTTACCCACATCTGCAGTATTTACCAATTATTTTCATATCTGTAGGTATTGGAGAGACAGACCATCCATCAGAGATGTGAAATGATTTTCATTGTGTCCTAGTAACATCAACTGCCAGTAGCTAAAGCCTTGTCTCTACCGGAGAAAAGCAAAAACTTACCTTTGCATCGAAATTTTTATATGCTTTGTTACATCAAAACAGTGAACCTATATAAAATCCTAGCAGAAAAAAGGAACTGTGTTTTTTTTACATTGATGTAGCTACTCAAAGTCTAGTAAAAGGTACCTCTGTTTTGTCTCCAATAGGTTTTTAGATCAAGATAATTATCTTGATGCTGGAAACACACCTTTATTGCAGGAAAGACTAACCCCAAAAGGGGCTGAAAGGTTTAAGAGGGTTTTAAAATGTGGATGCAAGTCAAAATCTCATTATTCTTCAAAACGACATTCCAGCAAAACTCTCAAAGGGAAAGCTATGACTCACGGCAGTGTGGCCTTTGGTGCTGGAAGAACAGGATGGTTTCAGCCTATGTACAGTGACTAGCTTCGGGTTATTGCCTATCTAGAATTTGCTCTATAGAAAGGTTTCCAAATGCACTTGGCACACAGGTCTGTATTTGTATTGGAACTCAGCAATTATTAGTGACAACTTTTTTATCTACGGCACTTTTCTTCTGAAATCTCTCTTGCTCGCTCTCTGTCTGCAGCTGTTAGCACTTCAAGTCTCTTTGAGGTAGGTATGTGTACTTACTTTTATTTTAACCCTGGAGAAACTGAGGAATAGATAGTCAGGTAGACTTGGTTATGGTTTGCTTTCCAAAAAGTGTGAGTGTTGGTGCTAGAAACCTACTTTGCAATGATTAATTTCCTACAAAATTCTAGACATTCTGAATTTCCTGTGAGGTAGCTTAGGTGAAGTTAATAATATAGACCTTTCTCCAGGGCTGATCTTACTGAGGAAAACTTAACGTTTATCATGATGGAGGCTGTGTTAGGTCTATGCCAGTTTGGATCTCCCATGATCAAATTAATTAAAAAAAAATTAACTGATGAAGATCACATTTAAAGAATTACACTGTCTTTATAAATATTAAGATTATAGCTGTAAGCGGATATGAGTGCCATGTGGATTTGTGACTAGGAGGAAATCCCCGTATTATAAGAAAATTCCAATCAGAGCAGCATTTTGGTAGTGAAGTCTATTATAAAAGCTAATGCAATAAAAATCACATTAAAGTCCTGAAAAGCCCTCTAATTTTCACCCCAGTCTTGCACACAAAACTGAAGGGAAATAGTCTTCTGTCAAACACATGGAAAACTGCAGTAACCCTGCAAATTACCTGCATGCCAGATTACCTCTGTATTGGCCCTGTACAATCATTTCTGACTTCATGTTTGGCTTTGTTTGACCACTGTGTGTAAAGTGTATCTGATACCTGCAATGCTCTATACAATTGTGGATTTGTTAAACGGGACACGCACCCATTTCCTTCACTGCTGTAGCCTGAAAGCTAAAACCCAAGAAACACATCATGCCTTCAATAAGCTCTGCTTTGAAATAAAACACCATCTTCACTGTGGCTTAAAAGATATTTTTTTTAAGGCCATTTTTGCTGGTAGTATGAAAGGTAAATAGAAATTATGTGTTATACTGAAAGGTGCTAATGGCTTATGCCCAGGCTATTGATTTATAAGCATTCAGACCTTGGTGGAAGATGCTGCTCAGATTAAAGCATTCTTCTTGTTCTGGCATCTAAAGTTTCAAGGCTTCTTTGTGTTGTAAAGAAACTGTGCAGAAGGTGCATAGTCACCTTTCTTTTAAAGGCCATGATATTTCAAAAGGAGTTGTTGAGAAGTAAAGTTTAAAGCTTGGAGCAGAAAGGCAAGACCAAATGTTACATGTTACACTAGTCTGAACTCAGAGAAAAGGGAAGAGATGTCCAAGATGGGATAAAGATCCTTGGCGAGGTTGGTGCCACATGGCAGTCCTGCACTCCTTTCTGGTTTCTTCTGTGCATGAGAGAATGGGTTTGTACACAGACAAGTCCTATAATCAAATACCTAGCTTGGTGTCACTGACAGCAAATCTAAAGAGGCTTCCTACTCCCTAACAAGGAAACAGTTTAAAGTTTGGACAAAAATCTTGTCAGATTTTCCAAATTACTGCGTGTTGTTCGCTAGGTCTATAAACAAAACACAAGTGTACCAAAACATTAGTCCAAATAAGGGGAGAGTGGTAGGAAGGGTATAAAAAAAGTCTTCAAATTTATTGGAATATAATTTGTCTTTTACACATTATATAAATGAATCAGTATAAGTAATCTGGCTCAAATAACTACAGACACATGACCAGCTCGCTGTATGTGCTAGAGACAGAAGAATCACATACAGCCTTTCCCCATATCCCCTGTGATTTGATGCCAGCTAGGTGACAAATTGCACAGTGGGATCCTCTCCTATACCTTTAAAGGTCAGCTGCATCTGTCCCCAGAGCTGCTATTGATAAAGTCACTTTAGTAAAACTGAACAAGTGGGAAGGGAGGGGGGAAGAGACATCAGAATGCCCAAAGAGTGAATATGGATAAATAACCCTTTTAGGTTGGAAGGGTTTTTTTCTGCAACGTCGAGTTATCATTGTATTCGGTTTGCAAAACTAATCAACACTAGATAGACAGGAAATCAAACTGCTTAGTGCTCACGGGGTAAACATGAGGATTTGTATCAAACTGCAGCACTTACTTCCTAGCTAAGCCAGATTGTCCCCCTTGAGCTATTTTCAAAATGCATCAGCAAGAAAAAGGTTATGTAAAAAGGCCTTAAACCATATGTTACCAGGTTGTGCCCACTTACATCAAATACATTAAGGCCGACTGTAGACGTCTGTGCACTGTACACAACACTTGCATGAAATGGATTTTTGCCAAATAGGGCTGGATAACTTGTCACTAATTCCTAATGACAGAAGGTGATATATCGTGTATGCTGGCTTTGAATTTTGCTGATTGAATTACTAGGGAAAATAATACATGAACATAAAGCAAACATCTCTTTGCTGTGGGAGAACAAGAGTTTAGTGGATTTATCGCAAATACATTCAGTGTATTGCATATGGACACATGAAAAAACTAATTTCCAAGATTAAATATTAGTCCAAAGTACAAAGTCAGTGCTCAGCAGGGCAAGCTAGGACAAGATTGTGAGATAGTGAAGGTCAAACTATCTATCTGCTATTTATTTCCTCTTGATCGCTAATGTGAGACACTAATGTGAGATGTGATGGCTACTGTTTTGGCTGTAATCGCTAATTATCAATTTAAAATGGGGCTAATAACTGGATATATTCTATTCATACTGCTGGTAAATATTGTATAATCTTCATAGAATCTATGTTTACTTTTTAACCCTGATCTCTTTTGCGCTCCCTTATTTCTGCCCCATGATGTTGAATTTTCAGCAATATTTTATATGATTTTTCTAAAGTTTTACAGGTGATTTTAAAAAATATATTATTTGGGTTTGATTGTTTTTTTTTTTTAAAGCTGTTTACAGGAAACACCAATTTCTATAGCTCAGCTGTGTGTTGGGTAAAATAGTCTCAAATTACACATGTAGCCTGGGCAGCCATAACACAAAGCCAATCAGTTCCCAAGGGAACATCTTTTGTTTCTATGGGTTTGCCTAGCTGCACACAGGTGAAGAGAGATAGAGCAGCTTTTCTCAGTTTTTTTTCCTTTCTCTTTCCATCTTATTCATTTTAGAGTGCTGTTCTTCAAGTGAGCTGTATTTCTTTCCCAGATGTGTTTCAAAACTTGCAGCATATTGTAAGCCTGGAAACATGTGTGAACAGAGTAGCTTTGTTTTTATTTGGAGCAAATTAATTCAATTCAATTTGCAATAAGTTTGTGATTGCATTAGTGTGTTGAAACACAGTGTGTTTTGCAGCTTGTACATTATGCAGTAGTACCTATAAGGTCAATAAATGTCTGATTAGCCACTCTAAGTAGAACACCTTTTGCCCTTCATTTCAGACAGATATGCGGTCTCTTCTTAATTAAAATGTAGCATCTTTCTCTAGCCAATAAGCTAATTAGGTAATAATATCATTAAAGGGAGGACATTGTATTATTCATCGTGAAAATAATTGAATCAAATTAAATGGGAGAAAAGATAAATCATAAGTTGAATTAAAGGGAAAAAGCACTGGGCTGTCATATTTAGGCTAGATTCTGAAATGTTTTGAATGTAACCTCCCTCCACAGGCTGTTCCCCATAGGCTTCAGAATGGTTACTGATGAAGAGGAACAGAACAGGCAACGTGAAGCTGGGTACGTTGCATAAAGTTAGATGCAGCAATAGCTGATATCCCTGAAATCAATTTGTGTTGTCTGTATTGAACTTGAAACTACCCCTAAAAGCCACTGAAAGAACAGGGTGCTATCAAGCACAAAGCTGCACCTTTCAAAAAACCCTCCTCTGCTGTTAAAAAGGGGAAAAAAAACCAAATTAGAAGATATATTCATTTTTGAAAAGCTATGAGGAGCTGTAAGGGAAGTAAATATAGACGTATAGGAATGAATGTGTTTGATATTAGGTTTCATTTTAGTTTTGGATTTTGTGTTTTATTCTAATGAAGACTACTTGTATGATTATTTTTTTAACAAGTTTTACAGGGAAACAGTCAAGTCATTTTCAGAGGTAGCTTTTTCACTGGAACTGGTAGTTGCTGAGCAGCATGCTAGTAAAATACACAGTGCTGCTCAATGTCACTAACTGGGCTGTAGTTTTACTGTGGAAAGGGATAAGAACATGACATGAAGCAGTCAATTCCTCTCTGACATGAACTGACCTTCCAGCATCTAGATTCAGCTTTGAGATGGTCTTAAGGAGTGCTGATTAGCAAAACCTTTTAAATTGGCTATTCAGCTGAGACATTCAAGTGCCCCTGGTATATAACATGTTCTTTGAGAGGGTGCCACAAATGTGGAATAAATTCTGAAGCTTAGCTGAGTATAATCTGGAGTTTCTGATGAGTAGTGCATGAGGACAACAATTTCTGCTAAAATGCCTGTATGGGATGGCTTGAATCCAGGCTGGTTTAGGAAGAAAACTGCAGCAGGTGAGAGAAAATTCCTGTGGGTGCAGCAGATAATTGTAACTAGTGGATTTGTCTTCATTCTTATAGGAAAGACATGACACTTTCTGTGACATTTATCTTAGAAAAGTTACATACCAGGATGTATGTCATTCTAGAATCTGGGAAAAGTTGATCATAAACTGGAAGATGGACAACAGTCAGCTAGTCTCTGGTCTATAACAGAATGAAAGAGGACAGTATTGTGGGATGGAGGTATTAGACACAGTTATGATTTAGCAACAGCTCAATTTTATTAATGATTTGAGGTAGATCAAAGGATTGAGTTTAGCAGCACTTAATCATTAACCAATTTGAAGATTTACAAAATGATTTAACAGCGATTTAATTACAGATTTGAAGATGACAAAAGTCACACTAACTTACTATAAGGTATCCCAAACCAATATATATATATATATATATGTATGTATATGTATATATATATATGTAAGCAAGAACACAGGTTTCAGATTAATATGTATATAAGCGAAGCATATAAGTGTACACACACCACAGTTCGAAACGGCTGAGATTGGAGATCTCTTAATGTTGCATGACTGTATCGAGTCAGTGGGTACCCCTTCTAATGCCTACACGTACATGGAAAATGGAAGAACATCCACATCCATAAAGCTAATGCATACAAACATATAAATGGAGAGGTGGATGAAAGAGAGGCTAGCCTATAGTTAAAATTTCCCTTCTGAGCTAGAGTAAATACTCACAATGCATCGGCATTCCTCAACGGGTGGTAATTGAGGCTCGAGAAGGATTATCTCACCCTGGTCTCTAGTTTTCACGAAGTTTGCCCGAGACAGCATCCTGACTCAGGGGAGGTACTGGCTACAGCCTGCTGCGATGCAGAAGAGCTCAAAGGGTCTTCACTAGAATCGCTACTTACAGGATCCAAGATAACTGACTTTCATCAGGTACTTTTCCACTCCAGCCCAGCTTGGACAATGGAATAGTCCAGTACTTTCCATCGGTTACGCAAGCCCAGGACTCGTTAGGACTTGTGGTCCTGGTACCCCCCTTTCTCGTGGCCACGATCCATATGTTGTCAGGAGTGATCGATTATAGTTACTATCTTCAAACGGTAGGAGCCATGAGAACCAGGTACACTAAGGGGTTGCTGTAGTGTTCTAGTCCATTGCTCTCCACCCTTTCTTCCTTTCATGTTAGACCATTATGTATTGTTCCGGTCATGGTATTATTATGTGGCCCAGGTGGGGAGGGAATCGCACCAAGTATTGAGAGGCCAGAGAGTGGGGGAGGGGGTTGCACCACCACAGACAGACATCTGGAAACAGGACTAGGGTTGTGTTTATATGTAAAAACAAAAGGCCAAAGATATGTGAAATGTGTCGACTTCAGCAACAGCATGAAAAACAGCTTTTACTTTCTAGTGGGTTTATTTTCTCTCTTAAAAAAACCAAACAAGCTGAGAAGTATTGTCTGGGAGACCATGACGAGGGAAGAACATCTCAGTGCATGTGAAAATTGCACATTTTGTTGTACTTTTTTCATAAGTAACATTATTATTATATGTGATAAATCATGTCCTGTCTATCGAAGAATAATGACTGGGACATTCCATGTCTTGTATAAAGATGTATGTGCACTTGGCACTGCTTTCTTTTGGATGCAAATACAGCAATTAACTTGCGTATAATATGCTGTAAACAACTACCAGTTTGTGTTAGCTGAATCTCCCTTGTAGCTTAAACTGAGGGATATTTTTTGAGGAGGATAGATTACAATATATGAATAACTACACTGTGCAGCATAAAAACAACAATGTCAATGGGCTCTGACTATGATGTGTGATGTTATTTAGGAAGATGCTTTTTCCGTGGGAGTTATTACAGTGAATGTCACGGATTGAGAGAACATCTGGCCCAGTGGGATGCAACTCAGAAAAATATAAATTCCATTCTATTCACAGTTGTTTGTTTGTTTGTTTGTTTTTAATTCAGTTTTACAATTGATCCACTCTGTCAAACTGATCACACCTAATTCCCTTGCTGCGCTTTCCCTTGCTGCTCTTTTGGTCTTCTACATGTAGATTACAATCTCATCCAAGCAAGGCTGAGTGTCTCATTCTCTGTTTGTAAAGGGTTTAGTGCAATGAGGTTGCTTTGAAGGAAAAAGCTAATATGACGTATAAGAAAAATCAGTAGTTCATAGAGTCCTGCCTGACACAAAGAAGTTCAGATTCCTTAGTTTAGCCACAGTGATTCCTACTACTCCATCACTCTGCTTGCCAGCACACATTAGTCCTCTTTATGATATGCATGATCTCTAATGTGTATCACAACCTCTTCTTCTTTTTACATTTACACATGCCTCTCTTTTTCTATGATATATATCTTATGGTTGTTATTGATAGAATCATAGAATGGTTAGAGTTGGAAATGACACTAAAGATCATCTAGTTCCAACTCCCCTGCCATGGGCAGGGACACCTTCCACTAGACTGGGTTGCCTGAAGCCCCACCCAACCTGGCCTTGAATGCCTCCAGGGATGGGGCATGCACAACTTCTCTGCGCAACCTATACCAGTGTCTTGCTGCCCTCAGAGTAAAGAATTTCTTCTTAATATCTACTCTAAAGCTGCCCTCTTCCAGTTTAAAACCATTACCCCTCGTCCTATCACTACGCTCCCTGAAAAAGTGTCACAGAATCACATAATGGTAGGGATTGGAAGGGACCTTTGGAGTTCATCTAGACAACTCCCCTGCTAAAGCAGGTTCACCTAGAGCAGGTTGGACAGGAAGGCATCCAAGTGGGTTTTGAATATCTCCAGAGGAGATTACATAACCTCTCTGGGCAGCCTGTTCCAGTGCTCTGTTACCCTCAAAGTAAAAAAGTTTTTCAATGTGTAGAGATGGAATTTCCTGTGTTCCAGCTTGTGCCCATTGCCCAATGTCCTGTTGCCTGTTACCACTGAAAAAAGACTCACTCGTCCCATCGTCTTGACACCCGCTCTTTAGATATTTATAAGCACTGATGAGATCCCCTCTCAGTCTTCTCTTCTCCAGGCTAAACAGACCCAGGTCTCTTAGCCTTTCCTCATGAGAGGCGCTCCAGTCCCTTGATCATCTTTGTAGCCCTCTGCTGGACTCTTTCCAGTAGTTCCCTGTCCTTCTTGAACTGGAAGGCCCAGAACTGGACATAGTACTCCAGATGCGGCCTCACCAGGGCAGAGTAGAGGGAGAAGATAACCTCCCTCGATCTGCTGCCATGCTCTTTTTAATGCACTCCAGGAGACCATCGGCCTTTGCTGCCTCATGGTCAACTTGTCCACCAGGAGCCCCAGTTCCCTCTCCGCAGAGCTGCTTTCCAGCAGGTCGGCCCCTAACCTGTACCGGTGTATGGGGTTATTCCTCCCCAGATGCAAGACTCTACACTTGCCCTTGTTGAAATTCATCAGGTTCCTCTCTGCCCAGCTCTCTAGCCTGTCAAGGTATTGTTGAATGGTGGCACAGCCTTCTGGTGTGTCAGCCGCTCCTCCCAGTTTTGTGCCACCAGCAAACCTGCTGAGAGTACCCTCTATCCCCTCATCCAGGTCGTTGATGAATATATTGAACAAGACTGGACCCAGTACTGACCCCTGGGGAACACTGCTAGTTACAGGCCTCCAACTGGACTCTGTGCTGCTGATCACAACCATGTGAGCTCTGCCATTCAACCAGTTCTCCATTCACCTTATTGTCCACTCATCCAACCCACACTTCTTAAGCTTGCCTATGAGGATATTAAGGAAGACTGTATCAAAAGCCTTGCTGAAGTCAAGGTAGACAATGTCCACTGCCCTCCCCTCATCTAACAATCCAGTCATTCCATCATAGAAGGCTATCAGATTGGTCAAGCATGATTTCCGCTTCTTGAATCCACACTAACGACTCCTGATAACCTTCTTTTCCTCTGCATGCTTAGAGATGATATCCAGATGACATCTAAGAGTCCCTCCCCATCTTTCCTGTAGGCCCCCTTGAAATACGGTAAGGCTGCTTGCTATAAGGTCTCCCCAGAGCCTTCTCTTCTCCAGGCTGAACAACCTCAACTATCTCAGTCTGTCCTTGTAGTAGAGGTGCTCCAGCCCTCTGATCATCTTCGTGGCCCTCCTCTGGACATGCTTCAACAGGTCCACATCCTTCTTATGCTGGGGGATCCAGAGTTGGATGCAGTACTCCAGGTGAGGTCTCACAAGAGTGGAGTAGAGGGGCAGAATCACCTCCCTCGACCTGCTGGCCATGCTTCTTTTGATGCAGCCCAGGATGCAGCTGGCTGTGGGCGCACACTGCAACACCCACAAGTCTTCTCCTTAGGGCTGCTCTCAATCCATTCTCCGCCCAGCCTGTAATTGAACGTGGGATTGCCCCAGCTCACATGCAGGACCTTGCACTTGGCCTTGTTGAACTTCATGAGGTTGGCACAGGCCCACTTCTCAAGCCTGTCCAGGTCCCTCTGGGTGGCATCCCTTCCCTCCGGCGTGTTGACTGCACCACTCAGCTTGGTGTCATCAGCAAACCTGCTAAGGGTACACTTGATCCCACTGCCCATGTCACCAACAAAGACGTTAAACAGCACTGGTCCCAGTACCAACCCCTGAGGAACGCCACTCATCACTGGTTTCCACTTGGACATCGCGCAGTTGATAGCAAGTCTTTGAGTGTGGCCATCCAGCCAGTTCCTTATGCACCAAGTGGTTCATCGGTCAAATCCATGTCTCTCCAATTTAGAGACAAGGATATAATGCAAAACAATATCAAATGCTTTGCACAAGTCCAGGTAGATGTTGTCAGTTGCTTTTCCCTTATCCACCAATGCTGTAACCCCATCATAAAAGACCACCATATTTGTCAGGCACGATTTGCCCTTAGTGAAGCCATGTTGGCTGTCACCAATCACCTCCTTATTTTCCATGTATTTAAGCATGGTTTCCAGGAGGATCTGCTCCATGATCTTGCCAGGCACAGAGGTGAGACTAACTGGCCTGCAGTTCCCTGGGCCTTCCTTTTTTCCCTTTTTAAAAATGGGACCTATGTTTCCCCTTTTCCAGTCAGTAGGAATTTCACCAGACTGCCACGACATCTGAAATATGATGGCTAGTGGCTTGGCAACTTCATCTGTCAGTTCCCTCAGGACCCACGGATGAATCTCATCAGGTGCCAGGGACTTGTGCACCTTCATGTTCCTCAGCTGTTCTCGGACCTGGTCTTCTCCCACAGTGGAGGCCCTGCCTTTGCCTTCTGCAACTTGGGTGGTGTGGCTAGAGTACTTGCCAGTGAAGACCAAGGCAAAAAAGTCATTGAGTACCTCAGTCTTCTCCATATCCTGGGTGAACAGGTCTCCTGTTTTCTTTTGGAGAGGGCCCACATTTTCCCTAGTCTTCCTTTTGTCACCAGTATACCTGTAGAAGCTTTTCTTGTTGCCCTTGATGTCCCTGGCCAGATTTAACTCTGTCTGGGCTTTAGCTTTCCTACCTGATCCCTGGCTACTCAGACAATTTCTCTGTATTCCTCCCAGGCTACCTGTCCTTGCTTCCACCCTCTGTAGGCTTCCTTTTTGAGTTTGAGTTTCTTCTGGAGCTCCTGTTTCATGCATGCAGGTCTCCTGGTGTTTTTGCCCAACTTCCTGTTTGTTGGGAAGCATTGCTCCTGAAGCTGGAGGAGGTGATCCTTGAATATTAACCAGCTTTCTTGGGCCCCTCTTCCCTCCAGGGCTTTATCCCCTGGTACTCTACGAAGCAAATCCCTAAAGACGCCGAAGTCTGCTCTCCTGAAGCCCAGGATAGTGAGTTTACTGTGCACCCTATTCGACACTCTAAGTTTCTTGAACTCCACCATCTCATGGTCACTGCAGCCAAGGCCGCCCTTGAGCTTCACATTCCCCACCAGCCCCTCCTCGTTGATGAGAACAAGGTCCAGCATGGCACCTCTCCTCATTGTCTCCTCTGTCACTTGGAGAAGAAATTTATCATCAATGCGTTCCAGGAAATTCCTGGATTGCTTATGCCCTGCTGTATTGCCCCTCCCAACAGATACCAGGGTGGTTGAAGGCCCCCATGAGGACCAGAGCTTGTGAATGTGGGGCTGCTCCGATCTCTGTATAGAGGGCCTCATCCGCTCAGTCTTGTCAGGTGGCCTGTAGCAGACTCCCACTCCCACATCACCTGTCCCTGTGCTCCCTTTGATCTTGACCCATAAGCTCTTGTTTGGCTCCTCATCCATCCCCAGGTGGAACTCCATGCACTCCAGCTGGTCCTTGACATAGAGGGCAATACCCCTTCCTCTTTCCTCTGCCTGTTCTTCCTGAAGAGCCCGTATCCATCCATTTCAACACTCCAGTCATAGGAGCCATCCCCCCATATATTTGTGATGTCAGTAAGATCATAGTCCTGCAGGTACACACACATCTCTAACTCCTCTTGTTTATTCCCCGTGCTACGTGTGTTTGCATAGAGGCATTTAAGTTGGGCCCCTGATGAAGCTAACTTAGTAGCTGGAGTGGCTAGTATTCCTTTGTGCTGCACTCCAGGTGCTCTCCTGTTGACCTATGACTCTCCTCCAGGCTCTGGGCATCTCTTGCTGGCACTGCCACTGATAGGAGTGGGATGGATTGGGGTTCCCCTCCACCAGCAGCTCTAGTTTAAAGCACTTTTCATGAGCTTGGCAAGCCTCTGACCAAAGATGCTCTTTCCCTTCTCTGAAAATTGGACCCCATCAGGCCCCAGTAGACCAGGTTTCTCAAAGCGAGTCCCATGGTCTAAGAAGCCAAACCCCTGGCGGTGGCACCAATCCTGCAGCCATTTGTTGATTTGCCAGATTTGATTGACCCTATCAACCCCCTTCCCTTTGACCGGGAGGACTGATGAAAAAAACTACCTGTGTCCCAAAGTCCCTGACTACCGCTCCCGGGACTCTATAATCTTTCTTGATAGTCCTCAGGCTGCTCCTGGCTGTTTCACTGGTGCTTACGTGTTTTGTTTTGGAAATGGGCCTGATGCACAGAGGAACTCTATGCTAATGAGAACCAAACCACTCAGAATCTTGCTTCCTTGACTGAAAATAGGTTGCACAAATCCTGGATAAAATCAACATGGACTCAACATTTCTTCTTGTGTAGTAGTTGTCGTGGTTCAACCCCATCCGGCAACAAAGAACCACACGGTCTTTTCGCTCGCTCTCCCCATCAGAAGAAAAAGGCAAAACTCGTGGGTTGAGATAAAAGCAGTTTAACAGAACAGTGAAGAAAAGAGGAAAACAACAACAATACTGGTAGAAGAATATAGAAAACACAGTTACTGTACCACCACTCACTGATCCAACTGGGAAAACCCCCAGCCTGCTCCCAAGCACTGATTTCTGCCCCCTCCCCCGGCCAGCTCCCCTGATCTATACTGAGCATGACATCACATGGTATCAAATACCATGTTTGGCTAGTTTGGGTCAGCCCACCTGGCTGTGTCCAGTCCCAGCTCCTTGTGAAAATTAACCCTATTCCCACCAGAATAGGTGACTTTTCATACAATAATCTTCCTTAAGGGACAGTTACAGTGGAACCTTATCTTACAGAATGACAGGTAAATTTTACTGTAAAAAACCCCAATTTCCTTCCTTCAACATTTCTTTTAATAATTTTGATCATCATATATCTTAACAAGAATTGTTCCCAGCCACTGTGATTAACATGCAAAGCTGTTTCTTAACAGTATTCAGTCTTATTTTAAAAATGACACTGAGAGCTCAGAGGCTCTTGTTCTTAATTTTTAAACCCACTAATTTCATTGTGTCTGACACAAAGCAGAACATCTTTGCCATAATTACTGTATAAGTTATTTTTTTGCACAAAGTTGTAATTTTCCTAAAATAAGCTGGACTGCTTCAATTATGTAAATCAACTATCTAGAGAATATAATGACTGCATTGGCGAAACACAATAGAACTTAACAGGAAGCCAGCAGAGAGAGGGAGAGAGTGATGCGGAAGGCAAAAGCCCAAATGAGGATGGTTTTTTCAATTAGAACCACAGCAAATTCTCTGCCCTGCTGGTAAACTGGCTCCTGAGGCTTCTCACTCTGCCAGATTTGCTCTTCCCTTGGTGCTAGAGTGCGACCATTAAGATTGGCAGGAAGTCTCGGCTAAAATGAAAGCTGGTGTGCAGAGATTGAGAGTGGCTAAGAAAAAATGATGGTTTGCTTCTGTTGTTATTTTTGTGTATTTGTATTGAAGCAAATACATAGGCAGTAGTGCCTGAAAGAGCCAAACAGCTTATGATAAATTTCATGTGAGATGTCTCAAGCAATATGAGGTGAAACAATGACTGGGAGATGGAAAAAGGCCATACTAATGGCTAAAAAATGTGTTAATACTCAGTACTGACAACCTGCAGCAAGTGGCTGGCACGAGGTGGCCTTGATCCTAAAAGTCCTGAGAACAGCTGACTCTTCCATACATACATCCCTTATGTGACTCCTTCTATAAATCCCAACCTTTCTTCAATCAAGACCTTCTCAGTGGCCTAAATGACAGTGTTCTTAAGGATGCATCTGTTTCTATGTCTTTGCTCCAGATGGAATGATCAGATTGAAGACAGCTATACAAAGGTGACGTAACACCATTGATTTATATTATGAAGTCACTGCAGCTTTATTTTCAATCCTAATCTTTGTGGGTTTTATTTTCAAAATCTTTTTTAGCAGCTGACACATTCAGCAGAGACCTTCACTGATCTCTCTTCGGTGATTACGATTTTTTTTCTAAATAACTATAGCTAATGTAGAAATTTTTAAAGTACAAGTTTCATTCTGACAATCCTTTCTGAAATGTTTCTTTTTCTATTGGTCAACATTGACTTTTAATGTGGCATAGAGCCTGATTAAGATCTTGTGACAGTTTACTTTGCTTAATTAGAGTTCTGAAATTCTCCCGGGTTTTGCTAGTTCTTGGTTAAAATCAGTGTAGAAAATGTATTCTTATGTGTATATTCAACATTGCTGTAGTTTGAAATCTTCGACATCCAAGTGCTGAAAATCTGTCATGATTTATTCTAATTCTAATCACTTTCTGTTTTACATTGGAACTCACTTTTCATCCTTGGCCTAGTTTGTTTTATAGTTTCATGGCAGAATGCATCTGGACTGATTTACCACTCTGTACTTACCTACTTGGTGATTTCTGTGTCCAAGTAGCTCTTTGTCTTAGTAAGGACTTTATCAAACTCTAGAGTAAAATCCAAATAGATTCTATTATTTGATTTGCCTGTAGTCACTTTCTGCTGAAATACTTATCAAGGTAAAATATAATTTTCTCTTTAGTTGACATGTCAACTAACTAAACTGGTGTAGTTTAATCGCCTTCTGCTCTGTACCCTCCCCTTCCCTGAATACTGGCTTTTCAAAAGAGATACTCACGGTGTATAAATATCCCAGTATTCTAACATAGATTCTGATAGCTTCTCACAATTTTGTAAAACTCAATAACTGTTTCTTCACAGGTTCTTTTAGCATCCTATCTGAAGATTTGGTTGCTGCCTAATACTTTGCTCCTGCACTGCCTCTCTTGTCTCAGTCTCTGACTGTGATACATTATTCCTATGTGGATAGAAAACCTTCAAAACCTTAGTTATTTCTTAAAATCTGATGAAAAAAAATTCGGCCTTGTCCATCACCAAAGTGGCTTTTCTCTTCTTGGTCTAGCGATCCCGTTCTTCCTCTTGATGTAGCAGTCCCACTTACGCTATTACTTTTTCCTCCTTCACTTAATCCTAATTAAATCCTTGTTTATTTTTTCATGCCTATGCTTCTTCAATTACTTCTTGCAAAATAGCTGCGTTCTTTACTAAGAGAAAGTACTTTCCCTCCGACCAAAGCAGCTGAAGAAAGCACTATGCTTCTCACAGAGAGAGATGCAACAGGTAATACCTGACATGATAGGATTAATGGCTGTTCCATATAAGAACAAATATTTTGTAGGCAAAGAATCATAGGATGGCATTATTTGCATTAGTCCTGCTTGTAGATCAGCTAGATTTCACTTGGTCTTTTTTGGGTGAAACTTAGAGGTATACTGATTAGAAACTTTCCTTGCATGTTCTTACCTTGGTGGGTGTGCTGAAATATGAGATTGCTTATCATACTTGATTGCTTAATCATATAGAGATCAAACAGCTTTACATCATTTTTGGTTCTGGCACCACAGTGGAGAACAAGCATCAGAATCAGACTGTAATTGCTGACAGGTAATCATCTTCCTTTCTTTGGTATTGTAGGTCAGTTCAGGTTGTGGCAGATGTGTTTTATGGAGATTGAAAATGAAAGGGTAGTAGAGATTGTGCATGACGTAAGACTGAGAGAAAGAAAATGAGGCGGGTAACAAATTACATGTAACAGATAAATACTTGTGTTTTGTACACATATTGGTAACCATGAAGCACCCTCTCCAGTGCTGGAGATAATAGCATGAACGTGTATATTTGCATGTTTATTAGTTTTGTTTTTATATTATCCAGAGTTGTTGTTAGTGGCATGATAGTGTCACTTGGTAACCCACAACACATTTTGCATGGCTTGCTTCCAAGATTACATGATTTTATTACCATAGTTGAAAACTGCAAAGGACTGTTTCAGGGAAAGTTTTATTAACAACATAAGCAAAAGAGGAAAAATAGCACTCATAATGGCATTCAGCAGCATGTGTTACAGTTACTTTTGGCAGGAATTGTCAGGAAAGTTGAATTATTGTCATTATCCTTCAGCACATGAAAGAGGCCTTAATCTCTGTTATCTGAATTTCCAGTATATACAGGAAATACTAGATCATGATTATCCCAGCATATAAGAGGAAAAAAACCCCACCACTGAATTATATACATAAATCCTATCTGAAATAGTAGGTATAATTCTGAAGGACACAACAGAGTGGGTTTTGGCTGTACCATTGCTGCAGAACAGCTACAACTTAAGAGAATTATTACTTCTCTATCAAATGAAGCCTTGGATAAGATATTATTGTCTTTCGACTCTTTTAAACTCTATAAAAAACAGACTGAGCTAAGGAGACCATAATTACTTCATTTACCACACACAGTTTCATCTGATCTGCTGCAGACATCTGTAGGGGGACCTTCAATTACAGCACAGATAACAAGGTTCGATGTATTGTACCTGAACCTAAGTACCAAAGGACACATAATAAAAATCACAGAAAACTCACAAGGAAATACTGTCTGTTGATTTGTTTGCCCTGATACATCTTGTCTCTGCTATATATTGTTGATAACCAGGCTTCAACCAATTAAAAATGTGAGAAAACAGGATTTTAAAGGATGAATCTTCTTCAATTTAGAAAGGTAAAAAAGTATTTTTTAAAAAAATGTCCTGAAAGAACTGCAAGTGAATGAATCAGCAGAGAGAAACTATTACACAGAACTCCAGGTGCTACTGTTCATTTCAAGAAGGCCTGTGGATAAAATAAGGAAATAATATTTCAGCTTAGAGAGAACAGGGGAAAAGATAACTCAAGTTTATTGAGCCAGGTATAATGACAAAAGATGGGTGAAGCTGCAGCTTCATTTGCAATTTTTCTTGTTATCACTTGGGAAATTATAAAATTCAAGAGTTTATGGGATTAAGTGAGCTCATAGTAGCAGTCCATTTTATGAGGAATCTGGCAAAATCCTTCAAGGATATCTTGTATAACTGGATGGAATTTTACGCACTGTTAAACAGTGTAGAATCTATTTAGAAAGCTGTGAAAACAATTTATCCATCATCAGTGACACATAAAAACAACCGTGGACAGCTTTAGTGGTCTGCTTGTAAACCCTGAAGAATGAGGGCTCAAAAACATTAGCCTAGGGACTAATACACTGCAAAACCTGCTGGACTCAGAAAATGTGGTTTTTTTCCTTTTTTTTTTTTTTTTTTCATTTTAAGATAGAATTCTTTGCTGGCCATTTGGATTTTCCATATGAGGAAGAGGAGCTGCAGGCTCAGCAGTCTTTTCACACTCATTCTGCCTTTTATGCATGTTGGACTTTAAGACATGACTGAATTGCAAGGGATTACTATTGATCCCTTCTCTTCCTTCAAATCTGTATGAAAGCATTCCCAAGTGTTCCACCTGGTAGGAATATTAAGACTGGCAGCTTTAGCAAAGCTCTGCTCCCATAATCACAGTCAAATTATCTTCCTTCTTCCATTTGCACTGTGAAATAAAAAAAAAAAAGTTATCCTCTTTCTGGTTTACAATTGTACTTAATGTCACCATATACCCCACAATTTCCTATAGCCTCCATTTTGTTAGATATGTACTATACATAGCATTACTGTAGGTCTGACATACAGTGGTACCTACGCAAAAAATTCCAAATCAGTTAGGAACAAATCATGAAAAGAAAAATAATCTGCTGGAAAACATTTTATGTTACATCTGTTTTCACGTTATTACAAAAGATTTTTTCATACACGCATGCACACACACACACATGTGAGCAAATAGAAATAGCTTTTGCTTTGTCAGAATATGGACTTCCACTCTGAAATAAAAAAAAAGAGAGAGAGAGAATACACTCATAGAAGAATTACTAACCATTTAGTTTCCTTGTTTTTTTCTTTTAATATTTATGCATAAAAGGGTCTTGTTCCTTCCTAGTCCATCTTCTTTCTCTTATTTGGATCCTGCAGTGAAACCATAATAAAAAGGAGAAAAAAAAAATCCAGCAAGGATAATTAGTCCATTTTACTGGCTTTGGCTTTCTATCACTGCTGAATACTTAAGAAAATTTGTGTTAACTGTCATAGCCTCAGGAGAGGTGCACTTTGTTTCCAAAAGCATCCTGCAGGACAACCATCATATAATCCTGCTCAAGTGTCCTTCAGTGCAGTGTAAACTATGTAATGCAGGATTTTGTAATGTAATTACAAAATAGCAACACTGAACTGTTGTGATTTCATTCTATTTAGTAATCTTGAGGCTTTTTAAGGTCACATATCAAACAATGTTTTCTCTTGTTTGCAATAAAAAGTGGGTCCTGGGACTACACAAACCACACTATGCTCTTCTGTATATAAAGAATCCAGCCCTTTTGCACAAATACTACTCTCAAATGAGGTGATTTTAAATATCATAATGGAAACAAGTAAATGCTTTTTTAGCTAGGAGACAGCAGTCAGCTGATGTCAGAGAGATTGTCCTTGACTGGGATTATGAACAGATTCTGGTGAAAGATGGTCCTACTCTTTCAGTCAGTGTAGCTCTTCAATGAGATGGTCGTATACACAGCATGTATGTATGTTTTATTAGCAGAATAGGTGAGACACGTTTTAGCATCTGCCCCTTCTTATTTACTGATATCATTGGGGACCCATTTTTGGAATGTAAAGTGCTAGATCTGTGCTTAATTTGCCCCTTTGTGTTTTATATGTAACTCTGAAGAAGGAATTGCAACAAAAAGAAAGAAACAAAACTTACGTTCTCTTCCCCTTGAACAAGTGATTAAAATGCACATACTTCACAAAAGACCTCGCTCCTTCTTCTGGTCACAGATAGGATTATCTTCAGAGTCAAATGTGCCTGTTTGGAGATGCTTTATAGTAGTCCGCTTACTTCTATTCCCTCCTCTACTTAATAGTCCATTGAAGAACTTGAGAATCTGTGAATGCTGTGTCCTTCTGAAGCTTCTTTCTCCCTGTAGCATGGGTCCCTCTGATGTTTCAGCCCTTGACTCTGTCACATATGCACAGCAGATAATAAAAAAACAAGTTGCCTTTCTAGAAAAGGCATGGCTCACTGATCTCATTAGGAATATACCTTATTCTTTCTCAGCAGATCCTTTGGCTCTGGCCCTTGAAGCTGTTTGAAATTCTCTGGCAGCTCAGGAGGGAGGCTGAATAGCATGGTATTTGTTCACTCCTCATTGCCAGCCTGACAAGTGAACAGCAGTTCACCAGAGTTCAAACATCTGGCAAGCAGCTCGCTGCAGCTCTAAGCTGTCACATATTAATAAAGACCAATTGTTTTGTCAAAAACATGTTGAGAAGTTTAAAGGAAGAGAAGAGCCAAGGGGAAACGTGATAATTAAAAGTATCTATATAAAGCTATAGTGAATAAAGGATGATTAATTTAACTTTCTTGAAATTAAATCTATGTTACAGGATCAGACAGGAACTTTGTTTAGCGTAATTGGAGAGCAGCAGAGCCTGCCACCCTTACTGCTGTTGAATAACACTTTATTCACTGGGTAGTTCCACTGGATTCCATTGGGATCCAAGTTGTATTTCTGTGGGTGATGTTAAGGGAAGATGGAAGGGTACATTTTCATACCGATTCTTCCTCCAATTTTAAAATATACTAATCTGCTTGTAAAAGAGGACATAAACACATCAATCCTCTTTGTTCATGTCTTCAAACTCTTTGTTGCTCATTATCTGTCAATACGCTCTACATTATATATTACACAGAGTATTGGTTTCAAAGTATGCCTTAAAGAGAGGCATGTGGAGAAGGTCATGAGAAATGCTGTTTCATGGACAATTCTTACATTTTCTGTTTCAAGAGATCTAACATTTGCCCCATCACTTTCCAAATGTCATTTTCTCTGCTATTTGCAAATACATGGCTTTTGTACTGCATTGCAACATTAATTTTTAAAGAAAAATCCATAGTTTTGTTAGAAACAGACACAATATTTTAGCTTTTAATTCTATGTCTCTGACTACTTCTCTTCCTAACAGCTTATATAAGAAGAAAAATATCCAAAAGAAAGATTCTTCTCTCTTTGCTTCAGAGAGGATGAATTCAGAAACATCTTTACATCTGGAATAATCTTGTAAAACATGCTGATATCTTAGGAGTAATACCAGGCATAGTCCACTCAAGAATTCCTTTGAATTTTGCTCTGCAAGAGTGAGAGATGAAGGTGGCTCGTGCCCTGGGTGCTTGGGCACGAGTGAAGGATGGGGAAAAAAGGGCTTGTTTTTCCTGCTTGTGCTTTGAGAAGTGGGGAACCCTAATGCTCACCACCCTACATATCCTGAAATACTCTTGTCAGCAGTAGCTGCTGTCAGGGATCTGGCAAGGGCCATTGAGACCAGGATCATTTTGCAGCCTGGTGGTCTGGGTGAATGCCTACTGCTCTGCACCTAGAGCTACCCCTACTGTTAAGCAACTAGAAACAACTCTTACACAATATGTCTGAACTATCAGAGGATTTCATATGGAAAATTAATGTATTTTGGAGACCACAAATGGCCAAGGTATCTCTAAACATTTGGATCATGATCTGAAATTGCAGTTTATAGCAACTCGTAGGAATGATAATTTTTTGACAGTTAATGTTCTACGTGCAAACAGTTTTGTTGGGAACAAGCTGCTCTTCTTACAAATAATAACATAGGTCAGTGCAACTGCCAGAGAGAGACTAAAGGCTAGAAAGACATGCAATATAATGAATGACTTAGAGATTTCTTTGGAGGCATAAGATGGAAACTTACATTATTACTGCAAGTGTTGTACTAGTGCTGAGAATACAGATGTGCACTTCAGTGATCTTTTCACAGATTCTTTTTAAGAAGCAGTTAAAATAAATGTGCAGAATAAGATTTTAAATATTTCCATTTATTTTATTTTCTTTTTCTCTGTGTCATTACTCTGAGATATTGCATTCTGCCTGATGAATGGCTTTTTAAATTTGTGAATCATAAACCCTCACAGCTGACACCTTCTAAGATGTTTTGATCTTTGTGCCATTTTTAAGGCTGATGAAGTTTGTTTGGATAGGTCTCAGTGCTAAAAGCATTGCAGGATATGGCCTTAAGTAGCGGTTCATGTTGTCATTTGGCTGGACTCCCTGTTCCACAGCTGTAACAACTGAGGGACACCAGGAGCTCTGTGTTGGCTAGAGGTGGTGTAGAAAGCTCTACAGGTATGACAGAGCACTGGCACTGCAGGGTTGTAGTGCAGCTGCTAGTCCAGCTTCTGCTCTTGAATTTCAGTTATGAGATGGTTTTAATTGGACTAGTCTTTCTGCTGCCTGTTTGCTGGACCACATGATTATTGTGCACCTTCATAGCAGAAGGGTGTCTTTGCCTCCTGAGAGAAGTACCCTGGCAAGGCTTGAAGACTGGGCTGCTCCAGCCCCTCTTAGACATGGTTCTGTAGAACATGACACAATGGGCTCAGTTATTCCAAAACTTGGAGATACGATGGGGTTAGTCAGAGAGGGGGCCCAGACACTGCCGCAGGCAGCTGCCAGACAGAAGCTCTTGTCCTGGCAAGTCTGGGTTCTGTTGAGCTGAAAATCGTAGAATCATAGAATCATTTAGGTTGGAAAAGACCTTTAAGATCATCTAGTCCAACCATTGACCCTACTCTACCAGGTCCACCACTGAACCATGTCTCCAAGCACCACATCTACATGACTTTTAAACACATCTAGGGATGGTGACTCAACCACCTCTCTGGGCAGTCTGTTCCAATGTTTGATAACTCTTTCTGTGAAAATTTTTTTCCTAATGTCCAGCCTAAACCTCCCCTGGCACAACATGAACTCATTTCCTCTTGTCCTATTGCTAGTTACTTGAGACCAGCACCCATCTCACTACAACCTCCTTTCAGGTAGTTGTAGAGAGCAATGAGGTCTCCCCTCAGCCTTCTCTTCTCCAGGCTAAACAATCCTAATTCCTTCAGCTGCACCTTACAAAAGATGTTTTCGAGATGCCTCACCAGCTTTGTTGCCCTTCTGTGGACATGCTCCAGCACCTCAATGTCCCTCCTCTACTGTGGTGCCCAGAACTGAACACAGTACTCAAGCTGCGGCCTCACCAGCGCTGAGTACAGGGGCACGATCACTTCCCTACTCCTGCTGGCCACACTATTCTTGATACAGGCCAAGATGCCATTGGCCTTCTTGGCTACCTGGGCACACTGCTGGCTCCTGTTCAGCCAGCTGTCCACCAGGACCCCCAGATCCTTTTCTGCCAGGCAGCTTTCCAGCCACTCCTCCCCAAGCCTGTAGTGTTGCCTGGGGTTGTTGTGACCCAAGTGCAGGACCCGGCACTTGG
>VFFE01009229.1:1198153-1211676 GCA_008921705.1 Burhinus oedicnemus
CAAAACAGATACCATGTACTTGCTGTCATGGTCCTTGTTACCACTAGGCGTGTAAGCCACCTTTCAGCAGGGTTTACAAGGTATAATATTGCTGGCACTAGGTACATGGTTAAATTATGATTTGGATACTCGTGTTTCGTTGTTGAGTCAAATTTCCTCTGTAGTTTGTTCTGGATATTCTCGGCTAAAACTAATTATCCACTAATTAGACCAATTCTTCAGAAATGGAAATTCACTGAAATCACTGACATCAACATGGCATCCCACTGACTTGATGGACATGGGTTATCACTTGCCACCTATTCATAGAATCATAGAATGGTTTACGTTGGAAGGGACCTTAAAGATCATCTAGTTCCAACACCGCTGCCATGGGCATGGAGACCTCCCACTAGACCTGGTTGCTCAAAGCCCCATCCAACCGGGCCTTGAACACTTCCAGGGATGGGGCCTCCACAACTTCTCTGGGCAACCTGTTCCAGTGTCTCAACACCCTCATAGTAAAAAATTTCTTCCTAATATCTATTCTAAATCTACCCCTCATCCTGTCACTACATGCCCTTGGAAAAAGTCCCTCTCCAGCTTTCTTGTAGGCCCCCTTCAGATACTGGAAAGCTGCTGTAACGTCTCCCTGGAGCCTTCTCTTCTCCAGGCTGAACAACCCCAACTCTCTCAGCCTGACCTCATAGCAGAGGTGCTCTAACCCTTTCTGATTTGATCTGTCATTTAAACTATTAATGAGCTGCTAAAATATTATAGCTTCTACCCTAACCTTATCAATACTTCAAGTTTTATTGGGTGTTCCTACTTTAATTCAGTAATACAGAAAGGCATCATACTTTGTCACTTATGCTTAGTAGTATTTCAACCTCAGAGATTAAAACAGCAGAAAAAATTCCAGTTGCGAAAAGACACAAAATATTCAGTAGCCAAGGAGCTCATGAAGGGGAGGGACTAATTTAAAGTTTTTCTATCTGCAGAGGGTATGGTGATGCCTTTCCACCATCAGCAAGAGGAATAGCTAATAATACCGATACTTAGACATTATATAAAGCTTTCTTGTAGTATATTTTCATAACATAATCTGCTACAGAGCTCTCTGAAAACATCTACATTCACTTCCAATATTGAGATTTTTTGGTAGTAGGTATTTTAAGTACATTTCTAATTAAATTTCAAATGCTCTCATTCTCAACATGCTCAACAGTTCTTCATCTTCAGCAAGTAGAGGAAGACACTAACAGACTTGACTTGTGTGGCATCACAAAATGAAGACTTGAGATATAGTTACGGCTACAACCACATTGCTGGGAACACCATAGTAGTGAAGGTACTGTCTAAGCTAAAGGGTGATACTGATAGAAGAACAAGACATAAAAGTGGTTTTGATGAACTTCACCTGGGTGTGAGAAAGTTTCTGACCATCAGAGCGATGGTGTTTCCAAACAGAGTAGCAAACACAAAAATCTCAACTGATTCAGAGGTGGAGCATGATCACCTCAGGGTTCCCCGAGAGCTTTATCCAGCTGGGGCCAAACCACCACCAGTGCTCACCAGGCACACAGTGACTGCCTGGTACCAGCTGCAAGGGGCTGAAGGAGGCTGAGAAAGGGCCATGTCCTTCCTCTGGACCCCAAGGGGAACCGCTTTGGTGACTCCTCTCCATTTTCAGACAAGGGTACCTTCAATAGTGGCGGTGGCACTTAGGCACCGGAGGTATCCCTTCCAGTCCTACATTCATAGGAGCAATCTTCTCCTCTCAAGTCTTAGAGGTCTTTGAGTATATTCACAATGATCCTGGGCCTTTGCGGATGTTTTAAGAGGCTTCAGTAGCAGTCAGGCAGCTAGTGAGATTTGTAATGGAAAGTCAATGAACACTCCAGAACATCTTCCCCCTTAATTCACTCCTAGCTGTGAGGACTTTGAGGGGGTGATTTCATGTGTCAATGGTTGCATTTTACACCTGTTTTACATATGTGGAGATGACTGTGCTGTGTATCAGGTAATACAAAAATCTGCCTTTTGTGTGTACATGTTTAGACAACTAGATTTTAGAGCTTATTTATGAAAATTCTTCTGTTCTCTCTTGCCTCCAAAGGGGAGCATACTTGGATAGCTTATTATCATTAAAAACATAGACTTCACTAAAAGAAAATGGGGCAAGTAAGGTCCACAGAACACAGTGACGGTTATTATTTTTATTGTAAATCCATTTCTTCATCTCTTTTGAAATTATCTAACCCCTGCCAGGGGCAGTGAAAAGAGTGACCTGAAAGTGTGAGATGTTGATGCACTGCCAATGGATATGGGTTTTTTGTATTGCTATGCTGCCATGGACTCAGCAGTGACATAAAATACAACATTCCAAACCATTTCACCCTCCAAGTTGGAGTGAGGTATGTTCATTTTCACTCTCTGCACTCACTGCCTGTTCTTAGTCAGAGAGTCAGAGCTCATGTTGCTGTGCAATCTTGAGCTTCTTTTAAGAGCTTAGCTGGCACGCTGCTGGGTATCTTTCTTCATTGCAGCCTTTAAATCTTGGCTTGCAAAATCAGAAGCTGTTTCCTGGCTGCACAGGTGATTACCCTACTTTAGGTATACTGAAGTATCTCACATAGGATACTGAAGTAGCTTACATAAGTTCTCACAATATCCTTTTTCAGCATTGCTTTTTCATTACCACACTTGGTGTGCCCTTTTAATTCTGCACATTGGCTAGTGGTGGATTAATTTTTTTGGCTGCGTAGTGGCCAATTCTGATTCTGTTACTTCTTGTATTTATCCTTTCTACTGCCAGAAAACCATGAGATCCAGATGAAAATATTTGCCCCATTTAGATCCTGAGAACAGACTCTGCTGTCAAGAGAAAATCGTACAGGGCAAATTCTAACAACAACAACAATTATAAATTATGGACCGAATGAGCAGTTTGCTTTGCTGCACTGAATCATCATGGTTTGTTGGAACATCTAGTAAGGTGTTTTTGGAAGACTGCAATGTTATGAGCCTCTTGTTTTCACCCTTTAAAAAAGAAATTAGGAGCAAACCATGACCTCAGTGTCTAAGTCTCCCAAATGGAGCAGAAAATCCAAGATCTAAATTTTGTTATGGACTTCTACACTGATTGTTGATCTAAAGAAAGAAAAATTTAAACTAATTCACATTTGACAAGTGAACCTAATTTTGAGTGAATCTTCATCTATATTTTAAATTTATCTAGTCTTTTTAGAAGGCATTAGGTGTGATGGATACCAGCCTACTAAGTGGCCTCTATCATTATAGAAAGTGAATCCCTTGAAGACATGAAGAAATTTGTTCTTCTCTGGCTTCCTCTTCCACCCTCACTTTACATATGGGAAAAACAAGTGCAGAAAGATTAGACAACTTTTTCAAGGTCACATAGGAGTTTGGTGGTAGGAACTGAGCTCATTTCCTACATCCCAGTTCAGTGTTTTGAATGCATCACCAACCTTTCTCTCTGTTTTCATCTGGTGAGATATTTAGAAACAATTTTAAAAACCTGGGATGAAATTTTAAATTGCAGTTGTCCCGTCATTTTCAAAGATTTTGTTCCTATTAAGTATCATTGTGATGTGCTGGTTCCTCAGAAGGCCAAAGCAGCTTATCATTTTATTGCAGGCTGGTCAGCAGTACCTTACAAAACAAACAATACTTGCAGTTAGCAGGAAATGGGGAATCTGATGCTCTCTTGCCAGTGTAGATTTATGATTTGTCAAGCTCTGATGGTTTTGACTGGCATTTTTAAAGCAGAAGCCACATTTTTGAAAATTTTAATATTGACCTCTCTCTTCTTATGGGTGTTTCAAACACAAGTAATTGCCAAAAGATGTTATCATTGTGCACTTATTTACTCTTAAGTTTGTAAGAGATTTTAATAGCCTTTTTATTGACTTTTATAGCTAGTAAATATACTTTATTGCTAATTAATATTTTTTTTCTGGTTAATGTATTGTTCAGTTTGGTGTAGGGATTCAGATACTTTGGGCCTCAAACAAAATGAAACTAAAAAATTGAATTTCATTTTTTTGTAAATGAGCCAGATCCTCTTGTCTTTTACTTAGCATGGACAACAAACAGCAGGAGCTGGAAGCCATTGTGCAGTAGGAAAACTATGATGTAGTCGCCATCACGGAAACATGGTGGGATGACTCGCATGACTGGAGTGCTGCAATGGATGGCTATAAACTCTTCAGAAGGGATAAGCAAGGAAGGAGAGGTGGTGGGGTGGCCCTGTATGTTAGGGAGTGTTGTGAATGTCTAGAACTTAATGACAGTGACAATATAGTTGAGTGTTTATGGGTAAGAATCAGAGGAAGGGCAAACAAGGTAGACATCATGGTGGGAGTCCGTTACAGACCGCCCAACCAGGATGAAAAGGCAGACAAAATATTCTATAAACAGCTGGGAGAAGTCTCAAGATCGCTAGCCCTTGTCCTTGTGGGGGACTTCAACTTACTGGATATCTGCTGGGAATACAATACAGCAGAGAGGGAACAGTCTAGGAGGTTCCTGGAGTGTGTTGAGGATAACTTCCTGACACAGCTGGTAAGGGAGCTGACTAGGTAGGGTGCCCTGCTGGAACTGCTGTTTGTAAACAGAGAAGTACCTGTGGGGGATGTGATGGTTGGAGGCCGTCTTGGACATAGTGATCATGAAATGACAGTTTTCAATTCTTGGAGAAGCAAGGAGCGGGGTCAGCAGAACTGCCACCTTGGACTTCTGAAGGGTGGACTTTGGTCTTTTCAGGAGCCTGGTTGACAGAGTCCCTGGGGAGGCAGTCCTGAAGGGCAAAGGAGTCCAGGAAGGCTGGACATTTTTCAAGAAGGGAGCTAGTGGAAGTGCTCACCAAGCCACTTTCCATCATTTCTCAGCAGTCCTGGCTAACCAGGGAGGTCGCAGTTGACTGGAGGTTAGCCCATCCACAAGAAGGGCCAGAAGGAGGATCTGGGGAACTACAGGCCTGTCAGTCTGACCTCGGTGCCAGGGAAGGTTATGGAGCAGATCATCCTGAGTGCCATTACACAGCACATGCAGGACAACCAGGCGATCAGGCCCAGGCGGCATGGGTTTGTGAAAGGCAGGTCCTGCTTGACTAACCTGATCTCTGTCTATGACAAGATGACCCGCTTGGTGGATGAGGGAAAGGCTGTGGGTGTTGTTTACCTGGGCTTTAGTAAAGCCTTTGACACTGTCCCCCCCAGCATTCTCCCAGAGAAACTGGGTGCTTATGGCTTGGATGGGTGTACTCTTCACTGGGTCAAAAACTGGCTGGATGGCTGGGCTCAAAGAATGGTGGTGAATGGAGTTAAATCCAGTTGGTGGCTGGTCACAAGTGGTGTTTGCCAGGGCTCACTATTGGGGCCAGTTCTATTTAATATCTTGATCAATGACCTGGATGAGGGGATCAAGTGCACCCTCAGTAAGTTTGCAAACACTGAGTTAGGTGGGAGTGTTGATCTGCTTGAGGGTAGGAAGGTCCTACAGTAGGATCTGGACAGGCTGGATCAATGGGCCAAGGCCAATGGTATGAAGTTCAACAAGGCTAAGTGCTGGGTCCTGCACTTGGATCACAACACCACCATGCACAGCTACAGGCTTGGGGAAGAGTGGCTGGAAAGGACCTGGGGGTGTTGGTTGACAGTCAGCTATATATGAGCCAGCAGTGTGCCCAGGTGGTCAAGAAGGCCAAGAGCATCCTGGCTTGTATTGGGAATAGTGTGGTGAGCAGGACTGGGGAAGTGATCGTCCCCCTGTACTTGGCACTGGTGAGGCTGCACCTCAAATACTGTGTTCCGTTTTGGGCCCCTCACTACAAGAAAGACGTGAGGTGCTGGTGTGTGTCCAGAGAAGGGCAACGAAGCTGGTGAAGGGTCTAGAGCACAAGTCTTATGAGGGGTGGCCTGAGGGAACTGGGATTGTTTAGTCTGAAGAAAAGGAGGCTCAGAGGAGACCTTATTGCTCTCTACAACTACCTGAAAGGAGGTTGTAGTGAAGTGGGGGCTGATCTCTTCTCCCAAGTGACAAGTGATAGGACGAGAGGAAATGGCCTCAAGTTGTGCCAGGGGAGGTTTATATTGGATTTTAGAAAAAATTTCTTCACCAAAAGCATTATCAAGCATTGCAACAGGCTGCCCAGGGAAGTGGTGGAATGGTCATTCCTGGAGGTATTTAAAAAAGACATGTAGACGTGGTGCTTAGGGACAAGGGTTAGTGGTGGTTTTTGCAGTGTTAGGTTTATGGTTGGACTTGATGATCTTAAAGGTCCCTTCCAACCTAGGTGATTCTATGATTCTACCTGATCCTCAATTCTTTTACTTGACTAGCTAATAAATGGACTGTTCCATTTGTGTTAATTGAGAGAAGATGCAGGGATAATGCAGAAATTCTTGAAAAGAGCATTTCAGATGTGTCATGGCAAAAGATGACAAGCATTGCGTTAACATTTACAGAGGAAGTACAAAGAGATGACAGAAAGGACCTTAAGAAAGTTTAGCTGCTGTGTACTATTTGTTGCTTATGGCTTTACTACAGTGGAACAGTTTGGTAGGAGCCCTTTAAATCAGGCTAAGTCAGATTCCTGTTCACTTTAGTGATTTTTGGATCACTTCCTGAAATGTTCTGTTTGCTGGACAGCAAGCCACAAGTTTCCAACTCTGTGCTCAGAATTCCTATATTCTACTGCTGATGTTGGTAAGTCATGTGTCAAATTAAGATGAGGTGAAGTTTTCAAGTGTCACGAGAGCATTTCAACCCAAAAGTTCATTGAGTTAGGCTGTCAATCATGTGACCCAGCCAACATCCATGAGCAATCTTCTACTTCTATATCTGCTAAAAAGGAATTGTAACAATCTTTCCACCTTCATTTCTGCCGTTGTGAGGCTTGTGATGGCTGATATCATATTAATCTTCAGAAATTATCACATTGTGCTGGGTTGACCCTGGCCAGCAGCCAAACACCCACCCAGCCTCTCATTCACTCCTGTCTCTTGCAGAGTAGGGAGAACATAGAAGGAAGATCAGAAGACCTGTGGATAGAGATAATGGTGGTTTAATAGGGAAAGCAAAAGCTGAGCACACAAGCAAAGCAAAAAGAGGAATTCATTCACTACTTCCCATTGGCAGGTGGATGTCCAGCCAGTTCCTGGGAAGTAGGGCCTCAGCATGCCTAACAGCTGCTTGGGAAGACAAATGCCATAACCGTGAACATCTCCCCCTTCTTCCTGTTTTCCCTGAGGTTTTATTGGTGAGCACAACCAATTGGTCATATGGAATATCTCTCTGTTCAGTTTCAGTCAGTTGTCCCAGCCATGTCCCCTCCCAGCCTCATGCCCAGCCACAGCCTACTTGCTGTGGGGGGAGGATGGGAAGAGCGAAGACCTCAGTGCTGTGCAAGCACTGTTCAGCAATAGCCAAAACGTGGGTGTGTTATCCACACGCTTTTAGCCCCAGATATAAAGCACAGCACCATACAGGCTGCTGTGAAGACAGTTAACTTCATCCCAACAAGAACCAGTACACACGTTTATCACACACAGAAGTATGCTAATTGCTTTTCTGAGTGTTTTCCATAATACCATCTTGTTCTGAATCTCAGTATTATACTGGTGACCTGACTTTAATAGACTCCAATATATTATATTGATCACCTGACTTGAACAGACTTCAAGAATTTGAATTCTGAGGATATTCAGTATCACTGCAAATACCAATTAATCTAGTACAATTATTTCCAGTGTTCCAAGGCTAAAACCACTCTTCCTTAAATATCATTGTTGCTTGATAAATTGCATACTTTCCTTTTGAACAATATTAAATAATTGCCCCTCAAATTTGCAACTGAAGGACTGTTCACATTATGCATAATGCCTTATGAAATACTAATTAATGGCTTTGTGCAGTGTCTCAATGGAATAATTGCTTGTTTAGTGCAACACTTTCACTGAACAAATGCTTATTCTTTGCATTTCACCTTTGTAAAGTAGTTTTTCTTCCACTGTAATATTTTCAGAAAGATTTCTGCTTTGGAGTAATTGGACCATGATCTATGTTATCATTTAATTGCTGAAGTGTGAGCTGTATAGCCAGTGTTTCTATTTTTTGGGTTGTCTGCAGGCAGCTTTTATACCTTCCACTTTAAGACACTTCATGCTTCTATTTTCTGCTGTAAGATTTGCCATGCTCTATCCAAAAACTGTCTCATCAAACTGATGCTGTACCATCTGTCTTAGAAACCAATACTTCCAGGTTTGAAGGAAGACAATAAACCAGGGATCATAATGATAACCGTCTTCCTATTTTTTTGTTATCATAAAGAATTGTGATAGAATTGTTTCTGGTTGGAAGTAGTCATCCTTAAACTTAAGTAGTGCTAACCAGCATAGAAAAACCTGCAAAGTCTAGATTGATTTGTGCTCCTGCGGAGATTTGATTGTTGAACAGTTTGTGTCCTGGTGAAATTTCTGTTGGTGTACCCAGGTGAGCAGTCAGGTTCATCAGACATGATTTTCCCTTGGTAAATTTCCTTGTTTCCTGAATGAATGCAAAACTTGTAAAGTAAAAGGGTGGTGTACCCTGTGTGCCTGCACTGAGATATCATCGTGACGTCCTGGTGGGGATGCAGCAGAGGCACAGAGTCAGAGTCAGCATTTGGAAAATGCTTCTAGCTCCCATAGCACAGTTTAAGCATCAGTGAGCTGAGTTTAAACATGTTTTGGAGGAACAACATGAAAACAGCCCACAATAGGAACCTGAGAATGAATCTGGCTATGAGAGACTACCTGGATAGTTTCTGGTACAGATGGTATGCCCAATACTTGTCTTAGACTGACATGCAGGCTATCAGGACTGAAGAGTTATTAACTAGTAGCTTGTGCTACAACTGTATTTTTGTATTGAGGAAGCAACATGTTCAAATTCCCATAAATACATTTTTACTTAATCATATATTTCTTAATATTGTTATGAAATGAAGGGCTTAGTAGGTTCCCTTTGCCTAAAGCTAAATTCCTTCCTTTCAGAGACTGTAAAAAGAGTTGTATGGAATTATGTCCTCAGTGAGCTGATTATAATGTAGATCATTAAATCCCTAAAGATTTGGCATGCAGTTCAACGACAGTTTATTTGTCAAATATATTTAGAAATTTTCTGAAAATGTATTTTTGTTTTTCCTAAGGAAATATTAAACAAGAAAAAACAAATATTGTAACCCAGACTTAGCAGAAGCCTTATTTACGAGTAGTAAGGTGGTAGTTTTCCTTGGATTGGTACTTTAATTAGAAAACTGCTTGCTATGTTTCTTTCTCTCATTTTCATTGTACCCAATAAACAGCTTTGCAGCAGTGATGTCATGTGGACCAAGCGGGACATATTCTGACAATATTTTTCCAGTTTGCATCCACATATTGACAAAACAGACCAAAACACAATAGCCAATCATTTGTGAAAATTTCCCTGGGATTAGTTCATTGCAGATGCATTTAGTGACACACAAGACACAAAAGCTTAAAGAGTTCCACCTAATCCCTCAGAGGTTTAATACGGAAGTAAATAGTGAGTATATTCTCATTCCTGTGACTTGTAGACAATTCCACTTTGTTTATCTGTAGATAAATATGTTTTGATTACTTTGGCGAGTTCCATATTAAGTAAATGAAAAAGCATCGATGAATAAATGATAACAGTAAAGAAAATACAGATGATTTGGAACTGAATCTTTTAATTCACAGATTCTACATTTTAGTCAAGCATGCTCCCTTATCTGTATTACAGTATGAAAGCAACTATCATTGTTTCACGCGCCAATAAGAAGGAAAAAAAATATTTTTTTTCACTTTCCTTGGGGCATGGAAGGATGTTTTTAAGTTTTAGAAAAGGAAGACCTAAAAATCATTTTCCCAAAGAAGACTATTAGAAATATATTTGCTAGTAAGAAAATAATCTATTATTTTATCCATGTTGTCAGAATGTCACAGACAAAAAGGCCAAAGAGTAAATGACTGAGGACATCTGATCTGATCTGACTTTTCTTCTTTATATTACATCATGTTCTTCAGCTAGAATACAAATTTTGAACATATTATGCTAGCGTGCTGAAAGCAAGATGAATCTTTCCATAGGATGTCAAGGAGCTTTGGAACAAGATTTGTGAAACGTGCATAGTTTATGACATTTTTATGAAGAAAACTTCCCACCAGATAAACTAAAACCCCCTCATCTTCCAGCCACAGAATTTAGCTTAAGGATGTCTTAAAGTCCCTACAAAACAAGAGAGAGACAACATAGATATTCTTTTATGCATGCTCCTGAAATTTAGGCACATCTAAAAGCTGAAAGCATTTATAGGAGCTTAAACCTTAGCGTGAGATTTTGTGTCACTATTTTTGTGTATGAAGGAAGTATAAAATCAGACATCCATTCTGTTCCTTGGCAGGCTGTTGCTTATACAATGCCATGAAGGCTTTACCGGTTCAGAAGCATAAATCTGAAATGGGGCTGCCCCATTACAAATCCTTTTGAGCCCCCCAGATCTAACAGAATGACCCATTCTTCTGCTTCATTAAAGCTGCTAATTCAGGAATTGCCCTAATCCCATCGCCAACCCACCTTACAGACGTGAACCATTTAGGTATCTAAAATCAAATTTACTTCTCTTTGAATATATTTATCGTGAAGGCTTTTCTTTTTCTCTTTTTCAGAGTTACTAAAACTTTGTACTTGTATTATCAACCAACAGCCAGCATTCTGTACTTGAAGCTGTAGTGTTATTTTTTAAATGCTATTATTAATCTTTTTATTTCAAAGCTTTTTTTTGCCCATCTTTTCTTTACCCATAAATTAAGCTTGACAAAGTTTTTTCTGATGAAAATTTAAATAAGGGCTTCAAATAGGAAAATAAATTGGTGCAGCAAATGCCAGATTTGTGCAGACACCATGAAAGTATACTTTGAAGCTAATTACTTCAGCTTTCTTGCATTCAGGTGCTTAGCCCTAGGAAGCACTAAAGGGTGAAAGAGTCATGAAACCAGGGCAGAGTCAGATGGGAGAGTAAAATGTGGAAGTATTTGACACTTTTTAAAGAGCTCCAGCCTGGAATTGCTGAAACAAATGGGGTCTTAAGCTCTTCAAGAACAGGAAGCAAGACTGCTTGAAAACTTATTGGATGGGAGACTACCTAACAGTGTTTGTCCTTGTTTTCATGGGAAAAGACAAATCACAGAACTTTCTGAAAAAATCTTCAAAGATTCTCAGAATTCTTACATTATTTGTATTCTCATCTGTCTGGATCTGGTGCTTCAGGGCATGAAAGAATCAGGAACGTTTACTATTGTCCCAGTGAATTTGCTGGTGTGGCTCTGTAATGAGTTAGAGCCCAGCTCAGCTCCCATCAGAGTCACTGGGAAAAGTCTCATTGCCTTGGTAGCATGTTAATCAAGCTCTCAGTGCTCAGAGAAGTGGAACAGAACAGACCTGAACCAACTATTCTTTCTTATAATACGACATTTCAGTACCAAGAGGAAAAAAAAAATCACATAGGAAAGATCAGAAACAGATTACATTTTAGGACAAAGAGATAAAATGTGAAAGATGGCCAAAACAACAATAATCCCAAGTACTTTCCAGCCTGCAAAAAGGCTGTGACATGTGGCATTCTCTTGAAGTATACACATTCTTAATGGCTTGGAAAATGCCATTAGAAATTACTATTTCCAGCTTTATGAACTCCATCATCTAAAGAGGATTATGAGATTACAATTTTAAGACAACTAGAAGAATGGGTTAAGTCTCATACAGTTCCTGTTTTCATTACTATCATTGTCTCAAGGAGAGATTAAAGTTGTGCCATTTGCTATTTCCATTAACCCCTTAGTCTGAGAAGTGAGTGTCAATTTAGGCTTGTCAGGTTAATGTCTCATGGAGTGGCTGTGCTACTGACCTCCGATTTCTTTGTCCTTTCTCTCATCAATTTGATTGTTTTGCCACTTTCTGCTTTCTCCCATGTACCTAGTTAGAGATTTTAGGAATGTGGTGCGTCTACCAATATTTGGTGTACTGTGGTCCTTTGTATGGTTTATAAAGAAATACTTTTTATTCCTGTTTGCTAATGCTAAGTCTACACAGCCCTTGAGTGGCAGGCATAATAAAAACTATTCAGTGACCAACACATGGGGCCATCCCTGAAAGCAGGACTTTCGCATAGGTGCAGATGATCATCTTGCTGCCATTGAACGTCCTACTGAGTCTCTGGGCAGTCTGGCAATGTGAAATTCTGTATGCTTCCAAAGCTGGCTTCTGCATACACCAAACGTATCATAGATAATGAAAGGTCAGGAAAGGAAAGCTTACCGCAATACATCTCCTGCAATGGTGTCGTGGGTTGGCCTCAGCCGGCAACAGAGAACCACGCAGTTGCCTGCTCAGCCCCCGAGGGCGGTGGGGAAAATCGGAAGAAAGAGGCAAAACTCGTGGGTTGAGATAAAAGGCAGTTTAACACAACAGCAAACGAAAGAGGGAAACAACAACAATAACAGTGACGGAGGGATGCACACACAGGGTTACTGTACCGACGCTCACCGACCGGACCGCGCAGCCCCAGCCCGCTCCCGAACCGCGCCTGCCTCTTCCTCCCGGCCAGCTCCCTTTTATGGACTGGGCGTGGCGTCACGTGGTATGGAATACCTGTGTCCCGGGCCAGAAAATTAACCCTGTCCCCGCCGGAACCAGGACATTATCCACCCCTTATTCTGTACCATCTACGTCATGCCCAGATCTTATAGTTTCCAGTTAATTACCACTATTTTTTCCTTATTTATGCATACATACAGATATATACATAAAGATATAATTCCCTTAGTGTATGGGCCATCCCTCTAAAAATGCCCATTGAGTTCATTTAATCCATGACTTCGGGCTCCTGTTAGAACAGTCTCTCAGGGCAGGCGAGATGCTGTGATGCTGGACTGCTGCGTGCTGTATTCAGGTCTTGTGGCTGGTGTATCCAATGCGGCCCATGCCCACGGTCCACAGGTTGAAGATGTCAATCTCAAGGAAGCTGCTGGGCGCCAGCTGCTGGGGTCAGTTCTGGTCCCACCACTGCTGCACTTTACTCAGTTTCATTAAAGTCCATGTGTCCTTAATTTAGGCAATTCTTACCATAATATAATCAATAGTAATTCTAGTAAGGATGACATACAATGGCAGTATTATTTAACAATTAACATCATACAATTTGATTCACTGGGTATTCTCGCCCAACATCAGATCTCCCTGAGGTACACATTGGACCTCCCCATCCTTCCGCATCACCCACGATGTGCACCCAGGTCCTTGAGCAAAAACAATCCCATGGATAGGTTTGCCTTTGCCTGAGGCAGGACTAACCCAGACTGTCTTCCCAAGCCTATTCTTCATGTACACTACAGGGACTTTATCCCCTTCTACAGTGCGTGGAAGTTTTGACTGGGCAGGGCCAGCTCGATTGGCAGATCCCCTGGTGTTGACTAACC
>VFFE01009229.1:1211919-1243843 GCA_008921705.1 Burhinus oedicnemus
GGATCTGTCGTTATCTCAACCCTTCGTGCCCCACGTTGGGCACCAAAAAGACTGTCGTGGTTTGGCCTCAGCCGGCAACAGAGAACCACGCAGTTGCCTGCTCAACCCCCGAGGGCTGTGGGGGAAAATCGGAAGAAAAAGGCAAAACTCGTGGGTTGAGATAAAAGGCAGTTTAACACAACAGCAAACGAAAGAGGAGAACAACAACAACAGTGACGGAGGGATGCACACACAGGGTTACTGTACCGACGCTCACCGACCGGACCACGCAGCCCCAGCCCGCTCCCGAACCGCGCCTACCTCCCCCTCCCCCTCCCGGCCAGCTCCCTTTTATGGACTGGGCATGGCGTCACGTGGTATGGAATACCTGTGTCCCGGGCCAGAAAATTAACCCTGTCCCCGCCGGAACCAGGACAAATGGGTAAAGGTAATTTCCTTTCACCAACAGAGGTTGCAAGGGGAATTCAGACGGTACCTGACCTCCCATATGACTCTATCCCTAGGAAGAAGGAGAGACAATAGCATTATTTTCCCCAGCACTGCAGACTGTAGTGTTATGTCCCTCCTTTGTTGCTGTGTCTGCCAGCTGTGGAGTGAGACAGAAAGTCCTAAGCAGAAGCTGAAAGATAAATTTACTCAAAAAGCCTGGTGGAAGCAGTTTTCCATGTAAAAGAATAATAAAAATGTGTTGCAGTTTAACAAGTTACTGAGACAAAAACTCTGGAGATAATTCAAATAATCAGCAAGACAACATCCTAAGGGAAATAAAGTACTTAAAGGAGTGACAGGAGGAAAAGGTTTTACAAATTCCTTTAAAAAAATCTTACAACTAAAGGACAGCAATACTTCACTTGCAAATCAATCAAAATTTTCTGGAGCCAGACTTGAGGACATACTCTAGGGAAATGTGTAGCATAGTAGAAAAGAGCAAGGCTTTGCTTAATATATTAGAGCTAAGGCTTCAATTTTTTTCATGAAGAATTCTTCCTCTACCTTTGCTTTTCCAGAAGAATATGAGGTATCTTATCTAAGAACACGGAAATAATAACAGCACCAGCAACACCATTTTTGCCTGTTACTAAAGAAAGCAAAATAGTGGAGATGTCTGCCTTTCATTTGGGGAAATAAAAGGATGAGAATGATACTCAGGTTGGCTTGAAGGGCACCTATGGCTGCTGAGGGGTTGCAAGCGCACACAGTAACCCTTTGTGCTTGCTTGTCTGAAACTGAGCTTCCAAATGCATCAGTCCCTGTAATGAATTAGAACTGCTATCTGCTTTTATTTAAATCAGCTTCCTAAAGTATGCAGGCTAGCTAAATCAGGAAATTTCAGAGACAGGAGAGACCCAGTTGTATTTTTCTGTCTTTGACAACATAAAGAATCTGGAGGTCATTCTCACTTCTCTGCATTACTGCTCAAGGACCACAGACTACTTATTGTTTAGTTGTGTTCTTGTCTAAAAGTGAGGGTGCAGGAGTGGGAGAAAGAAACCAAGAAGGAAAACAAAGTAAAAATCAAAATGGTGGGCTTAAGCCACTATAGGTACTTCCAACAGAGGGAAAACAAAAGCAAAAAGCCAAATACATTATTCATGAATATCCATGTGCACACAGGAGAATTAAATACATGTAAGCCCATCTTTATAGCTTTTTCTCTTCAAGAGGAAAGAAGAAATAAACATGAAGTGAGGACAAAGACCACAAGTATGCTATTAACATCCTAAGGCATTGTGAGTGATACCTGGTGGGCAAGATCCATATAGGGCATAAACAAGTTCTTTAAACACCAGGAAGGTTTTTGTAAGAGTTAGATGGAACCAAGAGTGGCAGCAGCAATGACAGCAGATGTTTTACTCTGCTTTTAAGGGTGACTACTGCAATGTCATAAGACTGAAAATACTTGGCTATACTGAGTCTAAGCAACGTGCAAATCACACTCCATTGAGGCAATCACTGTTACTAATTTATCTCCAGAATTGCGTGGGCAGTATTTATACTCCTCATGTGTATTAATCTCTTGTCCTATTGGAACAGAAATTCTAACTTTTACATTTCTGTGACATGCTCACTCTGAACAAAATCTTCTGTACCACATGCTTCTTTGTGCTTATACTCTGCAGAAAATGTCTATTTCAGTTAGAAGTTAATTTCCATCTCCAGCTCCAAAGCACAAGTTTGCTGAGTTATAGAAGAAAAGCATGGAAAGATCAGTACTAGGTCCTAAATCTTCTGAGAAAGGTTGTTTTCTGATGTAATACAGGGGTCTGGTAAATAATATCTCAGTTAGAATAGCTGCCTTTGAGATGAGAGAGTGAGCCTCTGCAAGTTGCTTATATCAGCTTCATACTCATGCAGTCTTGTTGTGGTTTTTCACTAGCTTAATACTACACAGAAAAGGAATTTTAAAAACATGCCATAAATGACTGCATTTTCAGAGGAACAGCACAGAGATATTTTCATTGAGGTTTCGTAAGAGTTTGCCAGCACTTTTTGTGTTTTGTAATACCATGTAAGCTACCAGGAACTGCTTTACTCACTTCAGTCACTGGAAAACTCTGGAGCTGATTTGAAGTGATTTTCCCAGCTTGACACGATGTACTGACCCATGATTCCTGAAGCTGCTTCAGCAAAATGCTGTCATCTGCATTCATATAAACTCTGAAAATATACAGCTGCTGCAGCAAGAAAGTAATTTTAAGTGATGGGCATAAACGCCAGAAGGTTGAAAAGGTTTTTGTTGCTCCTGCGAGAGCAAGTGAGGAGCCAGAGAGGAAGCTGTAGCATTGCAAGAGTGAGTGGGAACTGAAGTCACAGAGGATGGTGAAAGAGCTGAGGCATTAAATGAATACTTTACAAGCAAGAACACTAGAAGATGTGCCAGCTGAAACTGGCTGTTGTATCCACTATCACGGTTGACTTCAGAGCTAGTGAGGCACAGATATTGAATAACTTAAGAGAATTTGAAATCAACAAATCATCCATGCTGCGTGCAACCTTGAGGCTTTAAAAGGAGATTGGAATAGTACACGGCTCAGGCTGGTCTTCATTAAGCAGCTACAAATGTGAAATTCACAAGTAATAAAGAAAGAGAAAACCGCTATAGACCAAATACTGTAAAAGCTTAACTACAACCTTGTAACCACAGGAAGTCCCCAGTGAGTCAGTTTTGACATTTCTTTTCCCTTGGTAGAGGATTTTATATATTTATTATATATTTTATTATATATTTAGCTCCAACATGTTTCACTTACATGAAACATGAATTTCCATATTCATGCACATTTTAAGATTTAAATGAGACTTTCAGTAGCAAAGCATCAGAGGTGAGGTTTGTGACACAAGCCATATGATACACATTGTGTCACCCATGTAACTATTAGTTTACAGGAGAAACTGAACTAAACAGTGGGGAAGCGCTCTCATTCTCATGGTGTTTTCTTCCATTTTTGTTTTTCTTTTTCTTTGGTGGGGAGGGATAGGGGAGGAGATCAAGGAATCAGTCTTAGAAGTCTACCCATGATCTCCTTGGAAGGAAAGATACACTTCCTAGGAATGATCCTTGTCACCTGTGGCACTTCACTCATCACACACACTTTTCCCCCAAAAAAGCCCTGTGTGTGTGCTTCCTCAGTTCTTTAGTGGCTTTTGCTAAGCAGAAACAAGCAGGTGACCTACTCACCACCTCCATAACATGCTTGAGTCTATCTTGTGTAGCTGGCCTTGGTGGTCTGGTAGATCCATCTCTTCTTCCTTTTTCCATTTTATCTGCCTGCATGCAATAATAAACCAAATCATCCTTCATTCAAATGCCCAAAATGTAGTAAGATGTCCACTAAGGGAGTTGTATTTTAATATATTTTGAAAGATCACTTCCCTTGTTGATTTTAACTGCAGTAAGAAGAGGGCAAATGCATATGTAGCCACATAACTAGCAGATGATGACTGAAATATAAATACAATAGGAATTAGGGTTTTGTGTAATGCATAGGAAGGCTTTACAAAGCACCACTGTACACAGCAGAGATTTATTTCACTCTGAGTGGCCACAGCACAGCTAATTAGAAACATTCTTCTTCCTCATATAGGTGTAGTCCTTAGTTATGCTAGTGGGATCACTCTTGCAAATATGAGCTGCAAGATAAGGTCGGTAATAATTTGTGCTTCAGGTTCAAGCTCATATATGTGATGGAAGGATGATTTTTTTGTTGTTTCATGTTGGTATATAAAAATGAGCAGACCATTTTCACACAACAAAGTAGGGTATAAGTTATCACTGAACTTCTTTGAGATAAATAGCTACTGTTTACTTAAATTCCATTGCACAATTCCTTTTAGGACAAACATTAATGATAAAGTATAACACCAGTTTGGTGCCAGAATCAGCTATAAAAGAACAGAGATACCATGCTAAAATTTGAACAAAGCATTTTCTGTTTGAAATGCTTACAATTTATTGCATAAAATTTAAACTCTCCTATTTTAAAAACCTTGTAGTGAAATGAAAGTGTTTCTTTTTCATCAGGAAATACACATTACTAGTCTAAATTGAAATTTCCACAGGAGATGTGTTTTCATTTCAAAAATTTCTTTTCCTAAAATATTTTAGTCAACAAATTTTCACACATCTATTAATGGAAAACTTGTGAGTCCTATTCTGGAGCATTTCTGACTGTTTTGGAGGAGAAAAACTCAAAAGTAAAGGCAGATACGTGTATATGTTTATGTATATAGTTATATGCAGCTGATACTTTCTCTGACTATACTTACTTGTCCTTAGTAAATCATCCTTACTGTTCTCTGGGGGTAAACAGGGTGGAAATGCAGGATCGGTACAAAAAGGGAAGTTTCAGTCCATTGGCTGTTCTTATCTCCTGCCCCTTTTCCAAAACATATTCATTTTTTAAACTAGATGTATAAATTGAAGGAGGAACAGAAGAGATCCTTATATTTACAAAGCTTGGACATTCACATTATTCATCAGACCTATTGGCATTATATACATCTGTTGTATCCTGTATTATACAGGCCAGTAATAGAAAGACAAACCCTGCTCCAAATTAGTACATCTTAAAGATACAAAAAATCACTGATATCATATGCAATATTTGCATAAGGTGAGGATTTTTGGATTAGAGTAAGCAAGGTTCTTTGTGTGTTTTAAAAGTACTGTATTTTTTCAGCAATTTAGGTAGCAATTGGATATCTGCACCATTCATAGGCAAGGACATTGTTTTAAGCAAAATTTGAGACCATTTTCTTCCTACTCATCAAAGACTAATGAGCAATGTTAAAAACATATCCTTTTAATAGAGGACAAAAGTTCTCCATGCCTTATTTTTCCAAAGTCTGTCTGAGATTTCCAACTTACTGCACTGACAACTTAGCATTGTTCATAGACTCATAGAATCATAGAGTTGGAAGGGACCTTAAAGATCATCTAGTTCCAACACCCCTACCATGGGCAGGGACACCTTCCACTAGACCAGGTTGCCTAAAGCCCCATGCAACCGGGCTTTGAACACTTCCAGGGATGGGGCCTCCACAACTTCTCTGGGCAACCTGTTCCAGTGTCTCAACACCCCCAGAGAAAAGAATTTCTTCCTAATATCTAATCTAAATCTACCCATTACCCCTTGTCCTATCACTACACTCCCTGATAATGAGTCCCTCCCTATCTTTCCTGGAGGCTCCCTTTAGGTACTGGAAGGCCACTGTAACGTCTCCCTGGAGCCTTCTCTTCTCCAGGCTGAACAACCCCAACTCTCTCAGCGTGTCCCACTGCCCATGTCACCAACAAAGATGTTAATCAGCACCGGTCCCAGTACCAACCCCTGAGGAACGCCACTTGTCACTGCTTGTGACTTGGGCACTGACCTGTTTACCACAACTCTTTGAGTGCAGCCTTCAAGCCAGTTCCTTATCCACCAAGTGGTCCATCCATCAAATCCATGTCTCTCCAATTTAGAGACAAGGATGTCGTGCAGGACAGTGTCAAATGCTTTACACAAGTCCAGGTAGATGTTGTCAGTTGCTCTTCCCTTATCCACCAATGCTGTAATGCCATCGTAGAAAGCCACCAAATTTGTCAGGCACGATTTGCCCTTAGTGAAGCCATGTTGGCTGTCACCAATCACCTCCTTATTTTCCATGTACCTAAGCATGGTTTCCAGGAGGATCTGCTCCATGATCTTGCCAGGCACAGAGGTGAGACTAACTGGCCTGTAGTTCCCTGGGCCTTCCTTTTTTCCCTTTTTAAAAATGGGACCTATGTTTCCCCTTTTCCAGTCAGTAGGAATTTCACCAGACTGCCACGATGTCTCAAATATGATGGCTGATGGCTAATGGCTTGGCAACTTCATCTGTCAGTTCCCTCAGGACCCACGGATGAATCTCATCAGGTGCCAGGGACTTGTGCACCTTCATGTTCCTCAGCTGTTCTCGGACCTGGTCTTCTCCCACAGTGGAGGCCCTGCCTTTGCCTTCTGCAACTTGGGTGGTGTGGCTAGAGTACTTGCCAGTGAAGACCAAGGCAAAAAAGTCATTGAGTACCTCAGTCTTCTCCATATCCTGGGTGAACAGGTCTCCTGTTTTCTTTTGGAGAGGGCCCACATTTTCCCTAGTCTTCCTTTTGTCACCAGTATACCTGTAGAAGCTTTTCTTGTTGCCCTTGATGTCCCTGGCCAGATTTAACTCTGTCTGGGCTTTAGCTTTCCTACCTGATCCCTGGCTACTCAGACAATTTCTCTGTATTCCTCCCAGGCTACCTGTCCTTGCTTCCACCCTCTGTAGGCTTCCTTTTTGAGTTTGAGTTTCTTCTGGAGCTCCTGTTTCATGCATGCAGGTCTCCTGGTGTTTTTGCCCAACTTCCTGTTTGTTGGGAAGCATTGCTCCTGAAGCTGGAGGAGGTGATCCTTGAATATTATCCAGCTTTCTTGGGCCCCTCTTCCCTCCAGGGCTTTATCCCCTGGTACTCTACGAAGCAAATCCCTAAAGAGGCCAAAGTCTGCTCTCCTGAAGCCCAGGATAGTGAGTTTACTGTGCACCCTATTCGACACTCTAAGTTTCTTGAACTCCACCATCTGATGATCACTGCAGCCAAGGCCGCCCTTGAGCTTCACATTCCCCACCAGCCCCTCCTCTTGGTGAGAACAAGGTCCAGCATGGCACCTCTCCTCATTGCCTCCTCCAACAGATATCGGGGTGGTTGAAGGCCCCCATGAGGACCAGGGCTTGTGAATGTGAGGCTGCTCTGATCTTTCTATAGAGGGCCTCATCCGCTCAGTCTTCCTGGTTGGGTGGCCTGTAGCAGACTCCCACTGTAACATCATCTGTCCCTGCCCTCCATTTAATCCTGACCCATAAGCTCTTGTTTGGCTCCTCATCCATCCCCAGGCAGAGCTCCATGCACTCCAGCTGGTCCTTGACATAGAGGGCAACACCCCTTCCTTGTTTCCCCTGCCTGTTCTTCCTGAAGAGCCTATATCCATCCATTTCAACACTCCAGTCATAGGAGCCATCCTACCATGTCTCTGTGATGCCAGTTAGATCATGCTCTTGCAGGTGTGCAGACATCTCTGACTCCTCTTGTTTCTTCCCCATGCTATGTGTGTTTACATAGAGGCATTTAAGTTGGGCCCCTGATGAAGCTAACTTAGTAGCCGGAGTGGCTAGTATTCCTTTGTGCTGCACTCCAGGTGCTCTCCTGTTGACCTATGACTCTCCTCCAGGCTCTGGGCATCTATTACTGCTACTGACGTCATACTGGTATGACTGTGATGGATTGTGGTTCCCCTCCCTTGGCAATTCTAGTTTAAAGTTGTTTCACTTTCTTCCATGCAATAAACCAAAAAGATGTTTTAAGGCAATTGTTTGGCTTGGCTTGTAATTAAGTGGAATACTTCTTGAACCTCCATCGTCTCTTTTCTGTACCCCTTCATCTTGTATGTGAGAAGCAGCTTTGAACGCAATAGACTGATCCTGGGTGGGCTGTATCAGCCCAACACCATCTTGTAAAGCTGTTGCCTTCAAGTGCCTCCCCTGAAACGGTACCAGTACTGAATGTCTCTGTACAGCAGTATGTAACAATCAAAATCCATCACATAGAACTTCTGTGGACAGAATGTGATTTCATCCAGAAAGAATTATGCTAGACTTTAATCTGGATTGCTCTCCGAATTTAAAGAAATTTCACGTGTAGAGAGTAATTCTATCCATTTATAATATTTCCAAAGAAAAGCAGGCCTTTCTGCTGCTCTCATCTCTCATTTGGCTGTAGGCTCAGCTGCTGAATCCTGTACGTCTGTAAAATGCCAGCTGCCTGGTTCTTTACTGCCTATGAAAAATGCTGAAAGAAAAACAATAGCGTTTCCCTCTATCTCTATAAAACACATGACCATGTGAAGAGTGATATAAAGGTTTTATCTATATAATTCTGGGGTGAATCATATTTTCAGAGATGTTATTGGCAGGATGAACATATAATAATCTGCATTACTTGTAAGGAATAATGTTACAATGAAGGTGTGCATTTGTTAGCCCAAACTAGTGATAAGCCTGTTATATGCTATCTCACTATTACTGGTTATTGGAAATGTGACAGTCCCTATAGGTCTCAGTAGAGATGGCAGTGTTGAACAAGCACAGATTAAGGGATAGTCCATGCACATAAAGAGCTTATTATCTAAATTAGTAAGTCTCAGAAAGAGAAAAGGAGGATTATCATCTTCATTTTAAAGACAGAGCAGACTGAGAATGTGAGGGGTCTAATAACTTGTCATGTTTTTGTAGTGTGAATGTCAGAGCCACACTCGTATTCAGCATGTTCCACTGCACATTGTGCACAAAAGCTTTTAAACAAAATACTAGGCGCTCTCATTGGTTTCATATTTATATGTGTGCCTATGAGAAAAAGCAGTGATTTACAAAAGTACAAATCAAAATACAGTGATAATATCAGCAAAGTTTTAATATCTGCTAATGAAATATCTTTTGTCGGCTTTGTAGGCCTCTGTCTTAGTTTCTTCTGCTCTTAGCCCAACTTCATGGTTTGGAAAACTGGAAATAATTGCTACATAATGATTTATCACACCTGCTTCTGTCTCAGTGCTCTTCCAATTCTAGTTACTGGTTCATAAACCTAGCAGGGCTTCAGGGAAGCATGCCACCCATTCTTCTCTTCAGAGAAGTAGTTGATTGCTTATTTTGGAAGAAAGAATAAAGAGGGAAAAATTACAGCTTATGGGAATGGCAGACAGGTTACAAAAGTAGTGATTTTAAAAAATTGTGTAGGGGAATTGCAAGATTCCCCAAGATCTAGAATATGACATATAGTCTTGTCAGACGTGGGTTAACAGAATAAGTTCATAAGTACATAGAACACAGTCAAAAGTCTACGGAAAGGTTTTTGTCACATTTGTTTCGTGCACATAGCTGTGCTTGCTCATACACAGTGTATTTGCATACGATGGCCACTCAAATTCTTTCCACAAAAACTAAACTTTGCACTGCTAAGTTTAGTGCCAGCTGTGTGTGTCCTTAAGCAAGGTGACATATTTCCTGAGCTGCACGTGAAGTGTGTTTGTGGAACTCTCATGGGGATGTCTGGGTTCTAAAGGAACGAACAGCTGAGAGCTCGTGGTCAGAGCTTGTTCTGCCTGCAGTGCCTCCCTCCTCATGTGTGCTTAAAATGGAGAATATCTGTGTGCTTTAATGTATCAGCTATATATCAGCAGAAGGGGAATTTTTTGATAACCATATTGCAGCTGCTTAGGACGTCTTAAGGATCAAAAAGCACCCAATTAAGGAGAAGAATCTGGTGCAGAATTTATAGCAAGACATAGAGGTAACTGAAAATTCAAACAGTTGAGTAAACCCATCTTATACACATACGCGAGTAAACACATGCACAAGTACACAAATACTTTTTTCTTGTTGGTTTTGTTTCCTCTGACATTAGGCTGTATAAAACTGCCCACAAGTCAAAGAATGTAATAGCTAAGATTACAATCCCCTTCCCAAAGATTCTATTATCCCAGCTTGAAAATTGGGTATATATCTCATTGCTGAGGTAGATAGATTCACATATCAAATCCTGACTATCACCTTGCAATGAGAGCTCTAGCTGATGGAAGGTTTGCTCAAAGTAGCAATTAGTGATAAAAATTCCATCAGTGGAGATTTTTTTATTTTAGTGCTGCTTTCCCCAACATTAATTCCAGAATATGTAATCTCATTTGTTCTCAGGATTTCAATAAACTAAATGGGAGAATGGCTCTATCTGTTCATAAGATTTATGAGGGAAAAGAGGGAATGGCTTTGTTTTCCACAGAGTGGGCATCTACAAATAAGCTAAGTAGCCACTGCATCACTGTGGCAGATTATGAACTGCTTCAAAGGCTGTCCAGCAGGTAAGGTGGAGGAATTTATCTATGAACTAGTGATGCAAAACTGTGCCTTGGATCACTAACAGCTGAATCCCCTACCTGAGACTTACACAGGGGCATAAATCACTTTGAAAAAACCCTGCTGTATCAGTTAAAGACATTGGTGCGTATTATCACCATATGCTGAGGCACCATGTCTATTTTGGAGCTGAAGTGTGAGAGCTCTTCCTAACTCACTATGCTGCAAAATCAAACAGATGAAGTTAAACAACTGTCTGTCAAAGACAGTGATGTAAATGGGTGCTTTTGCTGTGAAGTAGATGAAGAGTGCTTGCACTACCCTTCTTCCGGCCTGAGCTGGGGAAGCCAAAGCTGGGAGCAGCAGCACCTGCAGAAGTGTTTGCTAGGCTTAGCTCTGGAAAGACCTGGGCTGTCTCTCTAGATCCCGTGATGCAGACCCTTTCTGAGAACAAAGAGAGAGAATGCAATTGTTCATTTACACTACTACTTTAATTTAAAGCTAGAATAATCTAGCATAAAAAAATAAGAATAAAGAGATTCCTTAGATCCAGGTTAAGAAGTTGAGCTGAGCTTTTAGAATGTGCGGTGGGAGTTTGCTTTACTTCACTTTAAGCACTAAATTATAAATAAAAATCTTTTGGCAACAAGCCATAGGAAAAAAGCAAAACGCTAACTAATCATACTTAATGTTAAAATCAATAGCACAGTGTTATGAAAGCCTGAAGGAACAGAAATGTCTTTTCTTAGCATACACAGTAATAGACTTTGGGGTCAAGAAATGATATATTACTGTAATATCTGCTGCCTTTTAAAATGACATTTGTAATAAATGACATATATTCCTCTTATAATTTCTTTATTAGTAACACAAATTTCACCATCTGTGATTATCATCATGCATGGCAGATGAAAAATTCCTCTCTGTGAATGAACATACCAGTTGAGTTACACCAGGGAGACACATGGCTTGCCATTCTTGTAAAGAACTCAGCCACAATGGTTCCTTTAGTGTCACACGATAGCAATCATAAGCCTCTTGACTTGACAGGTGGCCTCTAACCTTCCCAGGCATCTTTGAGCAGAGTATCAGATATCACAGGTGAGGGAATACATCAAAATTAGGGAACGATGTACTTTCTACATGCATTTGGCATAGTCCTGAGGATCGGCAATGGACCTTATCCCACAATCAATTTCCTTTCCACCTTGATTGAAGTAAATGTATGACTTAGCTGCAAGCTCCGTTGAATTCCCTACCACGATCTCTGCAGATATATAAATGAACATTAGCTGTGGTATATCAGATTATGGAAATGTTTAAAGAACATTATGGCTTGAGGAACAGGAAAAAATAGTCTCTTGCTAACAAGACATTTTCTCTTTGAAGGAAACACTTGAATGACAGGAAATTTGGGCTAAAATATAAAGTAAATATGAAAAGCTGAGTGAGAGGTAATTATTAAAATGACTTGGATTAGATGGAGAAATTCAAGGCCTGTTTCAACAGAGAGCTTGCATGCCTGCATAAAGAAATATGTGAATTCATTGTCAGGCAGTGACTTTCAGTGAATTGCCACAAAAGAAATAATAATTTCTACAGAGCATGAACAGACAGAAATTCAAATGAACATAACAAATTCACTGCTGTATGAGTGAGCTGATATCCAGTGGCAGACAGATCAAGGGTGACTCATGCGTTATTGCCCCAGGACTGCAGAGGCTTTTATCAGTTGGCCAAACAGAGATTTCTAGTGCTACCTGAGGTGCCTTAGGGTGTCCTGAGCCCCCTCTCCAGGAAGGTGCAGCGTTCCTGTTACTTCCATATCAGCAGAACCCTGTAGGGATCCCAGATATACCAGGGCATCTACAATGCCTTATAGACCCCCTGGCTGAATTGAATACCAAAGGACACATCTCAAGTGTTGTGAATCTTGATTAGAAGCTAATGAAAGACTTAACGTTTTATAGCAAAAAGCTGCAAATCGTTTACTATTCTATCACAATGTGCTGATCATGATGTTGGCTGATTCACAAACACAAAACAGCAGCTGGTTTCAAATATTTACATTACTTTCTGAAGATGGATTTTTTTTTCCCTGGTTTTATCCAATAGCTCAGTCTGGAAAAGGCCATGCATTTGTTTCTGCATGTGTGCAAATTTCAACATTATTCTCCCTTCATCTAGATGTGGTGGCCTTTTCCCAAAACACTAAATTTTTTTTCAACCCCACATTTTATTAAACACAAGTAATCAAAAGAAGAAATAAAAGATCAAGTAGGGAAAGGTTGAGAGGACATATTTAATAAATTTTGTTCAGTGTTTCTCTATTTGGGTTCAAAATTATGGTGACAAATAGCTAGAGTGTCAACACTAAAAAGGTAGAAGACAACAACCTGGATCACTGCCCCGAACTATATATAAATTCTGATAGACTCTGCCAAGGAGAGTAAATTTATGTTTGCATTTTTGTAAGCATGATCAAATTCTGGATCTACAAGTCTATACAAAAACATCTGTGTATTTTAATAGGGATCATGATTCTACAACACAGACATGCCTTTGCAGAAGTAAATATAAGAAGAATTATTTTCCTGTTCCCCACTGAAATCCCATCTGGCACTACTAATCGACCAATTACCTTCAATAGCTAACGGATGAAATGATAAAGAAACTGTGCCGAAGGATTATGTTTTTGGTTACTAATCTTAAACAGAATAAATGTCAATTACAGTTTCTGACTGTGGTAACAAACTATTCTGGATAAATTTCCGTTAATCACTTTTCTGACTGTAAGGAAATAATTTTCAAAGAAAATTTTAGTTTCTAGTGGTCTGCCTGACTTGGCTTCTTCTTTTGACTCTGATCCTGTTTTAATTACTTTGCCACCTTCTCTTGCCTGCTAATGAATGTGTCCTTAGCGGTCCAAGTCTCTCCACACTGATGGCATATGCTCTCACAGTCTTGATTCACCAAGCCAGTACATTTCTAAATTCAACATTTTCTCATTTCAAATGTTATGATGCACTCAGGAAATGAACCAACAGAGACATTCAGTATACCTACCTCTCAACTTTCTATAAATTTTAACATACATTTTCTTGATACATTTCCTTTTTGTTCCCCTGATTGTTCTGAATAAGCTATATTCACCTGTAATTTAAATCCTGTGATCTGTTCTGGAAGCCTCCATAAAGCCCATTAAGTGTCATAGTTTTGGCTGTACACTAAGACTGAAAAGGACTCCTACTTTAAGTGATTCATATTATTATATTTGAAATGACACATGAAAAGAACATCGCTACCTTGGAGCAAACCTTATGAACAATATATTATAAACTGCTATTTGATCAACTTGAAAAGAGTGTAAGAAAATATTTGCTTTTAACTTTGAAATAAGTATCCAGTTCCTCATATTCTCATAACCAGATGTCTTAAAGTTTTTTGTTTTCTGGTTTTGTGGGATCTTTTGAGGGGTAGATTTTTTTTAAAAAGTATTTAATGCAATTGGATGTTAATGCTTTTGAAAAGGAAGTGTTCAGCATTTTTTTTTCTCTTCCTCTTTCAGTTAATCTAATTTAAGGGTATGAACAGCCAAATACCTGCTCAGTTTAATCCCACAGAATAGCACCAGCGGTTGAATGACACCAGCCTTTAAATGAGTTTGTGTCAGCTCCCTTAGAGCTTAAGCACCTTAATCAAAGCTCCTCCCTCATTTCAGAGGGTCAAGTGTCAAGTCAGTAACAGAACAGGTACTCTGTTGTGTACCCTGTTTTCTGAACATCAATGCACTATTCTTGGTCCATATATTTAGCCATTTTAGTTAAATGATTACCACTTTCCTACCTTGGTTTTGTTCGGTTCTGGGAAAAGAAGCTCCCTGCATCCATGAGGCAGGAATACTCAGTGCTTGCAGCTGTGAGCCATGCTATGCTTTATGGTATTAGCTCATATTTTTGAAAATGTTGTACTTCTTTCCCATTTTTCCCATGATGTCCATCAAGCAGCTCTCAACTTAAAATTTCCCATACATGTTTCTGAGCTTCCTGGGTCATTGTATGTTCACTAAATATTCTTACTAACTATATATTCTGACACAAAGTAAATGCTAATCAGTATTGAAGGGGAAAACGCCATATTAATGCAGATGAATAAAGCATCCTTAAAGTTTCATATTCCCAGAAAAATGGAGAGGAAGCAGCATAGGCTTAGAAGCAGCATGAATGATAAGAGTGAGAAGTGATACTTGCATTTCTTCTTTGCTGCCATTTCTCTACCAGAAAAGCCCAGGTGGTGCTGGCTTTTATCTCTCTCTGAGCTTAGGCCAATCTTTTCCTGAATAGATCAGCCAACACACTGGCAGTTTGATGATCTTCTGGGCCATCTTTTGTGTTGTAACCTGAGTTACAACAGCTCAATTATTTGCCTCATTAAATCTCCTGTAGCTGATTGATTCAGACCCTTTTCCGAAGACAGAAGGTGAGTCCCAGATTTACCACTGTATCACTGAAATCAGATTTCAATTCTCAATACTTTCGGGCTTATTTCCGTGGGACTTATTCCAGAAAGGAGATGTGGGAGGACAGTGGATAGGAAGAAAGAGGAAGAGACTGTTTTACCTTCTCCTGAGCAATTTCTGAATTTTTTGCCATGGACAGGTAGTTCACTGTAACAGGCCTTTCAGCAGAAGGAAAATAATTCCATATATAGTTTTTTCTTCAAAACATTCTGTAAAATTATAGTCCATAGTAGAATTTAAGTTAATTTTGGAAATAACGTAGAGTGTAAATACAAATTATTATACAGCAAAGAATTTAAGTCTGAGAGGCATAATAGAGATTGGTGAACAGCACTGTAGAGCATTTCTTCTAACAGAGGTTTCTTACATCTTGTCTGCCAATTATGCTGAAGAGCAGTAAGACCTGTTTGAATTAAAACATTACTGAAGATTACTGTATTCTTGTCTTACTATATAGTGGTAAATATTAATGACACATTAGTATGTTGCTAACCTGGCTTAAACGCCCCAGTCACAGCCTGACAAAATCTTTTCTGGTGGAATATCTCACAACTCTCCACGAAGTATTAGCTGTTCAGGACTAATGACACACAGCTGAGCAGCTTATTTCTGTCCAGGGCCAGGTACTGTTAACACACAAGCAGAGTACTATTTGAATAACATTTAAAATCTGGAACTGACTCTAGATTTCATCAGATTTGAATATTATAAGAAAAGTGGCTTGATTCTGGGTCACATTCAACTTCAAACTGATTGCATTGTTAATGTTTAGTTTGGACACATTTAAAATCTCATGTGAATATGGTGCAAGAAACCAGTGCTGTCAAAACAGAATGAGAATCATAAAACCTGTGCTTCTGTCTCAAACTATAGTTTGTATACGATCCACTTCAAACCAGGACAGCTCTTCAGCAAGATCTGAACTGTTTTATTGTGTACAGGAAAAACATGCATGTGTGTATATGTATGATTTCAAGCAACTTCTTACATTTATTTTTCCATTGAACGGCAATAGAGTGGGAAAGCTTTCAGAGCTTTCACAAAGCTTTCAGTTAAGCTGATATTAAATAAAAAATTGGTTTTTAATGATTGTTGGAGTAGGGAAAATGCATCAGAATTTTCTTTCTAGCCTCAGCTGTTCAGTGCTTATGGGTTACTCTCAAAAGAGAAGGCAGAAGTAAATTATTTTCTTGGTTCTCCAACTGAGGATATAAATACTTGGCATGAGTAGTGTAGAACGTCTTGCGTTTCCTCTGTGGATATAAAAGATCTTCCGGGGTGTCACAAGCTATAAAATTATCTTTATTCTGCAGAACCTTACTTACATAAAGCACAAAGAGCAGACTGTGTGTTAAGAACATATATGTATTGCAGAGCTTAGCCTACACATAAAATCTGAAGGCACTGCAAACAGCCTATAGGCATGGAAACAGAGTGAAAGGAAATGCGGTGAAATCCTCCTCTCTCTCCCTTTGTATATTACACATGCTGTTTTTCTAGCTCCCCTCCATCACCAGGTCAAAAACCTAAAGGTCAGAAATGTCAAGTAAAGATATTGTGTTACCTTTTTTGGTATACACCTTATCTCTTTTCTATCTGAATAGAAGGGGTTTTCTTTCCCTTAATACTTTTGCTTCAAGGAAAAGAAGAATCCCAATGTACAAACCTGCTATTTCCTTTCTACGCTAGAAGCAGAGGTGGGGAATATTATTATGATTAAAAAAAAAAAGGGTTTTCAAAAAAGGTGCTGAAGGATTTGAAATCCAAAATGTGACCAGCTCTGGCTAGCAAACCCTTGCAGTGGAATACTGTGTGCGGCATGCAGGGGGACTATAAGATGAGTCAGGAGGGTTCCAGAAACCTAATGCAAATCTGAATTTCTGCATCTATCACAGATTGTCAGCCTGTGCATTTTTGCTTAAACTAGATGTCTAAAATTTTGATGTTTGTGTCCACCTCTTCTTCAGATTTTGATCAGTTATACCCTGATTTTATTAGGCTGATGATTTTAACTTTACACTATATCATAAACACCTGAAAAGGGGGAGCTGGAAATTTATGACAGAAGCACTAAAAGCCCCTTATCTAGAGTGAAAAAATTGCCACCACCATAATCCCTATTAAGTGCTACAAAATTACAGCGTAACAGCTCTGAAATTACATGTGACATCTGCATGAATACCAAATCGATTCATTACATTCAGCCCTATTACAAAAAGCACTTACTGAATTTGTACTGATTACAACTCTTACAAATTAACAGTTACCCAAGTGAACTTACTTCCCAGTGTACATATATTAAAGATCTCAGTTCAGTCCCAAGAAGGTAACAGTGCAAATAATACTACCACTTAGCATGGAGTATCATATCTGAGTAAAGTACCCTAATATTTTAAAGTTCTTTTAAAGTGCTTGATTTTTAGAAAAGTCTCTTTTTTCCTTTTTAAAAAAAATTTTGATTAAGCACGCCATGTCATCCAGTCTCTCAAGAAATGAAGTCTAAAGAGGGAAAAACCAAGAAAGAATATGATAAATGTTCACATTATGCAGAATTTGCCTTTTTGAAATCACATTCCCCGTTGTGCAAGCCAGAATTTTATAGAGATATAAATCACAAAGAAATAAGAAGCCAGTAATGAGATAGAAGTATATTTGAAATATGGATGCAAATCCTCACCACCTGCTGAGCAAAAACAGTCTGCAGAGACTGTCCTGAAAACTGAACTGCCATTAACATCCTGTAAGCACTAAATTTGCAGCAGAAGAATGCTAGAATTATATGTCTGTGAAATGTCAAAGGCCTCTTTAATTTATCTCTAAGCAGAATGTTTCAGCTACATCCACATAAATATTTTAACAGGAATTTAATTTTCATTTTAGTCACACAATAAATCTTTTTATTGCACAACGTCATCTTGTCCTAAATAAGTTACCTTTTGTGTATGAGCATGAAGATGGTTGTGTTCATTCTTCTTTCTGGTTTGGTGAATACTGTTTGAATATACAATGCATCAGTGCACTTATTTACATAAAAACCTTGCCACAGGCTGTTTAATTTTGTCTAGAGCATCTATTCATTTAGATATAAGTTATCCAATGACTATCAATTGACTTATATTTAACTCCAGCTCTGGACCTCTCAAGGGTACACCAGAATAGAAGAACAGTAAGAAACAACAAAAGGAAATCTAGAGTAAGTATATTGGCAGTTGTGCATACACTGGCAGAGGAAAAATATCAGAGCTTTACTGCTTATTTTCTTTTCAGTGCATTTTATAAATAGCAGTAGGAACTCAGGCAGCTCCTGTCTGACTGAATCTTACTTACTGTGCATTTCAGATATCATTGCTGTTGCAGTTTGATTGTGTGGTGTTAGATATGGTGAAAATGTTAAGCAAGTAACTTATAATGTCTCCAGAGGATGATAAACTGGGCATGGATTACTTTTTCTGCTTGGCAGAACGCTGGAAATAAGCTCCTAACAGTAGAAAGTTTGTCATGAGCAGGGCAGTCTGGTGCAGAGCTACCTGCCATTCCCAAGTCTGTTTGGCGACATGGAGCACAAGCTACAGCACCAGGAGTGCTGACTGTGGATGAACAGGTGCATCTGTACAGAGCCTTTTTGCCATTCTCCTTGCAAGCTCTTTACTTACTTTCCTGCTGAAATAAAAGGGTGATGGAGCTACTGTAAATCTCTCTTTAGGCATGCGAGTTCTTTCTGCACAAATCTCACTGCTCTGGCTGCAAACCGATTATCGTTTCTGATTTATTAAATCTCACAATCACAGCATAGAACATTTGCTCTAGCACTCAGAGGGGAACAAGCACGAGTGTAAATAACAACTGGCAGCTGGAATTAGTTTGTTAAGGAAGAGATTTTCAAAGGCTTAAACAGAAGTTAATATCAAGCAGCTTTAATCAAGTCTTTCACTGTGAGGTGAGTACCTGTCACTCATTTTTGCCTCTGAAGATCTTCCCATAAAACTGTCCTGTTCAATAAAATTTCAAAATTGGAGGTAAGCATAAGTATACATGCTTACAAACCTGTTGGCTTAGTTTTTGAAAATCTGACTCTAAATTGTTACCTAAAGAAGTTTTACGCTGTGAGCCAAATTGGCATAAAAAGTTGAGACACATTATTATAGCTTTCCCCAAGGCAGTTGTCTGCTCTATAGGGAATTAAGAGAACAGCAGACATGAAGGTTGTTTAACCAGTATCATTTAGCAGACCTAAGCTGGTTATAAAAAATTTTAGAAAAGAGTAACTGGACATTATGCAAAAAAACTTGGGCATCTTTAAAACTCAGATGACTGTACTACTCACTGCAGATGAATTTATAGTACATAAGCAGAGAGATGGCAATGAAAATGTAGATACAAAGCCTGTTGAAGGACAGGCTCCAATATAACACAGGGTGCTGCAACACAATCTTGTTTGCATTCCTGCTTTGAAAGGTAATTTGTGGTTGTCTTTGTAATAATTCAGCCACTGACTTCTCTATTATGCCTGTTAAGCCTAGGATTTCTTCTTTCATATTAACTAGTCTTCCTCTTGTCTTTTCCATTTCCCTGATTGTCATATAAGCTGACCAGAAAAGAGTTTAAAATGAGCTAGAAAAAGCAGTCTATATAAGACAACATGCTTCTCCTTGGGCAAGTTTTTAAAGGAGGATTATGGAGAATCTGGGAGGCGAGTTTCCTTTAAGCCACTATGACTGCCACAAAAGCGTCTCTTTTCCTTCTGAAGTGCATAATGGAGAAAGGAGAAAGACAGCAAATACACTGTTGTACTTCATACACCTTAGCAAGAAGTTAATTGACCTACTTAGGAACAGTAACATGCTGTCCTGGTTTGGCCTCAGCCGGCAATAAAGACCCACGCGGCCACTGGCTGAACCCAAAATCGGAAGAAAAAGGCAAAACTCTTGGGCTGAGATAAAGGCAGTTTAAGGGAACAGCAAAGGAAAGAGGAAAACACCACCAATAACACTGACGGAGGAATGTACACACAGGGTGCCTGTACCAGCACTCACCCACTGGACCCGGGAAGCCCCAGCCCGCTCCCCCGCTGCGACTTGGTGCCCCCTCTCCCGGCCAGCTCCCCCCTATGGACTGGGCATGGCCCACATGGTATGGAATACCTGTGTCCTGTGCCAGAAATTAACCCTATCCCTGCCGGAACCAGGACACATGCTCAGCCAGTCTTTGTGCTTAATTTATAGAGTCACTGAATATCTGGTTGAATGAGAGCTTTGGAGGTCATCTGGTCCAATCTGCAGCTTGAAACAGGACTATTAGCCAAGACCAAATCAGAAGAGCCCTGGCTTTTTCTAATTGCATCTCCTGTCTGCTGCAGTGCTACTCAGTTATGCTGTATGAAAGTTGTCTGTCTTCCCCAAAGTCACTTGGCACTATTCATTTTTACAGGCAGGCCACCAGCTCACCAAACCTTTCTTTACTTCAGATAGACAAAGCTTATCTCTTTTTTTTGTCCCCCAGGTTCCTATCTCTTTCCTGAATTTATGGCCCCACCTGTAAGCCATAGAGCCTTCTCACCACTCACATTCTGAGGGGTAGTGCAAATGCTGTGTATTTTCAACTTGAATCCATTTGCAGTTATTTAGTGTAGGTATTTCTATATTTGTAACCTATTGGGAAAGTTCAGTGCTCAATGATCCTTACACTTACTGTTCATTATTTATGGTGTAGTGAACTACAATAGACTCTATCGTAAAGCCTCTGGGACTACTGGCTGATTCCAGGCCAGGGAAAGGACTCTTATTCTCTCTGTTCCCCTTCAGTCACTTGTATGTGACTGCTCATTTTCCCTAACGTGTAATGACTCTTTTGCCATACTCAGGTACGGCAAGAAAATCTGAACAGATTCATCATGGAGAAGGCAGAGAATTAAATCCACATTTTCTTGAGCCCAGGGGAGAAGTGCTGTGGAATCAAAAATGTTCACTTAGCTGTAAAGTTGTAATTGGGTGGCAGCAGATTGCCAATAGTCAGGAGTCGGGTAGCTAAAATTCCCACAAGGGATGCAATGCCTCCCAGAAAACAATGCAATATTTGTGTTACATGAAATTTCTCCTGTCCTGAAATTCTTCCATTTTGTTCACAGCTGATTTGAGAGATCTACTTGAAATAGCTGACACAGTTAACTCACAGATCAGTGTGCTTTGATCAGAAGATCACAGTTGGACTGTTCTTCTTTAGGTGGGAGGTTCTTAGCATAGCATCTTCCTGAAAAATTGAATAGTAACAAAACTTGCTTATCTTCAGAAATTAAGAACTTTTAAAATCAGAAAACCCAGATTCAAATGCAAAACATGAACTGTCAGTGGCAGATTCCGTGAGATTAGTGGACAGTCAATGACACTTTAGACCAACAGAAAGTTTATTTCTTTGAACCTGCAAAGCTCAAGCAAAACAATAAATTTTTCCTCCCCTTACCTGTCTTTAATTTTAGTACAAGATTTTGAACTTGAACATTTCCCAGAAAGAAGTGCAAGACTAAATAAATAAATTCTACTAAAATATTTATCAGACTTTTGGAGTCATTTCTGGGACAGATGGGGGTCGCAATTGTGTACAAATATGTAGCATGAAAAGACATGAGAAGACAGCTTGTCTCAGCACAGAAAGTGGGCATCTGTAACACCAGCACCAGCAGCTTCATAGGAAAGACAGACCAAGTGAAAATGGAATGCTGTGTCTCCTATCAATAAAAATGGCAGAGCAAATAGTGCCTCTGTTTAAAGAATAGCATAACTGCTAAACTTCAGAAGTTCTAGAAGATATAAACAAAAGAAGATTTTCTGTAACACACTTGGATAGTAGCCATTTTTTGCTGCCCTGGACACTGTAATAGGAAAAGCCTTTTGCCTAAAAATCATGATGGAGATATCAGGGTAGAGAGAAAGGTCTTCATTGGTAAAACAGCTGACTGCCTTCCTCAACCTGGTTTAAATTATGCTAGTTGTCATTCTGGTTTCCAGATTTGGGAAGAGAAGGACAGACTTCCTGCTATTCCTGTTGCAAACCACAAGCCTGACATCCTGTTTAGAGACCTTTTACAATGCAATTCCCCCAAGAAGGCTGTGAGATCCTTGGAGTAACAAAAGTGCCAAAATGTAATGTTTCTTTCAAGGACTGAATAATGAGCTTTATAGATTTCCTGTGCACCTCTCCAACAGAAACAAACTAACAGTGTGCAAGGCAGGAGGGAGAGTGAAAGAATTCCCTGGGATATATTTCATATGCTAAAGCTATTATTGAAATATACGTACCCATGTATCTCAGGAACTCTACTCAACAGAACAATTGCACAAATTGTTTCTGACTAATGACAATAAAAGGCCTGAATTTCTGTATTCCCTGGGCAATTTAAAATCTGAGTTTAATGTATTGCAGTTTCATTTCTGAACTAATGCAATTGTATAAAAGGCATTTTGTTTAAAAGAATGCTTTGCTGTTGAGAGAGAAGTACAGGAGGTGTGTCTCAGAATGCTGCCAACCACACAGGCTCTTAAAAGAAGAAGTCTACCTGTTTATCACAGCAACAATAAGCATTATTAATTGTTATTACTATCCATTTGGGCCACGTAGTCTGATAAGGCATGAAATCTGGTTGAGTGATTTCTCGGGGATAAAGAGGAGATTTCTGTTATTTAGAAAAATATTCATACAAAGCCAAGTAGTCTTAAGTAGCTCCCACTAGTTCATATACTCCCCTGTTTGCTCTTTGGTGGTTTCTGTGTCAAGAAATTTTTGGCTTTCTCATGGTCACATTTACACCTTTTAAAGCCTGTGATACACATAGTCTCTTTACCCCTGCGTGTCCAGCACAGTAAACCTTTCAGTGCATGGGAGTTAGCTCTGATCCATAAAGTCTTGGGCAATAACTGCCTCAGCTGTGCATATATTTACTACATAAAAGAGCTGGCATGCTTCTTCTGCATATTCCACAAGAGAATGGGGTCTGCTGCTGGCGTCAGGTCCCACACTGACCCAGCAGCGAATATCACCTCTGAAGAAAACGTTATAGCACTGAGTAATTACACTCAGTTAGAGCCCAGTGGCCCTGATCAGGATCTGTACTGTAGACAGGTAAAGATACCACCTCTACATCAGACATTTTTGAGTCTGAGGTTGCAAGGGTCTATAAAGGAAAGGAGAAAATCAAAACGGAGGTGCTCTTCATGTACAAATATATTCATATAAAAACTTGCTCCTCAGAAATTTCCTTAATTGGTTGACTTCACAATGAAAGTATCTTGAGAAGCTAAACTACTGCAGTGAACAGGTAAAGGTGAATTTCAAAATATTCAGCATTCAAGTTGATTTAGAAAAGCCCCAAAGAAATGTAGACATCCTATAAAGGCCACTGTAAAGGTCTCAAGTGGCTTCTTCAGCATGTGGTGTGAAATGAACACCTGCTGAAGACAACCTGCAGCACAGCAACTTCCTCCCTTCCATAAAACAAGGCACAAAAACCCCTGCAGCAAAGAAAATCTTACAAATGTGGTGAGGCCACAACATATTTTCCTTTCAGGGGGTTATATGTGATGTAGTTACCAGTATTTCACAATGGAAGTACTTTTGTTACTATAAACCACTTTGAAGTAGTTCACAGAAACCACCCAAATCCTCAGTTAACTCACAATCTAGTCTGTATTTTAGTCAGTGATATGTAAGACTACATTATTTCCCCTGTCCTCTGCTCCCGTATAATTTTTCACAGAACCTGCTTTAAAAGCAATGTCAAAGCGTCAAAGTGCTTTTTAAGCAGGGTGTGGATATCTATATCCTGAAAACAAATCAGGGCTCTCCTTCTCAGGTCACTCTTTAAAAGCCACAGGATTTTGCATCAACAAAGAAGCCTCAGCAGCAATGTAATCATGTGGATTATATTAAACTGAACCAGTTAAAGGACTAACAGAAACCCTGTAAAACTAATAGGTGTTGCTGAACTTTGGTATTCACATAAGAGAAATGTACAGTGAACTAATTGCAATTTCTATTCTGTATACTGCCATTCATTTCACAACGTCCCTGAGCAGCATTCCCTCAGTGATTGTGCAGCAGCAAACTGTCCCCAAAGGTCACGTGTAAAGTCATTATATAGAATCTGATAAACGTTGTTTCTGGGCTCTAATTGGAAACTACATCATTTTGACTTGTCACAGCCTGGTTTTGTATGTGCCTATCGGTAGGTCCATTCATGTCTATTAAACCTCTTGCGGTCTTAAAGACCTTACAGTGCTGAAGGAGCTTGCTGAATCAGGATGTTTCACATTACATGGTCATTCACTGTTTGCTGACTAACAAGGAAAAAACACAAAATAAATCCAATGGATGAGAACTTATTCTGTCATTTATCCAACAATCCAAAGCTCTTTAGAAACTAACATTAATTAGTCCCCCATGGTGAAGACAAACATAATTATCCTCATTTTACAAAGTGAGGAAAATAAGATTGAAGGTCTGTCCCAATGTCATAGTGAATCAACGAAAGGAGCTTCCAGGAACCCGCTGTTCATTAGGGCTGTAAACAGTGCCAGACTTTGGCAGAATGCAGCAGTAGCTTAATCTGGTAGGGTTTGCCCAATCCTTCTGCTTTTGAGCCTCAGCAGAACATGACCTTATCCCCAATAAAAGTATTTGATGAAACTTTATGCAGACCACTAAGAAGCTAGTCTCCCCAGACAATAAAGTCTCGAGTATTACATTATTCAGCCGTCTCACTAATACAGGCTCCTCCTGCAGATGAGAGACTGCTATGTGTATGGTACTAGTAATGATGCTGGGTGCAGGCACCTAATGTTCTAGGACAGCCGTTATGAAAGATAAGCACATCACTGCCTCTCTCTGCAGTGATATTTCCCCTTCTCCCCTTGGACTATCCACTGTAGCCAAGCAGTTGAGTAGGATCCCAATTAATTTATTTTGAAAAGCTTAGATTTTCTCCCCTCTTTTCCAGTATATCTTGTAGTCAAAGGGTTTTTAGTATTTGATCCCAAAGGAACTTGCACAGGAAAAGGAATTTGTGTGTGTGTGTGTGTGCGCGCAGATGTTTCAAACACCCACCGGCCAAGGAAGTTACTTTTGAAAAAGTGACAAGAAAGCAACTCCTTCCAATGCTTTTAAAATCACTCCTAAAGTCTAAGTTCATAGAAGGTAATCTGATCTCGGCTTCTAGTAAAGAGGAACGAGGAAAAAGGAATAAAAGGTGAAAAAGACTAACTCTGCAATACGACAAACTCAGGGAATATATCAGAGAGACATGCCTGCAGATGGTTCATGAGTGATTTGAAAAAGGTTTCAAATGCTTGTACCTCAGGATATGTCATTATCTGCTAGCTATCTCATGGAACTGAAGTTTGTATTAAATCAGTCAGCTTCAGCACATGGCTAGTAGGTAGTAAATCTTTATATAACATTCAGTGGAGCTATTATATCACAGTTTCACAGCCTTCCTCCCAGCTGTTAAGCATTCTTTTTCTCTGCGTCAGATCCTTAACATCGGTTTCCTCCCTATTTCATCAGAGGAAGGTGTTTAGTCCTTTTTGTGGTGAAGTACTTTTAAAAAAATCTATTAATTTCTCAGCATGGCTGATTCACCAGACCGCTCTCAGATGCCAGCCGCCCTCCTTCCCATCATGGTCCAGCTACCCTCTCACTCAAACAAGATTTTATTTCTTCCAGCAGATATTGCCTCTAAATCCCAACCGCTTATCCACCCTGCCTGTTATTTCAGCCCAGCTCCTTACTTGTGCTGCGGCTCTAATTAGTTAGCTGGCCAGGGTCAGGGCTGCGCGCCTCTGATTTCAAGAGGAAATGCCAGCACAGCGCACTAAGCCCCTGTATCAGCGCTGAGCCCCACTTTAAATGACAGCGTCTCCAAAGCAGAGGAGAGGGAGAGGGAGAAGAAGAGTGTGTCTTAGTCTTACTCTTCCCCGCAGCTGATTAAGTTTGCCTGAGTTTTTGTTTACTGAGAATCTTTAATGGGCTCCGCTGTAGATAAGGCAGGAATTTTTTCTGGTTAAAACGCGATGTGTGTGTGGGTGGGTGGGTGGAAGAGGCAGCGAGCAGCGCGCAGAGCGGCTCAGGATGCGGCTGGAGCCGGGAGTTGCCAGGCAACTGCTGCCTGCACCGGCTGCGGCAGCGGCACCGGCGGCAGCAGCGGCACCGGCGGCGGCACCGGCTGCGGCAGCGGCACCGGCGGCGGCGGCGGCGGCGGCAGCGGCAGCGGGACGGCGCAGCCCGCGGCGGCGGCGCGGCCCCCTGCGGCCCAGGGCTGCGGGACACCCCGCTCCCCGCTGGCAGCGGGGTGCGTGGGGGAAAAGGGCGGTGCGGTGGGAGGTTTATACTCATTTTCCACTGTCTGTGAGACGTCCTGTGCCAGGGCTGTGTTGTGCAGCAAGGGTGTTCCTAGGACGAATGATTTTGGCATTTGGCACCAAATCTTGCGCTTAGAGAACAGTGCTGTTGCTGTCACTTCTGAAAAGTGATTGCTAAAGAGCACTTAGAGCTACAGTAGAGTGATGTACGCTCCTCTGCATAATGAGCTACACTAGCTTTTCAGTTAGACTTCATTTATTATGTCTGATGTTGATATAACACTGGTGAAATTGTTTCAGTATTTCCCTGAGGAAAGGTGTAAGACCTGGTTTCAGCAGCAGAGCTGTGCATGCATGTATCAGCATATTTTCAATACAGGAGTTTGGCTTAGGTAAAATCATGGATGTCACCCAAGGCAGTGGTCTGGGATACTCCTCCACACACTTGGGCTCCTGAATGTGGTCCAAGTCCAACTCCACAGCTGCACATTGTCTGTGTTCTGGCTCTTCTCTGTTTTGAAGGGTAGACGTGGTAAGGAAAGAGATAGAAATTTGCAAATAAGTTTGAGATTGTGGAGGGATTTTCTGTTTCCATTCGGGAAACTTTGAATAGCCAGCACCTGGAAACACTAGTGGCAGAGTGTTAGTTTTGATGATAGATTCGTCAGGTAGATTTTCTGAGAGAAAATCTCTGAAGAGGTTTTTGGCCAAGAGACAAGACTGAGATTCAGGGGCAATTAACACAACTCCCCAGTATTGGTGCTGAGTTCCTCAGTTGCTTGGGGACCAGCTGTTCTTGATGGGATCTCACTTTTCTCCTGCATCAGATCTATTCAGCTTTGCACAAATCACCAGCTAGGAACTGACACAGGCATGTGAACCAGGCTGCCCTGTGTCCCAGATGATGTCTGAGCAGCTAGACTAAAGCACCAAGACCAGCAGACCTGTCTCGCAGACTGTGCCTCCAGCAGTTGAACAGACGAGTGGGACCATGTCTTCCACATCCTTTTGGCAGCAGTGCAAGAGAGGGACACATCTGTGCAACAAACGCCCAGGTCCTGGCACACACTGGCGCTGTGCTGTTACCACTAGCTGACTGTTGCCTGGGGATCACATACATACATTGCCAGATGCAGAGTGAGATTTGTGTAGAGGATGGCTTGCTCTCCTTGCATGCAGGGTGCTGCTGGCTATTAAGATATGCTGCTATGTAATATAATCTTCTTGTTTACCTGCAGCTTCATATAAAGCTCCCTTTCGCTCATCTGAATAAATAGCGCCACTTAAATATGACAAGATTTAGCAATTACTTCCTGAATTTTCAATATTCATTTTGGTGTTAACATTCACCAAAGAAAAGAAAGTATGTTTATAGAACTATATATTTAAAATCTCATTTATCATCTTTTTTTCTTCTCGCAGATCATTGCTCATTAAGTTCCTTATAGATTTAGACCACTGGGTGTACTTTGTTCAGCTGTACAATTTATATCATGTAGAGACAGGGCTTTCCTTCAGGTATTCAACAAAGCAATTAACAACCCTCTGAATACAAACGACAGCCTTATGTGATGGATGTTCACACTTGTATCTCCTCATTGTCTTGCCATTCTGAATCCTGTGTACCCATTTTCCTTTACACTTTCCTGGTAGGGATTTGTTTTGCACCACTGACTTTCATGCACAAACCAGTTAGATGTAGCAGGGGGTACAGGAACAGCAGTAGCTCTGTAGTATCACCAACTGTACCAGGAAGCAGAGCATCAGGGAGGCCTCAGGCAATAAGAAGCTGCCCTGAGCACTACCATTCTCCTTCGGGTCCACAAAGATATCCTCTTATACTGCTTCCTCTTCTACACAGCAACCTTTTCCATGATGACTCCAGGTAGTTGCTACAGGACACTAAATACAATATGCTGGCTGCTGTGGGAAAAGAGGTGCTCAATCTCAGTTCAGTAAGAGAAAAGGCCATTTTCTACTCCTCGCTGCAGTTGTCTGGGACCAGGCAAAGCCCATAGGAGGAGTTATTTGTCCCCTACCTCTGGAGGACAGACTGGTCTATGGAGAACTTCAAGTCTGACAATTAAGTGTCACTATTGATGCATCTGACAGAAAACAAATCAATTGCCAAAGAGAAGGAACTGTCTGTGGGCTGTGTGGAGACCATTAGGCTGTCAGCTATTGCCTCTTTTAGATGCCAGTGCTTATCGCAGTCTGGTTCTAGTCAGTCTTAGGGCATTAGAGAAGCTTCAAAGCAGCACAAAGGAGTTAAAATATATCTATCTGTCTCCTGAAATACCACAGCCAGCGACAGCGAATAAAAAGGCTGTCTGTGGTGTGGCTGACCTGGGGCCATGCCAGCTGGCCAAGTTCTGAAACAATAGCGAGAAAATAGGTCACTTCCACTTCTTAGTGTTTCTTTCACTTCTTAACCCCCTAGCAGAGTTGTTTGTACTAATGCAAATCCCAAAGATAGCTCACATCACAGTCATAATCTTGATAATTGATGCAAACCTCGAAAAGGTGAAGGGATAAGCAGTACGCAATTCAGACCAGTTTTGAGAAAAAAAAAAAATGTTGAAAATCCAGCAGGAAAAGCCCATTTCCCTGAGATTTTTCAGTACATCTTGATTTTGGATTGGCTTGGAAACACTGAGAGGACTCATTATATTTTTATGTGCCAATTTTTCTTCAGAGAATGATTTGAAAATTTTAACTTCCTATCAGATATGAAGATTTGCAAATTATGTAGTTTTGCTTTCATAGAGCTAGTCTAAAATCTCAAAAATCTAGGATCTCCTGTATTGGTCACATGCAAAGTCTGTTTACTTTAATTGTATCTCTAAAAAAAGAGGTCTTTTTTAAAATAAAAAAATCCCCCCTCACGATAAATACATGTAGGATCATTCATGCCTCCTCTGAGGAGCATGTGTCAATTCAGTATGTGCTGATTTCATGGCTCTTCTCATAAGAAGCATAACATACTTAATCTCCAGGTCTGGTGATGACTAATGATTTAGAGGCACTGGTTTCCCTTAATTTATTTTCAATGTTTTTTGAAGGCAGTAGACATCTGAGCCTTTTTTCACATATCATTAATCAATGGAGTATTCCACTTCCTTTTGTATAGTGTGCCTTTATAAGTAAAGATAAGATTTTGGAAAAATGAGCCTGAAATAATTGCTTGCAGAGTCTTAGAGCATGCAGATTAAAACAGGGAAGGCAATAAAGAAAAGAAAGATTCAAGATGTCTGTATTACAAAATGACTCCTTGACAGACCAAGCAATTAAATTGCAGAGCAGCCTTCTGGAGGAAGAGGTAGAAATGTCCTTCATCAGGAAACTTAAAAGTTAGAACAAACCAAGTATTGTGTAGAAAACCAGCTTTGTGCTAACAAGGTGTGAGCCAAGACTTTTTCTGCATTGCTGTTTCTATTCTTAATTAAGATTTTTAGAAACTAATCCTTTGGGTCTCTAACATTCTGCCTTTTCCCGCAGCACATATTCCGTTCTGGCTTTATCATGTTACCTAACACAAAAGGTACAAGAGGTTAGATTCCAGGTTGGCTGTTTGGCCTGATGTCAGCATTTCTTTGCAACTGTCCTGGTCACAGAACAAATCCATGCACCACCTATACTTCCTTTCTAATAGCCTCCAGGAACCCATTTAATACATCATTCACTACTCACCTGCAGATCATTTCTCTCCAGTTTGCTTTCTTATATATACAGTTTAAGGACGCACCAATGCACTGACAAGATTATTATGCAATGGACATTTCCAGCCATGTGCTTGGAATAGTATTTTAGAACAGACTATTCTATAGTGTTAACATTTCTAGTGCCAGTATACCACACCACTGGCTCTTAAAATTAGGGAAGTATAGAAAAAGCAGAATGGGCAGTGGTTATGAGCTGGGGCTATGGGGGTCTGCAGCGATGGGTGACCTCTGAGCCCACCAGCAGTAGCTTTGCTGGGGAGCAGAGGGGGGCACCTGCTTTTACCATTGTGTGTTTTGTGTTGGGGAAAGAAGGAAAAGTAGGAGAGATTAGACAGCAGACTCTGTCCAGAGGCAGGTCGGTGTTGTAATTTTTTCTTCTTCATAATCGTCCCTAGTTTACCATTTTGCTGAAGCAGTTCCTGGGCTTGGCTGCAGGTCCACCTCCTCTAAAAGGAATTTGATCTGAGCCAGTGACTCCTAAACAGTGTTACAAAACGTATTCTCATCCTACAGCTACAGTCAGACCCCACTGGAGATCCGGCTACTCCTATAACCAGTGCTGCTGTGTGCTGCTGCTTTGGAAAAAAACCCTTCTTGCTAAATGAGAGAAGAAAGAATGTGAAACACCTGCTTCTCTCAAGCTCTTCAGAATCACTAATGCTTTTACCAACATTTTGCTTTTTTTTTTTTTTAGTAGAGCAAAGTAGTTGCAGTTTAAATTTACACCTAAAAACCAGTAAAGCCTCACTGATGTTTTCAACTAGCTGTGTCAGACTGCATTCTTACTGCCCTTAGAAATATTAATAGCAAACTCTTTCTGCTACCTGTGCATCCTGAAAAAATATTAATTTTCTTAATTTTTGATGCACTTTTGCAAATGGATATTGAAGTCCTGAAACAAGCATTATTGCTTTGTTATATGGAACTACTATATTCTCCTTTTATTATGCAACTTATGGAAAAAAAAAATTTAAATCACCACTACCTATAACAAAAAGGAAAGCACTGAGCTTTGTGGGTTTTTTGGTTTCTAGTTTTTTTTTTTTTTAGTTTTGTTTTTTCTGTGTGAAAAGATAGAGCAATAAAAGAGCAAATTTATTTATTTAGCGTATGCTTTATGACCTTTGCAGGTCAGGGAACCAATTCAAAGAAATAAATTGCTAATTGTTATTATTGTAGTATGTCCATAGAAGTAGCATATTTTATGAACCATAAACAGGGCTCCTCTACCTCTTACGGGAGCCACTTGTACAGTCTGCAGAATGTGGCAACAGCTTCAGTCAAACAGTGAATTGCAGCATGTGCCAGAGGATAAAGGCTGAGATTAGAGCATTTTGGAGAGCAACAGGACTATAGTTCATTTCGTCAGTTCAGCACAAGCATGACAAGACTAAGGATAGCTGCTGAATGAGTTCATTGATGCTGGAACATATGGAAGACTCTGTCTGCCACAATCTTATTGGTGAGAAGATTTTGCTGTCCTCTGTACAGCTTTGGATGGACTTCAGAAAGCAAAGACAATACAGCTGTTGAGGCTCACCTTTCACCTTGGCTAGGGAGGTTTCTGAGGGAGCATATGGTCCTGAGTTTCAAATAATGAATCACTGTCACAAAGTCTATGCTACATAGGGCTGTGTGGTGGGTTGACCTTGGCTGGACACCAGGTGCCCATCAAGCTGTTCTATCACTCCCCTCCTCAGCAGGACAGGAGAGGAGAAAATAAGAAGGAAAAAAACCTGTGGGTCAAGATAAAGGCTGTTTAATAGAAAATATGATTAAAAAGCAAAGGCTGTGTGTGGAAGCAAAGGAAAACAAAAGATTTATTCTCTACTTCCCATCAGCAGGTGATGTCCAGCCACTTCCCGGGAAGCAGGGCTTCAGTATGCGTAGCGGTACTCTGTGAGACAGATGTGATAACAAATGCCCGCCTGCCCGCT
>VFFE01009229.1:1243863-1358954 GCA_008921705.1 Burhinus oedicnemus
GGGAGTGAGTTTCTTCTGCTTTTACCATGTGAAAAATCAAGAGAAGTTTCTTTTTTTCAGGCAATGACCATCTAGTCCAAAGATTTTGATATGGCTTGAACATCATATCAATAGAGAAATGAAAACAAGATAGAGATAGATACTGCATGTAATGGTCCCTTTAAATAATTTTGATGTGTTTTCATGCTTTTTTTCCTGGTGATAATTCAAGAGATCTATCAGATAATTACTTAAATATATGAGATGTGCTACCCATCCAAGGAAAAGGTTAGTGCCATCATAGGCCTTTTAAATCTTCTTTTATGAAAAGGAACACAAATGAAATGATCACCTAAGTCAAAGTTTTATAAAATATTGACTAGGATTATGTTTGCTTTGGGAGTAATTTTATTTTAATCTCTCATTTGAGATTCTATTCCTATTTACATCAGATGATCAATCAAGAGATGTCATTGAATGGCAGGTGGGAATAAGGTCAAAACTGCAATATGCTTACCTTAGGAATTACTGAATATTTCTTTTATAGACTTGCAAATAATGACGCAGATCTTTATCTTCTGGTGGTGTTCCTCATCGATTCAGCTGTGTGGGAAATGAAGAATATGCTGCTCCCAATGGGTGCCAAGACTGATCCCAGACTGCTTGTTACCAGTATCTAATATAATTGCTACTATTTAATTTCTTTTGAACTAGACCAGAATTTTAATGTCTAGGAAGATAATATTTTTAGGGTTTTTTTAAGGGATCTTAACATCTTACATTCACTGAAAATCCTTTTGTAAGTGAGACCTCCTGAGCGATCTGACTCCTTACCGCTTAGGCCCTGAGTCTACTTTAAAGAGATGACTTTAATGGCTGTTGCATGACTGCCACATTACAGAATGCAAAATGTTTCATGACAACATTTATTCGGCAATAAAATGGAAACCCCTCACTGCTCTGGAGCTGTGCAATTTAATGTGAAATGAAAGCAATCATCTTTATCCATTAAAGAGAAGAAAGGTTTCAAGAAACCCAAAGGAAAACAACAGCCTGTGCAGGATGGGAAAAAGAGAGCAAGGGACAAATAGATGTATTATTCAAAGAAAACCCACTTCAGCAGCAGTTTCTGAGGTCTGAATTTGGGGTTGTAGTTCTGGTTTCACAATTCCTGCAAAGGTCTTGCAAAGACACAACAGTTAAATGTGTTGCCAGCCCAATTATGTGTTTTGAGATCTGAGACGCAGGACATTGTACATGAGTGTAGCACTAAATGCAGTATGACATCGTGAAGTGAGAGGGAAACCTTTGCTTTCACTGGAACCCAGTTTTCACCTCTTAGAAATCTTTGCTTTCACTGGAGCTCAGTCTTCACCTCTAAGATACAAACTTTCATAACTTGGTTCATGTGTACTGGGTTGACGTGGAAGTTTTCAACACTGAAATTATTTAAGTGTTGAATTCTCTGCAATTTCAATATCTTCTGCAGCAAATTTCCAAGTGACACTCCTAAGAAAAAAGAATCTCTGCAGAAAGGTTTTTGCAAGTTTATCAAACCAGGTCTCATGGCCTAAACAAAGCTCAACAGATAGCCAGCAATAAGAGAGTTTTAGTACTTAGTTGACAATAAAAACATATAAGGCTTTGCATATGTGATGTCAGTGTGTTGTATCTCATCTTCTTATTCTGAAAAAAAGTAGCTATTAATACTTAAAAGGCTGTTTTGAAAATTAATTGAAGTAAGTTTAGGAGCACAAAAAAACCTTAACATCCCATGTCACTGCCAAGTGCTATTATTGTTATTGTGGGATGAACAATAGCATCGGCCAGAGACTGCACCAATCCAGGACTAAAAATACCCAGGGATAAAGACTTCCAGAAGCTTCAAAAGAAGCAGCCACCAAAGCTTATGCTGAAAGGAAAGAGTGCTGGCAGCGTACCAGGAAAACTTATGAAAGAATCTGTACCTTTCCCAGTTAATGGCTTCACATAGGTTACTCATTAGACTTTCCTTTGAACAAAAACAGAAGGGCTTTTTTCTGAAAATTCCTTTACAAAAATAAAGCTCATAGATTTTCTTCACAAAAGCACACAAAAGAGTTCTTAAATCTACCTGCATTTTATTTTCACCTGTAATCATTCAAGGAATTTTCTTCACCTTTCCATCTGACATGGGTTTGTAATTATTGTCTATCATATAGCAATTTGTATGTCAAGTTCTCCTGTGTTAAAAAGTGCTGGATATAAGTTTTAATGATTGACCTAAATTTGACACAGCTGTGTATATGCATTGTATTCAATAAAGTTCTAAATAATATGACAATGCATTTTTTCTGACTGTAATGACAATGAGGAGGCAAATTATTAGCATTTATTAATAGTGAGGAGCTTAGAGAAATAGTGCTATTAACTATGCCACACAAAAAAACACTTCACAAAGATGCCAGGACAATCCTTAAAACTGTGGCTGTGTCACACTTCACAGGAAGTTAATAATGCTGGCCTCAACACTGCACTGAAATACCCATACGGCTTTCTCTTCTGAAATTAGCCAAATTTCTGTTGTCTTGATCTCCTTTATGCCATACTCCAACATAGACAAAGTCACTTTCTTCCCCTTTATATGACGGAAATTTGAATTACATTTCACAAGTGCAACACATTTAATTTTACACTTGTATACCTGCACCTGTGGAGGACATTAAGTTTGTGGGCAGCCTTGACTGTAGTGATCATGAGAAGACTGAGTTCAGGATTATGTGCAGTAGGCATAGAACAACAAGTAGGGTTGGAACCTTGGACTTCAGGAGGGCTAACTTTGATCTCTTCAAGAAACTGCTTGGAGAAATCCCATAGGTTAGGGCTCCAGAGGGTTGGGAGGTCTCAAGAGAGCTGCTTGATATTCAAGTATCACTTCATCCAAGCTCAGGATTGGTGCATCCCCAAGAGCAAGAAATCAGACAAGGGAAGCAGGAGGCCTGCATGGTTGAGTTTCTGAAAAAGTTCAAGTGGAAGAAGGAAACTTACAGTAAGTGGAAGAAGGGACTGACCACTTGGGAAGATTACAAGAATGCCATCAGAGTATGCAGGGATGACACGAGGAAAGCCAAGGCCTCCTTGGAATTAAATCTGGCAAGGGATATCAAGGTCAACAGGAAGGGTTTCTTCAAGTACATCGGAGGCAAAAGGAAAACTAGAGAAAATGTGGGCTTGCTATTGAATGAGACAGGGGCCATGGGAACGGATGATGCAGAGAAGGTGGAATTACTGAATGCCTTCTTTGCTTCAGTCTTTACTGCTCAGGCCAGCCCTCAGGAGTCCCAGCCTTTACAGGTAACAGAGAAAGCCTGGAGGAAGGAGGACTTTCCCTTGGTTGAGGAGGATCAAGTTAGAGATCAGTTAAGTAAACTGGACCTCCACAAGTCCATGGGTCCTGATGGGATGCACCCGTGAGTGCTGAGGGAGCTGGTCAAAGTCATTGCTGGGCCACTCTCCATCTCATCTTTGAAAGGTCCTGGAGAACAGGAGAGGTGCCTGAGGACTGGAGGAAAGCCAGTGTCACTCCAGCCTTCAAAAAGGGCAAGAAGAAGGATCCAGGAAACTACAGGCCAGACAGCCTCACCTCCATCCCTGGAAAGATGATGGAACAGCTCATTCTGGGCATGATCTCAAAGCATCTGGAGGAAAAGAAGGTTATCAGAAGTAGCCAACATGGATTCACCAAGGGAAGTCATGTCTGACTAATCTGATAGAATTCTTTAATGGCATGACTGGATGGATAGATGAGGGGAGGGCAGTGGATGTTGTCCACCTTGACCTCGGCAAGGCTTTCGACGCCATCTCCCACATCATCCTCATAGACAAGCTTAGGGAGTGTGGGTTGGATGAATGGACAGTGGGGTGGACTGATAACTGGCTGGCAGATAGAGCTCAGAGGGTTGTGATTAGAGGCACAGAGTCTAGTTGGAGGTCTGTGACAAGTGGTGTTCCCCAGGGGTCAGTGCTGGGTCCAGTCCTGTTCAACGTATTCATCAATGACCTGGATGAAGGGATAGAGCGTACTGTCAGCAGGTTTGCTGATGATGCAAAACTGGGAGGGGTGGCTGACACACCGCAAGGCTGTGCTGCCATTCAGCGTGACCTGGACAGGCTAGAGAGCTGGGCAGAGAGAATGCTAATGAAGTTCAACAAGGGCAAGTGTAGGGTACTTGTCCTGGTTTGAGGTAAAACAGGACCAATTTTAATCAGTAACTTTACTTTATAGCTAGGCCTCTTCTAACTGCTGAAGTTAACAGCATGTTGTGCAGAAAACAGTTCACTCTCAGAGTGATAAGACCCATGTTTATAGTTGATGCCAAGGAATGGGATGCAGAGAGGCTCCTGCTTATCCTTATTGCTATAACACCCAAGGGCAGCCAACTTTGTTATTTGCCCCGTTGGAGGGTCGGAAGCAGAAAAACGTAGAGGGGTCACACCTGCGGGGAGGAGCAGACAGGACAGGTGACCCAAAACTGACCAACAGGGTATTCCATCCCATTCCATCTGCCTCATGCTAAGCTGAAGGATCAAAGGATAAACCCTTTTTCTTCAATGGCTGACATCTGAGAAGGACTCTATCTGTTCGTCTGCCTTTGATCCCGATCCTGAATCCAGATCCCGAATCCAGTTCCGATCCGTCTCTGAGTCCAGTCTGGGACTTCCCCAGTGCCTGCTGGTGGCATGATTGTCATCCTGGGAGCTTGATACTGTTTTGTATATATTTCATTATTTTCTTTTTATAATTTTATTATTACTATTTCATTAAAGTAGTTTAGTTCCTCCTAAACTCTTAAGTCTCTCTTTTTCTCTGTTGCTCCTGTCTGCTCTCTGTCAGGAGAGAGAGAACATCTGTCGTTCCACTGGATTGGGCCAGTCTGGCCCAAACCACAACAGTACTGCACCAGTACAGGTTAGGGGTTGACCTGCTGGAAAGCAGCTCGGTGGAAAGGGACCTGGCAGTCCTGGTGGACAACAGGATGGCCATGAGCCAGCAATGTGCCCTTGTGGCCAAGAAGGCCAATGGCATCCTGGGGTGCATCAAGAAGAGTGTGGCAAGCAGGTTGCAGGAGGTTATCCTCCCCCTCTTCTCTGGCCTGGTGAGGCTGCATCTGGGATACTGTGTCCAGTTCTGGGCTCCCCGGTTCAAGGACAGGGAACTGCTGGAGGGGGTACAGCAGAGGGCTACAAAGATGATTAGGGGACTGGAACATCTTTCTTATGAGGAAAGGCTGAGGGACTTGGGTCTTTTATTCTTGAGAAGACTGAGGAGGGGATCTCATCAATGCTTATAACTACTTAAAGGGAGGGTGCCGGGAGGATGGGACCAGTCTTTTTGCAGTGGTGCCCAGTGATAGGACAAGAGGTAATGGGCACAAACTTGAACGCAGGAAGTTCTATCTAGACATGAGGAGGAACTTCTTTATTTTGCAGGTGGCAGAGCAGTGGAACAGGCTGCCCAGAGAGGTGGTGCAGTCTCCGACTCTGGAGACATTCAAAACCTGCCTGGACACCATCCTGTGCAACCTGCTTTAGGTGACCCTGCTCTGTCAGGGGGCTTGGACTAGATGATCTTCGGAGGTCTTTTTGCAACCCCTGTGATTCTGTGATTCTATGATCCGAAAAAGAGCTGAGGAGGCATCTAAAATTATCTAGATTTGGCCTCTAAATTTGCTAGTACAAATGCAGACTTGGTTAAGGATGGGCCGCATACAGGCGTGTCTGTGGTAGTGCATTTAGTGCCTATGCAAAGGCACATACATATATGATATCATTTTGCTAGTTATATTTCTTGGACTTTTGCCTGCAGTATTGTATCACTACTAGGTGGCACTTGTCACCCGAGGTATGTTCTTAAGTCATGTTTGATATTTTTCATATTTCTTTTTCCTTTATCATGTTTTTAGTTGACAATGTATAATGGCATCATTTCAGGAGAAAAGCAGATTTGAAGTCACAGTGTTGGAGTCCATTTTCTGCACACAAACACTTTTTTATGGATGATGGCAAATTCTGGAATACTCTTAAAATGTTGCTATTCAAGGATAGCAATAACTGGGTTTTGGAAAGCTAAAGGAATCATCAGTGATATGTCTATTCAACCCTTTTGAGAAATTACTTTTTTTCCCCCAAATAAATCATGAGATGTGAACCATACCTTGTCAGTTATTTCACATTGTCCAATGCAATTAAGCAATAATTCACAACAGGAATTCCTAATATAAGGGAAATTCTGAAGAGTTAATTATGACATGATTTATAGACAATTTTGAATAGTAAAAAAGAAAGATATGCCCTTTTTATTGGGCATATAAAAAAATGGCCAAACTCTTAAAAAAATCCTTCTCATACCTCCTGAACATCCTTGAAAGCTTCTTCTGCCTCCTTGCTTGAAGACACTCCCAAACAGGCATTTTAAACTTCCAGACCACTTTAAGGTTTAATCCCACATGTTGAAATAATCCACTTTCACTATGTCTAATAAATTAAATGAAATGGAGTCTAAAGGAACTTGCTACATATTCCTATCTAGATGCATGTAGGCAAAACCCTTTCCTTTTTTGTTTTGGTTTTTTTTTTTAATATTATTAATATTATTTAATATTATTGACCTTCCTTAAGTGATGATCCAACTGTGTTTGTAGACTGTGAGTGCCATTTAGCAAGGAGGTTTAACTAGCAGTTTAGTAGGGAGGTAGTATTTTCCCACTATTTGCAGTATTAGTCATAATGGTTTCTTCCAGAACTATTGTGTAAATCTCAAAGTTTAAAAAAAATCCCAGAGAAAATTTTATTTGGTTTTATGGAAGTGAAACTATTTTCATGACATGGTCTCCTGGCATGCACAGAAAAATTTAGAGTAATGGCTTTGTCGCTCTATATTATGGTCTTCCTTCAGGTTTTGATTGGCAGCAATAGGATCTTACATGAATTTCAAGCACTGAGTCAAATTCTGTGCTTTTTACTCAGTTCTTTCTGAGACCTTACTTGAAAATATCTTATTAAATAAAGTATCTGAATGTTTATGCTAAGGGAAAAAATAGGGAAAAAAATTTTACTAAAGATATAGAGTTAACATGCATTATGTCACATTGGAGTCCCGTTCTGAATCATTTGGTTCACAAGTACATGTCATTTGCCTTAGCTTAAATCCCTGTTTTGAAGGAAGTTTTAGGATCTCTGTGGACAGTTTAGATCGGCGGGTCTGCGCTGCCGGCTGTTCTTTTTGGGCCACACTGACACGGCTGTATGTTAGGTTGTGGTGGTGCAACCCCCCTGCCACTCTCAGGCCCCTCGATACTTGGCGTGATTCCCTCTCTACCTGGGCCACATAATAACACCATGACCAGAACAATACAGAATGGTCTAACATTAAAGGGAAAATGGTGGAGAGCAACGAACTAGAACACTAAGGCAACCCCTTGGTGTATCTGGTTCCCATGGCTCCTATCGTTTGAATGTAGTAACTTTAATAGATCACTCCTGACAACATATGGATCGTGGCCACAGTGAGGGAGGTTACCAGGACCCCAAGTCCTAACGAGTTCTGGGCTTGTGCAACCAGCGGAAAGTACTGGACTATTCCATTGTCCACACTGGGCTGGAGTGGAAAATTACCTGATGAAAGTCAATTATCTCGGACCCTATAAGTAGCGATTCTAATGAAGACCCTTTGAGCTCTTCTGGATCGCAGCGGGCTGTGGCCAGTATCTCCCCTGTCAGGTAAAACTTTGCGAGGACAACAAGACCAGGGCGAGACACTCTCTCTCTCTCGAGCCTCAACAATCGCCCGTTGAGGAATGCCGGTGTATTGTGAGTATTTACTCTAACTCAAAAGGGGAATTTTAACTATAGACTAGTCTCTCTTTCCATCCACCTCTCCATTTATATGTTTGTATGCATTAGCTTTATGGATGTGGATGTTCTTCCATTTTCCGTGCACGTGTAGGAGTTAAAAGGGGTACCCACCGACTCAATAAGTCGTGCGATATTAAAAGATCTTCGATCTCAGCAGTTATAAACTGCGGTGTGTGTGTGTTTGTGTAAGTGTGTGTGTGTGCGCGCGTGCTCATATGCTTTGTTTATATGTATATATATATTAATCTGAAATCTGTGTGTTACTCTCATATATATATCTCTGTTTGTTTGGGATACCTTATAGTAAGTTAGTGTGAATCTTGTCATCTTCGAATCTGTAATTGAGTCACTGTTGATTTGTTGGTTTATTTAGTTAAATCACTTTTCAAACCTTTAATTCAGTTAATGATTAACTGCTTCTAGAACTCAATCTCTTGATCTGCCTCAAATCACAAATAAACCAAATTGCTGCTAAATCATAACTGTGTCTGATACTTCCATCCCGCGACATAGGTCTGCAATGATTAAATGATTAAGTCAGAGATACAGAGCTAAGGACAGGAGGGAAAAAGTAGCATGCATTTAAAACACATTAGGAGCAAGGAATCTTCGTGGCTGGATGAAGACACCTCTAGATCACCAAGAGGAATTGTGACGTGGTGGGCAATTAAAGAATAATGTGAAGTAGCTCAGCAGCTGATGAAAAAATTTCTTTCAGTCCCTGTTGTGGAAGCCATTGGGGAAATTCTTATTCCAAAGACACTTTTTAAATGGAAATAAAAGCATGGTGTTGACAGAGATTGAAGTCTCAGAGGAGGAAGTTAGGGAGCAACTCAGCAACTAGGACAGTGGAATATTAATTTGAGAGGCCTGAAGTAAGGAAAGCATGAAGTAGCAGAGTTAATGAAAAGGAATTTATCCTTAAAATGGTGACTGTACTTGAAATGGGAAAGTCACTTCTTTGCTTCCTCCAACTGAAATAGGATCCTGGAAAAATCCTGCAAATTACACATTGGCAAATTGTAGTTTTGCTCAGGAGAATGTCCTGAAAAGCCTAATTAAAGCATAAGGTAAGTAACTGTAACCTGATATAGTCATGCCAATCCAGCTCAAGGAAAAGTGTGACTCATTTATCATGCAGAGTTGCTTGAAACAGTTAACAAAGTGTATAGATAAAGGTGAATATAATAGCTCACTGGGGTGCTGGCAAAGCTAAACTCTTAAAAAAGTTACAAAAAATATTTTAAATGTCCACAGGGATAACTGAGATGAATTAAATATCTATGAAAAAATTATCCCGAAATGCTCATCATTGGGCATCTATACAGATGGCACTCTGTGCTCCAGTATTTTTACATTTTGTGGCAGCTGTTTTTCTCAGGAGAGACACAGTAGGTTTCAAAACACTTTATCGTCTTCATTGAGGCTGGATCTCCATGGTGGTTAGTGAAGTGCTGAGTACATCAGTAGGAATGATGCTCCCCATGGTTAAAACAATCGCAGGCTCCTCCTAGGGAGGACATACATCCACTGTCAGTGATCTCAGCACTCTGGGGTATGCCCTGTCTCTGGGGGACACTGAGGAGCTGCAGGATAGCACAGAAAGCCAGTGGTCTTGCAGACCTCCAAGACAATGGTGACCACGGTGCCTTTGTTGTTGCTGAAGTGATGGTCTCAATGCTGTAGAAGACTTCTTTGGGGAACTTTGGAATTATGAGGCATAATAAACTGGATTGTGATGAGATCTAAAAACAGGTATGTGGCTCCTGCTGCACACATAGTGTCACCTCCTAACACAAGGGTCTTTATGGAAATTATTGGGTCATTACTGGTCAATCTACACCCTCTACTAGATGTTCATGAGGTATACCTAGAGTTGTTGAAGTGTTGCAGAGCTAGATTTAACAGTGATATTTTTCAGCAAGCTGGCCGTTCTCAATAAAACACAAAGCAGCTAATGCATATGTCATACTGGTCAAAGTGTCAAGGCCTATGAAGTTTGTTTGCTAAATGACTCTATTGGGTTTACATGGCAAGGGTTTGGTAGCAGGGTGGGGCTACAAAGGTGGCTTCTGTGAGAAGCTTCTAGAACCTTCCCCTGTGTCTGATAGAGCCAATGCCAGCCAGCTCCAAGATGTTGGCCAAAGCTGAGTCAATCAGCGATGGTGGTACTGCCTCTGTGATAACATATTTAAGAAGGGGAAAAAAAAACCTGCGCAGCAGCAGCTAGGCGAAAGGAATGAGAATATGCGAGAAAAACAACTATGCAGACATCAAAGTCAGTGAAGAAGGAGGGGGAGGAGGTGCTCCAGGCACCAGAGCAGAGATTCTACTGCAGCCCATTATGAAGACCGTGGTGAGGCAGGCTGTCCCCCTGCAGCCCATGGAGGTTAATGATGGAGCAGATATCTACCTGCAGTCCGTGCTGGAGCAGGTGGATGCCCAAAGGAGGCTGTGACCCCATGGGAAGCCTGCACTGGAGCAGGCTCCTGGCAGGACCTGTTGCCTCATGGAGAGAGAAGCCCACGCTGGAGCAGATTTGCTGGCAGGACTTGTGACCCCGCAGGGGACCCATGCTGGAGCAGTGTGTTCCTGAAGGACTGCACCCAGTGGAAAGAATCTACGCTGGAACAGTTCATGAAGAACTGCAGCCTATGGGAGGGACTCAGGTTGGAGAAGTTCATGCAGAACTGTCTCTGGTGGGAAGGACACCACGCTGGAGCAGGGGAGGAGTGTGAGCAGTCCTCCCCCTGAGGAGGACAGAGTGGCAGAGACAACGTGTGATGAACTGACCACAACCCCCATTCCCCATCCCCCTGTGCCACTGTGGGGGATCTAGGTAGAGAAAATTGGGAGGGAAGTTGAGCCCTGGAGGAAGGAAAGTCTGGGGGGGAAAGTGTTTTAAGATTTAGCTTTTATTTCTCATTATCCTACTTATCATTATTCTGATATGATTGGTAATAAATTAAATTCATTTTCCCCAAGTCGAGTCTGTTTTGCCCATAATGGTAATTCATAGAATTGTAGAATGGTTTAGTTTGGAAGGCACCTTAAGGATCATCTAGTTCCAACCCCCCTGTCATGGGCAAGGACACCTCCCACTAGACCTGATTGCTCAAAGCCCCAGCCAACCTGGCCTTGAACACTTCCAGGGATGAGGCCTCCACAACTTCCCTGGGTAACCTGTTCCAGGGTTACACTGGAACACTACCCTCAGAGTGAAAAATTTCTTTCTGAGATCTAATCTAAACCTACTCTCTTCCAATTTGAAGCCATTACCCCTAATCCTATTAGATATTCGGTCCTTGGAAGGTGTTCTTATTCCTTAAAATCACTACATACTCCTAGGTAGCTTAAAACAGAAACCTCTCTTTACATTAACATACCCTTCCAGGCCCAGCAAGAAATATTCCTCTGCCTTTATAAACTCAGTTACTGAGTTTGTGATTGACAGAAGTTAAAGTGAAGTTAATTACTCTGTTTTCAGGTCTGTGTAGTCAAATATAATGGGATTCCTTTGTCATCAGTCTTTCCCTCCATTTCTTAGTGATACCAAACGGGGCAGGACAAGGTTTTTCCCAAGAGAAACGTGGGGAGTTTTGATGGAGATGATAAACCTCACTCAGTGCCTGCCCTGAATGACAGGGACTGCGTATAGCAACGTCCTTGGCTTTGGCCAGCTCTTTCCAACAGTAGTAAGGCATTAGGTGCAGCAAACTAGCTGGGCGTAATTTTGAAGGATTTCAGCAGCAGAGGACAGGTGGAAGTTTCACAGGGATGAAAGAAAGGAAGTGGAATAATGGAGATAGGCATCCATCTGGTATGCTGCACGTATTGCTTCTTGTCATCCATTTTTTTCTTGCCTGTCACAAGGAAGAGGCTGTCTTGTGAGAAGAGAAATCTTCTGCCAAATACAGGGACAGTGTTGCAGTGAGGATGAAGAACAGCTAATGGTAAACTGGGAAATGAAAAAGAAGAATGAACTGTATGGCCTTGAGAAGTGCAGTAATGCAGATGGGATGAAATGTAATAGTGTAAAAGTACAAGATCATGTACTGAGGAGGAAGAGAATTTCTGCTATAAGCTGGGAGCTGATCAGTGACAAAGTGGAAGAAAGATGTGGGTGTATGAATCAATCACAGAGTGACTCTGAACAATCAGCATGATGTAGCTATAGAAAAAGATTAATTCCATACTTGGGAATATCAGAAAGGATGTATCTGGCACAGAGCTGTGTACTACGTATTTTGTACATGACTCTGATAAGGCCTTGTGTATATGATTCTGGATGCCTTTTTTCAGGAAAAAATGAGGCAGAAAGAAAGGATTTAAACTAAAGGACAATGGCAGTATCATGAGGGGTCTGACTTTGGTCTCTTCTAACCTATGTTTCTGAATGAAGGGGAGATGGACAGCTTTGCTGTATTAGTATATATGATTTTTTTCTGAATCCATGTATAAAGGATGGACTTTCAAGCATTTATACAGTATTTTCACTGGATTAATTTTATATGTCTTAGTAAAGCCTTATAATGCAAAAATGTTACAGTTGAATTTTAGGTAATACAGATAAAACTAAAGTAAACTCCAGAAAACCTACCTTTCTCTCTAGTCGATGATATTGTTGAGATAGTGTCTCATTTCCTTGGGACCAAAGCAGGTACAGTTATTAAACACCGTCTGGTTTAAGGGTGTGTGTTCTTCCTTGGACAACTTCTATTTGGAATCAATACCATTTATTTAGCTCCCACCTTTCTTTCCCCATTGTAGTTAGTTTTTGAATCAAGAAGATTCAAAGAAATCTAGACAAGAGTTAATCTCAAAATATGTACTCATAAAGCCATTTACAGCAAAGTCACTAGTTTCATGGAATCATAGAATCATAGAATAGTTTGGGTTGGAAGGGACCTTTAGAGGTCATCTAGTCCAACATCCCCTGCAATGAGCAGGGACATGTTCAACTCGATCAGATTGCTTAGAGCCCCATCCAACCTGACCTTGAATGTTTCCAGGAATCTACCACCTCTCTGGGCAACCTGTTCCAGTGTTTCACCACCCTCACTGTAAAAAATTTCTTCCTTATATCTAGTCTAAATCTTCCCTCATTTAGTTTAAAGCCATTACCACTTGTCCTGTCCCAACAGGCCCTGCTGAAAAGTTTGTCCCCATCTTTCCTGTAGGCCCCCTTTAAGTACTGAAAGGCCACAATAAGGTCTCCAGGCAGTAATAAGGTCTCTCTCAATTTCACTCTTGCCAAGCTATTTAAACAAATTCCTGTAGTTAACACGATTTCAACAAATCCTGAGGATAAGGAGATTTCATCTGTCTTTGATATTTACCTGTCCTTTTTTTTCCCTGTTCATCTGTCAGTCCGTGACCTTGAAATTATTGTTAGTCAGACACTAGCAAACTCTAGCTCATTATGGTTTCTTTTCTCCACAGGCAGCAGATAGGTTTTTTTAAGTTTTAAATGTTGGATTTTATAATTAATGTAATCTAAATTACAAGGCACCTAATTTTAGTACAGTAAATGGAAGAAAATCTTAAATCTTTTTTTGTGCCCTGGAGCTGGGAGTGTCTAGGTTTCAGAAAAGACTTGGTTTTCTAATTATCTGACTCTAGTGGTGGAATAACTTGCATGGACTCACACTAGTCTGTGAAAGCTGGATTGTGAAAGAAATGATCAGTTAAAGACGAAACTTAGAGATCTGCATTGTTTAAGATGGAAATCCAAACTTATGGCTTTGAAAAAATGTCACAATAAAGTGATCTTAAAAAATTTACTGCATTCACATTCTTTGGCATGGCTAAAAGCATGGTCAGAATAACTTGTCTTGCTGGTTGGTTTTTTTTTTTTTTGGTATTGGTTCATAGACGTACACAGCAAGAATGTGATTTTGCAAAGAAGAGAAAAAGATTTCTGCACCAGTACAGAGCAATAAGATCCTATTTGAGAGTGAGACTCACCTTGCAGAGTCTCAACATACATTGTCAATTGCATGCGGTACAACCTCGATAGAAGATTGTGTTATTCACTCAGTGCAGATGGTACCCTAGCAGGCAAAATCAAAATCAAACACAGCTTATCTTACTGCAGAGCATCCATTATTTTTGACAATTCAGAAGGAAGAAAACTAAGATTTCTTCTAATGTTTGCTGTGGATAACGGACAGTGTCCAGAGAGCTTGACAGTATGGAAAAGAATTCAATGGGAAGTTTTATTTTCACCTTAAATCAATAAACTCTGTATTGCTGTATTCTTCCCAGAATAAGATTGGGTTTTTTTGTTTAGCTTTTTAATGGGTGGATTTCAGTAAAAAAATATGACAATGTATAATGGAATTTGTGTTTAGTAAAGCCCTTGGATGTTAATATACCTCCCATGCTTTTCTCGTCGGATAATATTAAGTTCCGTGTTGTCACTGACTGTTCAATTGTCTATTCTGAGCTTGTCGTCTCACTGTGGTACATAACCATCCATTTCACTTCTTATTCGTGTCTGTCATATTGCCCAACATAGGCTTACTTTTCCCAGAGTTTTTAATTTTGATATGTAAAATGTTTATGAATTTGCATGATAAAAATGTTTATGAGTAATTTAGCATGCATGCTGGACTATTTATAATGTCTTATTGTGTCTGGCTGTACCATCTGCAGAGAAAGTTGCTAGACTTTTCAATGGTTCTCAGGAAAAGGACTTTTCTAAGCCTTTGGTTTGTTATAATCAATGCATTTGCCAATGCCACATATTGAAAGTAAAAAAAAATAATAATTTATAAATATATTCACTTTTAACTACAGCTAAGGAGTTAAGCATTTCGATCAATGAAACACTAATTAATACTGAAATTCCATGCCCTTTTTTAGGAAGTACAATGTTAATGACATCAGCTCTGACCCAAAGGGAATCTTCCAATTCAGTCAGAATAAGCAGAAAAAACTGCTAGCAGCTCTTCCCTTAGATTTCAGTTATGTCAAAGCAACTTGTAAGCATTTTTGATTGTAAGATAAGTGACTATGCAAAATGGCATTGTGTGGCTTTTCATATTTGTCATTGTTCTCCATGGGTTACATATCATCTCTGATGAGTTTACACCTAAAAAGCTGGTTTCCCCCCCTCATGTCCTCATAGTACGGGATTTTGAGACTCCAGCTGCAAAAATGGAGTGTTCTGATGTAATGAGACCTACCACATCCTGCAGAAAACCTCTGTGGGAAGAATATTTTTTTTTTCCTAACTAGTAATACATAATATTTTGAAAACATTAATATCATCAAAAGGAGTGATTGAAATTATGATCATTTTAATAACCAAGAGATATGACTTCTGTCTTCTTTTTCTATTTCTAAAATGAAAGTATTAATGTTTCTTGTGCATGCCTTCTCTGAGAAAGGGAGAGTAAGAGTTCTAATTAAACGAAGTTCCTGTAACACTACTGTAATACGTCTAATAATAATAAAGAAGTACAGATTTTCATCCTATAGAGGACATATTTACAAATCCTGGAGTGGTTATTTTATCACTAACTCTGTAAGATAGAGATTCCCTCTGCAAATAGCTGTATCACCTACAGTGTTCCTACGAGTCGTTTTTTATTGCTCCGAGTTCTACTAAAGAAAAACAAAAAAAAGCAAAGCATTTCAGGCAGTCAGACAGGTTAGAATAAACACCATATGAAAGTGGTTTGGGCTACCTTGAGTGACAGTGCCTGGAGGACAGAATCAATTTATAGAGAGTGATGAATAACTTAGGGTGGGGGAAAGTGTATGATATCTCCAGATAGCACAGCAAGAGTCAGAAAAGAAAGTATGCCTACAGCCTAAGTCATACAAGCTGCAATAAAAGGATACTGGGACTGAATCTTTTTCACCTTCACTACTGTACACATTATACCTATGCAAAAGTTATAAAAATACAAGCAAGCAAGACTTCCCTACCAATATTTATGATAATAAGTAAGCCCTTATCTGAAATTATGTGTTAAAAGTTACCAAATAAGGGAGAATTAGGCCCACCTTTCCATTCTTATAATATGAAAGGTGAGTTATTTTGGAGATAATAAGGAATGTTTCCAATCTCAGCTAAACTGTTTAATATGCTGAATTATAAGAAATGTGATGCCTTGTTTACAAAGCAGGTCATGCTCTGCGTTAGGACTAATCTCATAGAACAGCTAATGTCTGATGTGCTTCTCTTCTCTCCTTCCAATGATATTAGAAACAAAAAAAATACGGAAGGCAAATGAGGGATGAAAATGTATCCAAACAATGAAATGCAGTGTTATTAAAGTAACATTAATATCTGTAAAGTTGGAAGAAAAGAAAGATGTTTTTCATGTTCCTTGCAGAGTGTGCATATACTGAATGTGCTGTATAAACTATTTCATACAGAAGGTATATAAAAAGTTTAGACTTAAAAAATTCTGACATGCATATAATGTAATTGTATCTGGTTCAGTTCTGACCATATCAGTTCTATTCATATAATTTTCTTCAGATATAAGTAGGAAAAAGAAAATTTCTTTTGCACAGCTGAACATCTGCTGCAGGGTACAAATTTTGACAAATTGACACATTTTGGTCTGTAATATTTTATGGAAAAGAAAACAATCCTCCTGAGTATTAAATATTTCATGCAGTAGCTGAAAATCAACATGTTGGAAGTAAATTGTACTTATTTTCAATTCAGAGCTAGCATCCAAGGAGTTTACAAATGGTTGAAAAGTATCAGCAGAGTTAATTGTTTTTATTTAAAGTCTATTTTAAGGATGCAGACAACCAGTTTACTTTAGAGAACTGATATGGAAGTAGCAGCAGCATAACTTTAAAAGGGACTGTGTCTGGGCTGGCAAGCATAGAATGGAGAAAAATCATGAAAGGAACTGTGTCTTGCTCCTTGAACTTCTTCAGCGGAACTATTTGCATTCCCAGTTCTTGGGCAAAATAATTTCCTTTTTCCTGACAGCTTTCCAGTAGGTTAAATGGATTTAGTGATGTTAAGGGACTCTAAAAGTCTCTAATATAAATGCTGCAGGAATATTTAAATTACATAAGGTATCCAATGCTGTTCCAAAGCCTGGAACAGCTTAAAGCCTTCCTAGTCCATCCTTCCTCCTGAGATACCATTTCAGATAATTGGATCTCCACGTATGTGCAGAAGCTAGGTGCAGATAACACACGATACTGCATGTCTCCAGAAGTAAGAAGAGATCTTCTGTCATGCACATATCAAATTGGTTAAAAAAAAAGAAACATAAAAACAAAAGACCAGCTGACTTGAGCTTTCCACACACAAAGAAAACTTAAATACCTTTTCTTAAAAGAAGAAAACATTTCAAGGATATTCTATGATAACTTCACCTGCCTGGTTGCAATTGCAGGGTCATGTTAGATTCATTACTGTTCCAAGACAGTTAAAAATAGTAGGAAGAAATGTTTTCCATCATCACTGGCTTGTGAGGACACATTACCTTTTCAACCGGATCAAGCCCTAGTACCAATGATTCGTGTTATCTGAAGGTTACTCAATATCAATCTGATGCTGAAAATGGTGGAAGAAAAGACAATGGTCCTTCTGCATTAACATATGTGTCCTTTTAAAAGTGAAAATAAAATATGTGTGAGTGGGTTGCATAGACCAAGGCCATCTAGACAGAGTAATGGCAAGGGATCATCGCTCATTTTGGGTAATGTAGACTGTTGACCTATAATTGCCATATGTGAGGAAAAGGACCAACCTTTACTCCTTACTTTTTAGATATCTGCTCTAAACTCCTGACTAAGTGGAAGTTTATCATTCAGGCTGTAGAGCCTGCTAGATTATGAAGTACCAAATCTTCTTGAGGTCTATCTATTCTTTGAATGTAAAATGAAAATGGCACCAATTCTTCTCTTGCTGTATTAAGTGCAGTGAGTCCTTAAAAGTGCTAATCAGCCAAATACCACAATAAGCAGTTTTATGTTTTGCACTTAAACTTGTCAGTCACTTAAGCTAAAAGATGGTGAAATAATCGGAGAATTTTATTTCAGGAAAATGGAAACCTCTCTTCAGAGGAAGATACTTGCCTTTTGCAACACTGATATCCTCTGTCAAACATATAAGCCAACTACGACAAAAGGGGTTAGGTGCTATTCTGAATTGAGGCCTGAATTTCTCCCCACATGTATGCATGTGAATATCACTCAGTTTCTGTGTACATCATTCAATAAATGTGTATTTGATGGGTTAAAAAGCAAGCAACATTACAGTAATCAAAATACATTACATTAAGGAACGAAGTTGTGCAGCAGACATTCATATCAATACTATGAAAGGTATTGTATGTGTACACTCAGATATGGAAATGATCTACAAGCCAGTCTGGGTTTTCACTGTCTCTTTTTCATATAATCTTAGTAAATCATTAGAAATCTATTCTAACCTCCTTCTCCTCTTTGCCCTACAAGAATGCCTTTATTTTGATCTAAGGTATTTGCTGCCAGCAGTTGTACAAGCAGCACCTGAGCCTAACTAGTTATCTGGAGTCTTCATGGGACTTTGTGAAGTTCCATAAAGTTCCAGAAGGTCCTATTCCTCAGCCACTTGGTATTCCTTTTCCACTGAAATATAATGATTTCAAAAAGTGACTGGGTAAATTCATGGAAAAGAAATGCATCAACAGCTATTAAAACAAACAAAAAGAAAACACCTCTGCTTGGGCATTCTTTGAGTCTAGCTCCAGGATGCGATTTATGCGATAACATAGCATATATTTGAGCTTATAACATGGATGATGTAAAACACTCTCCAGAGGCATCTAATTCTTTCGAATTTAAGAGCTTAAAGTTAAGAAGCTTGAAAAATTCCCATGTGCCTAGAACAACCTTTAGGTGTCTTTCAGCTTTTCAAGACAAAGTGTTGTCTCTGTGATAAAACAAGGACCTGAAATGGATTAATCTTCTGCTGTTGTCATAGATCGAACAGATCACAGGATATTTATCAATATGACACATAGGTAGTGAGATTTATTTACTTCAGCTTATTTTACCTAGCTGCATTAATTAATGTATGCAAATACATAGAAATTAGTAAATGAAAAAAGGCTGCCACATCAAAATAAAGCAATATTATTAATTATGTTATTATTTTTTGGTGGCTTTTGGGTATGTCTTAACATATGTATATCCTATTCTATGCAGAGGAATAACTTTCTTCCTGCTGCTCTTTACTACTTGATCTTACACCCTCATTGTGAGACAATAAAGAATTTTGGAGTATGGTGTGTACGAAGGCACCATTTCAGAATCAGGGTTCTTTTCTGATTTTTTTTTCTCCTGCATCACATGAATGAACAAACAATCAATCAAATTAGAGTCTAGTTCTGAAATTTGGAAACAGAAGTTACTTGCTCTTGCAATTGCCTTTTCTTTTAAAAGACGCCATCGCAAAGGAGAGCGTTCTTCACTCTTAATGCTTAGTCAGATGCTAATTTGTTTTTTCTTTAATAAAAGAATGGGTGGCATCTGAGGTTTCATTTTGACCATGGATGGAGCACAGGCAGCACATGACAAGTAACATTAACAGAACATAATAATTTCTCATCTATCGATGACCTTTAAAGAGAATTGTAGTTATTACCTTAGAATGTTCTCTCATTTATTACCTGTCTCATCATTGAATTCCAATGCCTTTATGTAGCAGAAATATAGACGCTTGGCTTCAAAACAGAGAAATATGATTTAACTATTACAGTGGCTGCAGGCGGTGAAGTCTAATTCAATTTTTTTCACATTATATGGGATTTTTGAAGATGATGGTGGTTACTAGACCAAGCAGTTCACTGGAGAGAGTAGAATGAATTTATATCTTAGGGTTAAATTAGTTATAAAAGGTTATTTTCTCAGATCTGTCAGAAGTTCATTAAACTGTGTGTTTCGTGGATGGCAATATAAGCTATTATTATTAGTAAAGTTCTTTACATTGTAAGGAAAAAGATGGATATTGAGATGTGAAAAACCATTTGAACATTCACCCTGTTACAGAAGTAAAAGTTAACCAAGTCCATCTTTGGTGGAGCAAAACTCAGTGGCAGAATTAGTTTTGCCATTTTCTGATCCCAGGCACTTCCAAATGTCTTTTATTTTACCTTCTTGGTCCCAATGCTCTTGCAGTAGGCACACAAGTTCAGAATTCTTTTAGACATTACAAGCTGGGACATCACATTGTAGTTAACTCCTTGATGGCTTTCCTATGCTTCAACATTTTCTACACTTGCGCATTTTCCTGGGTTGTCAAACAAATGTTCTTCAGCTCAACCTTGGCATAATGGCAGGTGCTACTATTCCTAAATGGACAAGAATAGGAACACTTAGCAATAATTAAACTGGAAAGATAATTCTCTGAATGAAAAGTTCATGCAGGCAGCAACTTATTGAAGAATACCTAGATTATCTTGTTCATCATAAAAATTGTTTTACTGTATCTTGTGAGAAAAGACATGGATACAGAATCCAACAAATATTTATACCACTGATAAGTGCAACTCCATGATGCTAGTCTTCAAACTGACACAAGTTAGAAGATTATGTAATTATCACTGATAGTTTATTAGAACTATTGGTTCAGTGGGCAGCAATGGTTCAAAAATGGAGGGTATCATCCAGACATCAAGAACAAGGTAGAGAATGTCATTTTTCCTCCATATAAAACTTTGAGTGCTATATTCAGTTCTACTTTTGGCATTTCAAGAAGTATCTAGTGGGATCAGAGACTACAGAGAAGGGAAATGAAAATAACCAAGGGGATGAAGTAGCTGCCCTACAAAGAGAGCCTAAAAAGGCTGGGATTCCTCAAAAGTCTGTGGAAAATAGAAGGGTAAGGAAGGATATGACTGAGTTCACCAAGTCATGAAGGGTCTAGCTGTGGTGAATGCAAAATGTCTAGCCACCAATTGCTACCATCATACAACTAAGGGAGACTTGTCTAAACTAAATGGAGATTTATTTAAAACAAATAAAATGTAGTAACAGGTAGAAAGGTAGAAAGTATCTTCCTATCTTTTTGCTTCTATCCATCCATTTCTAACTGGATTTTTCATAGTGGCTAATGAGCTGATGAAATTTTCTGGCAGAGAAGCTTGTGGAGGCAGATAGTATCAGCAGGTTCAGAAAAGGATCAGACCAATTTATGCAATGGCTGAATAAAAGGGAATAGTCAGGATATATCCTCTAGGGCCAGGTTTATGTGCTCTCCCTCAGTAGCAGCTCCAGTGGCTATAGTCAGATCAGAATAATTGGCCAGGTTGAGCTGACCCATTTCTTAAACTCTTACAAGCGTTATTCTGCTCAGGTTGCTCACTTGTTTGTTTGTTAACGGGTTTCTTCTAATTCTCAATTAGCTTGTAAAACTTACTTATCTGGGCTATCTCTTACTATGTTTTACCATAGCTCCTAAAGCAATGGATTCCATTTTACACAGAAACCTCTAGACTTAATTGTAGTATTCCTACTAGTTCTTATATTCATAAAAATATTTTAAAAATATTGTAATTTTGAATATTCATAGAAACACAGAATCATAGAATGGTTTGGGTGGGAAGGGACTTAAAGATCATCTAGTTCCAACCCCCCTGCTGCGGGCAAGGACACCTTCCACTAGACCATGTTACTCAAAGCCCACCCAACCTAGCCTTAAATACTTCCAGGGAGAAGGCATCCACACCTTCTCTGGGCAATGTGTTCCAGTGTCTCAACACCCTCAGAGAAAAGAATTTCTTCTTAATATCTAATCTAAATCTACCCTCTTTCAGTTTAAAACCATTACCCCTTGTCCTATCACTGCACTCCCCAATAAAGGGTCCCTCCCCATCTTTCCTGTAGACTGCCTTTAGGTATTAGAAGGTCACTATAAAGTCTCCCTGGAGCCTTCTTTTGCCCAGGCTGAACAACCCCAACTCTCAGCCTGTCCTCATACCAGAGGTGCTCCAACTCTGATCATCTTTGTGGCCCTCCTCTGGACTCACTCCGAAAGGCCCATGTCCTTCCTGTGTTGGGGCCTCCAGAGCTGGACGCAGTACTCCAGGTGGGGTCTCAGAAGAGCGGAGTAGAGGGGCAGAATCACCTCCCTCAACCTGCTGGCCATGCACCTTTTAACACAGCCCAGGATGTGGTTAGCTTGCTGGGCTGCAATCACACATTGCTGGGTCATGTTGAACTTCTCATCCACCAATAGGGACTTGGGTCTTTTTAGTCTGGAGAAGAGACGACTGAGGGGGGGATCTCATCAATGCCTATAAATACTTAAAGGGAGGGTGCCAGGAGGATGGGACCAGTCTTTTTTCAGTGGTGCCCAGTGATAGGACAAGAGGTAACGGGCACAAACTTGAACCTAGGAAGTTCCATCTAAACAGGAGGAGGAACTTCTTTACTTTGTGCGTGGCAAAGCACTGGAACAGGCTGCCCAGAGAGGTGGTGCAGTTTCCGGCTCTGGAGACATTCAAAACCTGCCTGGACGCCATCCTGTGCAACCTGCTCTAGGTGTCCCTGCTCTGGCAGGGACTAGATGATCTCCAGAGATCCCTTCCAACCCCTGTGATTCTGTGATTCTGTGTAACACCCCCAAGTCCTTCTCCTCAGGGCTGCTGTCAATCCATTCTCTGCCCAGCCTGTATTTGTGCTTGGGATTGCCCCGACTCACATGCAGGACCCTGCACTTGGCCTTGTTGAACTTCATGAGGTTGGCACAGGCCCACCTCTCAAGCCTGTCCAGGTCCCTCTGGATGGCATCCCTACCCTCCAGTGTGTCCACCACTCCACACAGCTTGTTGTCATGAAACATATATTCATACATGTACCTTGGATTACTCACAGAAAAGGTATGGGCAGTTTAATGATATATATCAGGAAAACAGGTAACTCATGCTTCTTTAAGATGAGCGGTAGCTACATTGTTGTTGCCATAGTGTTCTCTGGAACAAATGGTGTGGGCAAAATTGACTAGTTTGGTATAGAGTCTTTTCATGAGGTCATCATGCTCTTTCAAATACACATCCTCTCTGCAAAACTGGTTTCTCAAGTAAAGAGGAGCATGTACATTGAGAATGATTTTCCAGAAGTTGAACTGAGTGATTTAAATTGCAGGCTCCTGTTTAAACTTGATCAGCACTATTTAAAACAACCCAAAAACTAATCTACCCAAGACATTATAGCTTCACAGTTAATGAGGCGTGTTTTGATTCTGATGAGAATTTTCTTTTCAGGGCCAGCATGTTAAAACTATTTGAAAGAACACACTTAGGGACCTTTGCCCTGTCTCCTTTAATCAAGCTCTGCAGACTGAGGCAGTATGGTCCAGCAATGTTGTTTGGGTTATCACTTTTGCAATAGTCCCCATTTCTTTAGGAATTTGGAACACACTAGAACTATCCTGCTGATAGTAGACCCAGGCTAGTCTTTAAGGCTTCACACATATGAACCATGGCGTGAAAGCAAAGCATGTGGAAGAAAAGAGAACCAGGGTTGTCATGCTGAGGGTGAGGTTGCTGCAGAGTAAAAAGGTCATTTTCACCCCAAGTCTTCTCTGCTGAAGGGGAGAAGTAAAGTTGTTAGAGGCTTCACCCTCAAATTCCATGTAACAATTCTGTTAGTGGAGCACGGTAATGGGGATAGTTCCCATCCAGTGCTCCAGGACACAAAGCAGGGAATGGTCTTTGTATTTTTCTTATGATCTCAAGTACCTGCACTGGAGTTGGCATAACTCACAGGAAACCATGCGGAAATGTGCTGACCACCTTGCCTCACGGCATATAAGATTTCCTTCAGATACGTTCAGATCGTCTCAACATAATTTGCTTCCTAAGCTCTTAATTGCTTTCCTAAACTGTTGTATATTGATGAAAGTGCTTGTTAAGTAACTCTTCTTATTCAGATGCCAAGGAGAGAAGAACATAGTTAGTGCATTGCTCTGGACTGTAAAGAGACTATTTCTCTACTCTGCAAATATTGGTGTACAATAGGCAGCAAGGCCTGCAGTTCTGATACGTCACATTATAAAACATTACCTTCACAGGCACAGCAACTGGACAACTCAATAACTTGATCAAGTTTAAAAAGAATCTGGGCTGAAATACTCCATGCTGGGAAGTTTTACTGGGAATGTTTCAGCACTAATAGATCTGCTGTTTTCAAACAGTTTAAGGAAAATGCTTAAAGCTGTTTCTTTAAGAAACCATGTCATCTCCTGAAAGTTGAAACAAATATTTGACATTTCACCCAGCATGTGACAGAAATCCTCTCATAAGGATGCCTATTGCCTTCTGCATGAAAATACAGTTAGGCTCAGTCCTTGAAAAGTTACCAGTTTTCACAGTGGAGAAGAGTGGAGAGTTTTGCTGCTTAATTCTCCATGGCTTTTTGCTTGACTCAAGAACATTCTTAGAGTTTCTCTGTGTCAACAAAACTGGGATAATTCATGGAACAATTATGCTTCCCATTTGACAGTCAGTCATTGACCAAAGCATAATCCATCCATCTGTAAATCTTTCCAAAGATTTCACAGATAATAATAGCAAAAATGATAGCAACGTTCAAGTTATATCAAAATTATTAACTCAAATGCTTCAAATGCCTTAATGTTTGAGCACTTTACTTTCTGAAAGCAATATTATCTTTTCCTTTCTTATTGGAAACAGAACATATATCCAGTTCTCTTCCTGCACTTGCACAGGGAAATGCACACACACACATGGTGGATGACATAATAGAGAACGAGTTTGATTAATTAAAAGCCCTTAGTTGACACAAAAATCTGATCAATTTCCCTGACTAAAGATGGACCATGAGGTGTGAAAATTACTTAATAGCATGTAGTAAACATTGTACTATGTTGTAGGGTAGTACCTGAAAAGTTGCTTTCTTCTAGCTTTTGTTGCATAGGATGAAGTACAGTAAGATACTACAAAGGCAAATTTAACCTTAAATAATATCTGACAAACCCACTGAAACCGAACAGAATGTTCTAAGAAGCTAATATTCCTTTTTTGTCTCTTTTTGCTTCACAGCTTCCTGGTACTGAAAAAATGGGGCTGTTGCTTTGCTGACTTCCCTTCAGCAAGCACAGATAGCATTACTTTGGCACATATCAGAGTAGCTGCCTATGCTGGTTCTTATGATATCCCTAGAATTATGTTTACCTGCTTGATTCTGAAGTCATTGCTAGCCTTTTAGGAGAAGAAATTTGCATTTCCTTTTCTTCTCTGACAGCAAATATATGTATCTGAAAATCACAGATGATTTACATGGACTGGTTTGTCATGGCAGCAACTTAAAAGCATTGACTCAGTTTACCATAAAAGCCATATCTGGCTTTAAACACAGTTGCTATCCACCAGAAGCATTTGGGATATACATGTCATAATGTATCATATATATATATATGTCATATGCTCTACTGTATAGCCATGCTGTTAGCATGCCTTTATCCAATTAAACAGCAGCACCACAAAGATTTGAAAATGTCATAGATAACAGATACATTCATGTATAAACTGCACATCAATTATTTGATGTTTATATAGCAAAAATCTATTCATTGTCATCACTTTTATACTAGTGTAAGGTTTGATTATCTTCCCAGAGAAAAGACTGAAACGAATTGAAAACGGAACTGGACTCACAGCCGTTCCATATCAGTGAACATTTTAGACCCTAACCTCCTTAAAGGAAAAAAGATAAATATTTTCATCAGTTATTTAATCTAAGTTAAATAAGAATTGATTTTCCAAAACAAATCTATTGTCACTTATCAGGCACATAATTAATAGATATTTTTACACAGCTATAATTCAGAAAGCACTCAATTATGTTTTGCACAACGCAAAGCCTGTTACATCTATATTGAATCTTTTTATGATACGCTTCATTTAAAATGTCACTGCATTTGTTCTTTCTATAGAAACTGATTTTATGCATTTTGTTTAGAAGATTTGAAAAATATCACATCACAGAAGAAAAATCCTGAGGGAAATGTATTGCATAGCAGGCTTTCCCCTAAATATTACCTGAATTTTGTAAAATATTTACGATTACATGTCTTCCTTTTGACTTTTCTGGTAACTGGAATCTGAAGCCTTATCTCAGACCTGGACACGACACAGAAGTTAAAGGATACTTGTTGGGGGTTGTGTATGTGTGATTGTCTAAGCCCCCAAGATTTACTATGGTGAACTAACAATAGGATTGTCTTATTAGAGAGGAAAACCATTTGGAAATAGTATTTTGGTTTTCTTGTCAAACCATTATTTTAAAATTCTGTTATGGAGCTGTTGGCAGGAGACACAGTATCAAGTTGTGTGCCATTAATACATGATAGTGGGGCTGAACATGCTGCCCAAGAAGTTCAAGTAGGTGAAGTCCTACATGGTAACTTTCCCAGAATGTTTTGCATTTCCAGACTCTTCCCATTGTGTGATCAATGGAGCTGGAAGACACGTGTTCTAGGTGAATGTGTCTTTATATCTAAACATTTATCTGAGTTTATATTCAACTGTCTATCAGTCTAACATACATGCCAACAGGATTTCAGTTGAATATGTACTGCTTGATATCGATGCAGCTGAAGAAATCCTTTCACACAGGATACGTCAACATGCTGTTTGAGATGGCACTTTGTACCTAGGAGTACTGCCCACATGCAAAGGTATATTGAGATGCCTAAACACCTGTTCCTTCCAATGAGGACTCTTGTGTTCAAATAAGATTAGGTCCCTACATTTTGGATCTCTTCTTTTCTGTTGTTAAATAGTACTTTAAATATTTGTTTCATCTACATTAGGAACTTCGTGCTGTGTCATCTGCTTTTGCTTATTTCTATTTCAAAAACAAAAAAACTTCATTAATGTTTCCACACAAAGCATTTCTCTACTTTTTCTTATAATACCTTTTCATTGAAGTTGCAATAGGGACAGCTGGCACAGGATAAAAGACATAATTCTTACCTTTTCAGGAAAGTACCAGGAATCCTACATCACTTGAATTAAGTTTACTAAGTGTTTAAACTTTTCTTAGTTTTCATATTCATTGAGAACTTCTAAATGCTTGGAGTCACACATTTAAAAGTTCTTCAGGGCTTTTTGATTTTGACCAATCGGTATTCTGAAAGGCAGCAAGAAGTGGCAAGCCAAGAAAAGATGTCTAAATATTATACTTACTCTGTCCTTTGAATGAAAGGAAGAAAGAACATCAGGCTTTCATGATCTGAGCAGGTTACTCATTAAACCTGACAGAAGCAAAGATGTCAAGGCATCAAAGAATGGCATTGCTAGAACGAACTTAAAATTTTACAGAACCAATTTGCTCATTGCTATCTGGGATGAGCCACTGCAAGTTTTGCTGCCTCAGTGCCGTTTCAGGTGACTCCGCTTTCTGTCTTATCATGGCATTGAACATTACATGTCAGCTCTTGTGTTCCAGACCTACACCTTATAATGCGTTTCTTGAATTATTCTGTCTGGTTTCATAAATCTATAAAGACTGCATATTCCACTGATTTCCTAGTATCTTTGCCACTGAGATCTCACAGGTCAGAAGGAACCATGAGGTCTGAACGAAGCTGGAGAGAACAGAAACAGAAATGGTTAGAGGCCTTCAAAATCTCTTTGTGAGGAAAGATTATACTCAGGCTAATGCATGCCTGAGTGAAGACAGATAACATTTGTAATATTTTAAAGATGAAAGATCCAGGAGTATTATGAATTATTAAGTGTGACATAAAGGCATAGGGAAGAGAACAAAAGCAAATTGGTTAAAAAGATCGGGGAAAACTTAAAATTCTCCTGATTTTGAAATGATCACTTTATATTATGCCTACCCAGAAATACTTATTACAGAATTACAGTGACTGAAACATGGTATGATTTAGATGGTGATAGAAACATGGTTATTTGGAGACTTTGGAGCTAGCCTGTAGACTGAAGAGTCCCTTCACAAACAGTAAGCTGAATGTCATCACAAATAATCTGTGCACTGATACTACATCCAGACTAGATCTTAAAATCATTAGATATTTATTACTATAAAAAAGATATTTTTAATTAGAATTTTGCTGTATCTTTTCATTATTAGATGCCTTAGGCATGACAAAAATAAAATATGTTTATTACTAACAGTAAAAGTAATCTAAAAGTGCTGTGGCTGACGCAATAATAAAAACCAGGAATAGTGCACATTTCTCTAGTGACTTTCATCACAGGATTCCGAAGTACTTTGGTGCATAAACATACTACTGAGAAAACACAGAAGTTATTCTGGGCCAGCAGTACTGCTAACAGTTTTTAGGAGGGGAAGTAATTAATAACTTCTTTAATTGAAACTGCAGGAAACACTAGGGAGAAAGAATATAATTAGCCAACTTGGAATTTAGCCAATGACCTAGCATTAACACACCCTCACTGCTATGAAAAATGCCATGGAGTTGTCTATAACCTCACTTCAGTTTAATTTCTTACGGAAGACGAAGTCCACAGTGTCCTCCTGTGACTTCTAGGAAAATGTTGGGAGACTTTAAATTCAGGACAGACCAGAAACTTAGTTGCTATGGTAGTAAGACAGTTCCTAAGACAAGCTTAATAATGTCTAAAAGTAAAAAAAGCATTGGATCAAGTGAAAAGAAAGTTGCCAGATGCATTCATCCTCTTTATCTGTAATTCAGTTTAGTGTCTGTCAACACCAGTAATTGTCTTTTTGGAATCCCACTCAAATCAGAAAGATTTCTTTTTACATTTTTAGAGGTCTTAATGCAAACCAAGACATCAAATAAAAGCAATGATTGTGATAAATTATTTCTTTATTGTCTTTCTCTGCCTAGTTTAAAGCCTTCTGTCACTGTGTCTTGAAGAACATTTTCGATACTGTGGTTGTCTCAGAAATAATGTGTTGCACATCAGCTCCTGGCATCAGACCCTGCATTGCTCGCCTGCCAGTTGGCTTTTTAATCTAAAAATCTGTATCTGAATTGTTTTGCTTTTCAGAAGAGCAAAATGTGAAGTATTTGGCTGGCTGTGAAAGGCACATCTTTCCCAAACTGGTGAGACAGATGTTTTCACAGGTTGTCATATTTTGCCTTTTTTGCTCCTGTGTCAGTAATATTGTGATCTCTGATCCCACCCGTATGGATGGTAGAGAAGCTTGTTCCCAATGCCTGTGGTAGATTGCATGTATACTATCAAAATGAGGATAAAACCAAGAACTCCAGATCCTCATACCAAATTGTAAGTTAAGAAAACAGGCAAAGAATTGTTTATGGATGAGGCAAATCTGGGCTTTTTGAGAGGGAGAAGAATGACAACAGGGCTGAGGGATCCTCTATACCTGTGCATGTCCTCAGTGCAAAGGAGTGTGAAAAACAGGAGCTGAAATCACCTATGGGTGCCTGGGATACACCTTTTTCTTGCTTAATGAAGGTGAACTTGGGGAAGGGTCACACTGCATCTTAGTAAGCAGCTCAGCTCCTCTTGCCTGGCAGACTACGAGAGGGTAATTCAGAAGAGATGCAGCTTGAGCCCTGCTCTTGTTAAACAAGGCAAACAATATGCAAATGTGGTCAACTGCTGCTTAGCTGGTGAACAGGCCTTCAGCCAAACCTCTTGACTTAATCCACATGTGGAACAGAGCTGCAGAGAGCATTCAGGTTGTCACAGTGGCGTCAGATCATGACTGCTTGCAGGAGGTCCTTGCTTGTTATGCTTCATCCCACCAGCAGCTTTCTCTAACTTGTTTCATGAAGTACAGCAGAGTGAAGCACCTCTCCAAAAACACATATGGGTCTTACCTGGCACCACCTGTGTTAGTACCACTGTCTAGCAGAGCACAAGATGAGATCCCTTCATCTTCCTGATTCTTGGAAAGAATCAGATTAGCTACCATGTCCTAGATCATAAAAAAGAGGAATACTCTTTTTATGGTGCTATTTTAGTCTTGGCAGAAAAGTTTGTAACTGAATCCATTCTTCCTTCACTGATGTCAATTCCCATTATCTTCTGAGGACAGGAAATTATGAGAGCAGATACATTTGTGCAGGGTCTCGTTCTTAAATGGGAGCAGATGCTGTTATTTGCCACATCCTATCTGGGCTGGGAGACAACTTTTCCCAGTGTTGCTTCTCAGGTCCTTGAAGGCTAAAGAGGTAGTTAATAGTTAGAAACAGCATATTAAACAAGCTGAATTGTGACTTGCTATTCCACTCTTCTTTCCCATTTTGTCGTGGTTTGGGCCAGATTGGCCCAATCCGATGGAACGACAGATGCTCTCTCTCTCTCCTGCTCCGCTCAGGAGACAGGAAAGAGAGGGGAAAGAAAAGAGAGAAAAAGAGAGACTTAAGTGTTTAGTAGGAAATGAAATATACAAAGCCGTATCAAGCTCCCAGGATGACAATCACGTCACCAGCAGGCTCAGGGGAAGTCCCAGACTGGACTCAGTGACGGACAGGAACTGGATTCCGGATCTGGAGTCAGGATCAGGATCAGAATCAGGATCAAAGGTAGATGCAGAGACTGAGTCCTCCCAGGACGCCGGCCATTGAAGAAAGAGAGACTGACCCTTTGATCCCTCAGCTTATATACTGAGCATGAGGCAGATGGGATGGAATACCCTTGTTGGTCAGTTTTGGGTCACCTGTCTTGTCTGCTCCTCCCCGCAGGTGTGACCCCTCTACGCTTTTCCGCTTCTGACCCTCCAACGGGGCAAGTAGCAAAGTTGGCTGTCCTTGGTTGCCATAGCAATAAGTATAAGCAAGAGCCTCTCTGCATACCGTTCCTTGGCATCAGCCATAAACATGGGTCTTATCAGTCTGAGAACGAACGGTTTCCTGCACAACATGCTGTTAATTTCAGCAGTTAGAAGAGGCCCAGCCAACAAGCAAAGTTACTGAACAAAATTGGTCCTGCTTTACCTCAAACCAGGACACATTTGATGGGCTGGATGGCCACAGAGAAGGGAGGAGGGGGAGAGGGAGCGCAGAGAGTTGTGGTCTGGACCTTCAAGGCCAAGACAGCAGGCAAGCACTTAGGAATAGCATGAGCACCCCGTTGTAGTAGATATGTAGATAGTTACATAGATGGGTAGGTACGTAGATAGGTATCTGTTGGAGGGACAACACAGCAGGGCATAAGCAATGTAGGAGGTTCCTGGAATGCGTTGATGTTAAATTTTCTCTCCAAGTGACAGAGGAGGCAATGAGGAGAGGTGCCATGCTGGACCTTGTTCTCATCAACAAGGAGGGGCTGGTGGGTAATGTCACACTCAAGGGCAGCCTTGGCAGCAGTGACCATGTGATGGTGGAGTGCAGAGTAAGCTCGCTACCCTGGACTTCAGGAGAGCAGACTTTGGCCTCTTTAGGGATTTGCTTGGCAGAGTACATTGGAATAAGCCCTGGAGGGAAGAGGGGCGCAAGGAAGCTGGTTAATATTCAAGGATCACCTCCTCCAAGCTCAGGAGTGATGCACCCCAACAAAGGGGAAGTCAGGAAAAAACGTCAGGAAGCCTGTGTGGATGAGTAAGGACCTCCTGAAGAAACTCAAACTCAAAAAGGAATCCTACAGAGGGTGGAAGCAAGGACAGGTAGCCTGGGAGGAATACAGAGAAATTGTCTGAGCAGCCAGGGATCAGTTTAGGAAAGCAGAAGCCCAGCTAGAATTAAATCTGGCCAATGATGTCAAGGGTACAAGAAAAGTTTCTATAGCTATTTTGGTGATATGGAGAAGACTGACGTGCTCAATGACTTCTTTGCCTCACTGGCAAGTGCTCTAGCCACACCACCCAAGTCACAGAAGGCAAAGGCAGGAACTGCGAGTAGAAGGAACCGCCCACTGTAGGAGAAGACCAGGTTCGAGACCATCTAAGGAACCTGATGGCACACAGGTTCATGGGACCTGATGAGATACATCTGAAGGTCCTGAGGGAACTGACAGATGAAGTTGTCAAGCCACTAGCCATCATATTTCAGATGTCGTGGCAGTCTGGCAAAGTTCCCACTGACTGGAAAAGGTAAAACATAGCCCCCATTTTTAAAAAGGGAAAAAGGAAGGTCCAGGGAACTACAGGTCAGTCATGCTCTGTGCCCAGCAAGGTCACAGAGTAGATCCTTCTGGAAACCATGCTTAGGCACATGAAAAATAAGGAGGTGGTTGGTGGCAGCCAACATGGCTTCATCAAGGGCAAATCATGCCTGACAAATATGGTGGCCTTCTACGTTGGGGTTACAGCATTGGTGGATAAGGGAAGAGCAACTGACAACATCTACCTGGACTTGTGCAAAGCATTTGATACTGTTTTGTATGATATCCTTGTTTCTAAATTGGAAAGACATGGACTTGACTGATGGACCACTCGCTGGATAAGGAACTCGCTTGAAGGCTGCACTCAAATGATTGCAGTCAGTGGCTTGACATCCAAGTGGCAACCAGTGGCGAGTAGTGTTCCTCAGGGGTTGGTACTGGCACTGGTCCTGTGTAACATCTTTGTTGGCAACATGGGCAGTGGTATTGAGTGCACCCTGAGCAGGTTTGCCGGCAACACCAAGCTGTGTGGGTATAGTTTTTTATACCATCATTCGTTCTAATTACCTTTATCAGTTTTGCTAACATCTTTCTTCTTGCTCTGGTTGAGAGTTGCTTTACAGTTTTGTTATAACTTACTTATATTCTTATATATATTTGTAAGTATGTAAGTTATATTTGTTATAACTAACTCATATTCTCTTTGCTAAATGAGCTTGCTAGGGGTACAAACAAGAATTCAATGCGGTTGAACTTCATGAAAGTTTTGCTTGTGTAAGGGCTGTATGGTTGCAATCATACCATAATTTTCAAGGAGAAAATGCAATACTTGGTGTGAATCAGTGTAGCTCTGTATAAATTCCAAAACATGGATTGAAAAGGGCTAAGATGGAGCAGATTGCTGGAGAATAAACCTTCTTTCATTTGTCCCGGGCTGTAGGATATGTACGTGCTTTCATCAGCCTAAACTCTAGAGCATCTAAACACCAATTTCAGAAATTAAAGTTTTCAGTATGTTCCTAGAAAGAGCATTTCTTACAGTGTACTTCTAAAAGAGTAATTACTGAAAGCCTTACTTCACTAATATATTTCTTGTTGTGTACAGGAATGGTTACTACAGAAAGATTTGTCTTACAGAGGTCTGCAAGGTCCCAAGTGAATGAGACTTTTACTACCGATGTCAAGAAGTGCATAGTGAAATCCCAAGCAAGTCAAACCCCATGATAATTTCCTAGGGAGTCTGCATCTGCATTTATATTTTTACAGGATTACCTTGATCTCAACAGCACCTAGCTCCATTATATTAATCAGCGTAGCCTCTGCTGACCGTCATATCCCTAAAATAATGTAGGAGAGGTAACCCCTCACAGCAAGGCTGTTAATGGATCTCAGTAACAATGATAATACTTTGAATTAGAATGAAAGCTTTTTAGCTTTTTAAAGAAGACATTTTAGAACAAAATGTCTTGTAAATATTGATCTAAACCCATCATCTGGATAACGCTATTGAAGTCAGTGAAGTTACACTTTGTATGAATTTGACTTCAGTGCTTGGAAATATCTTTCCTTTAATTTTACTGCTAAAACAGATTTAGCAATGAACTACATGTTTGCAACACACATAATTTTTCCAAGGTATTTGTAATTGTAATTTTTTTTAAATTAACAGCTATTCATGGATTTGGTTCCAGTGTCTCATGTCTTAAAATTTTACCTGGTAAGGAGGATTTGGAACATTTGGTGGAGTCCTTACTCTCTGATTTGAAAACCTTCTGTCCTGGTTTGAGGTAAAACAGGACCAATTTTGTTCAGTAACTTTACTTTTTAGCTAGGCCTCTTCTAACTGCTGAAATCAACAGCATGTTGTGCAGAAACTGTTCGCTCTCAGAGTGATCAGACCCATGTTTATAGTTGATGCCACGGAATGGGATGCAGAGAGGCTCTTGCTTATACTTGTTGCTATAACACCCAAGGCCAACCAACTTTATTACTTGCCCCGTTGGAGGGTCGGAAGCGGAAAAGCGTAGAGGGGTCACACCTGCGGGGAGGAGTGGACAAGACAGGTGACCCAAAACTGACCAACAAGGGTATTCCATCCCATCTGCCTCATGCTCAGTATAAAAGCTGAGGGATCAAAGGGTCAGTCCCTCTTTCTTCAATGGCCGGCGTCCTGGGAGTACTCTATCTTTGCGTCTGCCTTTGATCCCGATCCTGAATCCAGATATGGAATCCAGTTCCTGTCCGTCACTGAGTCCAGTCTGGGACTTCCCCAGCACCTGCTGGTGACGTGATTGCCATCCTGGGGGCTTGATACGGTTTTGTATATATTTCATTATTTTTCTTTTTATTATTTTATTATTAACATTTCATTAAAGTAGTTTAGTTCCTTCTAAACTCTTTAGTCTCTCTTTTTCTCTCTCTTTCTTGCCTCCTGAGCGGAACAGGAGAGAGAGAGCATCTGTCGTTCCACCGGATTGGGCCAATCTGGCCCAAACCACGACATGCCTGCTTCCAAACCTGAAAGTAGCATCTAGTCTCATCATTTGACATGAAATGAGATCACTGCTTTTTTATCATTTCATTTGAATCACAAAAAAAGGAATCTGAAATTTTAGGAAGCTGGCTTGTAGGCCAAACCAAGAAATATTTAAAATGTTTATATCAAAGGAAGAAGCTATGGTAGATGTTAGTCATTTTTCATGACATACTATGTAAAGGCAAAATAATACTTGTATGTAAGCCTCAGGTACAAGATCAAGAAGGAGGAATAAAAAAATCATTAAATGTACTCTCATGCCCTTTAAGCAAATATGTATGAGACGACAGTCAGCCTAATATATCCACTCGACAGGGACATAGAAAACCAGACCACTTTTTCTTCAGTCACCAAACTGGCTATTAGTCAAATCTATGAAATAAATGAACAGGTTTTTAACCGTCCACTGTGTACACACACACACACACGCACACAGTTATTCCTTTTCAGTAGGAGATGTCTGGTCCTTTCTTTGTAGATGTAATAATGACTCAAAGAAATTGTGCAAAACTGTGAAACGCTAAAGCTTGTGCCAGTAGAAAAAGCTTACTGTGTATTACTGGAGCTTCTGCTAGCTATGATTTTCGTGCCAGGCATAAGTACAGGACAAGGCCTTCTGTCTCCTGTTACTTCTTGCTCTCAAGGCAAGAGAGGTTGTGGTCACAGTGCCTGCCATGGCCTTGCTGTCACAGACATGCCGCTCACCTCTAGAGCATCATCCAAATGCAGGAATGGCCAATGCAGGACAGTGTTCAGGGACCTCAAACACCAGACTGCTTATTTTGTGAACTAATAAGAATGAAAAGGAAAAAGAAATCCTAGTGTTTCAGATTGTCTCTGAGGATTTGTTCTGCAGATAAAACTTGTGCCTGGAGGTCAAGGTGCCATTGTGGATCAATTCTAGTTCCACGTTTTACTCTCTACAATTTTGCAAAAAATACTTCTTCATTTTGCAACCTGTTTCAGAGGGATGCAATTGTAAAAATGAATTAATGCTTACAATTTTGAAAACCTTAAATGAACAATGCTGGAATTAGAAACTAATATAAAGAGCAAAGGAGGTAATTATGATTTACAGTGTTGTGGATCCAGATTTAGATTTTCACAAATTGGCAATTTAGACTGCTTAAAGACTCACTGTCAATGTTATTAGCAAAAGTGGTTTTATTGAAATTTCATGTTGTAAAAGCACGAGTTAACAAAGTTTGATGGCAAGGTTCACTCTATTACTGCACTGCACAAAGAATATAACAATTATTCAAATCTACCAAGACAGAATCAAAGTTACCAAGACAAAATCCAAGTTACCAAGACAAAAATCAAAGTTACAAATACAAAATCTTAGTGCATGACAATACAAGGTTATGTGTGATATTTGCACTTAATGAAGGTCTGCAGTTTGTCTCTCTGTCTTGAGGAGCAACCTGGACAGGCATCCCAGCTCAAACGGATCATCACCATGCTGCCAGATGCTTAGTAGGGAGAACTCAAAGAATACTCACTTAGGCTGTCATATTTATGGAATAAAGTGATTGGCTTGTAGTCAAATTACACGTGATGGAAAAGGTATGCATGAGACTCCTTGTACCCACAACTTTCTTTGTTTCTTGCTAAATCAGTCTTGGAAAAGCTACCTGCTATTCATATGCTAATCCCGCGATTGGTGTTCCAAGCTCATACGTATCAATGCTCACTGTGTCACTCTGTTTCTTGGAGGGTTTTCTGAGAGCAGATTGGAACTAGAGAAGTTCTGCCCGGTTATGGCTTAGGCCTTTACCTCCTTTGCAGCCTGTACCAAACCGCTAGCTTGGTTAAGGAGTCGAGTGCATCCTTCACACCTTCAGATGATCTAATTTGCAAGGCATCCTCTATAAAAGCAAAGAGGCGTAAGCCAGGGTACAACACTTGTGAATAAGCTGTGCTACAAAGAAGTTATCAATATATTTGCAAAAACTTTTATAAACCCTTGTGACTTTGTTCTAAAACAGCCTCTTAAAACTACTCCAAGAACATTATCTTGAACAAAGGTTTCATTTATTTTTCAGTATAACCAGTCAGATGTAAACTTTATCTGTTTCTTTTCTTTTTATCCCTGTTCTCTTTAAATCTTTTGGGGCCCATCATCTCTGTCCTTTCAGCAAATTTCTGTCTGGGAAGTGTTATTCTTTTTTGAAATATGCAGCCATGCCTTTGATATAGTGAGTTCTATAAAGGCTCAGGTTTGACTGGTCCTGTCAGGCGTTTAGCTGCACTCAGCCCCTAAACTAAACATGTCAAGTGGAAAATTGTCAGGTAACATGCAAGACATAAGCTGGTATTTTTCTCAATACACTGGTATTTGAAACTGAATTTAAGCAAGATCATTCATGAGAACCTTTCCTCCCATACCTTCTAATGATATATATGGCGATAATTACCTGCCTGCCTGAGTCCCCGATGATCATTACCGTTGTTGCCTTAGCTGTATCATTTGAAAGACAACATACTATTGTCCAGTAATTCTAAACACAGAACCCACAAAGTGCTGCACTAGTTGTATACACTTGGTTTTCATCCTGTCATATGTACAATGTCCTATTATTTCCAAAAAGATAAAAAGAGATCAAATAGCTATTTCCTCTAACCCACCCTTTATCCTTCGGGCATTTGAAGAGTTATTGGTTTTTGAGGAACAGGATGATCAGGCTTTATATCATCTTTTGACAATATACTGAGAAAGAATAACCTTTTTATCATCTGCAATCAACAAATCCTCCCCATTAGTGTGACCCTGGAAAGAGTGCTAAATGGGTTGTCATTGGAGGTGTTTGAAATTCCACACACAACATTTTCTCTGTGCTTTCTTAGTTGTATCATTTTAGCAAATAAATGGCTTGTGTAGCATGTTTTAAAAGGAATGATGATCTAATACTGTGGAGTTTGTAGGCACCTTTCAGATCTTATTTTAAATGTCAGTCCAGATAGTAGCTTTTCATAGGGAAGAACATGTTATTGGTTTCCTTACCCACTTTTTCCATTTCCTCTAAAATGTCTTGAAAAACAGTAAGAAAGAAACTGACCATCGTATATAAAAGTTTATATCTCATTGGATCAATGTTAGTAGATGTTATGTTCCCCATTGTATTCTGGAAGGTGGGCTGGCAAGGTAGTCTTTGGATATAATCTTTATTAACTTGTTAATAAAGGTCCTTCAAATTATATAGGACAAATGGCTTTCCAGGAATAAATTTTTCTGGAAATATAGAGGATATATATACATAGATGTTATATATATATAGGTTATATATAACTTAGTCTTGGTTATATACAGGATGTCAGCATACTCACAGTGGCCCAGAGAAAAATAACTGTGAACATTAGCAGAGGCAATAAAGCAGAGTGGAAACTGAAAACGCTAGCACTAAAAACTACTCCTGCTATGAAATAACTTAATGCTTTTCAGATAATGGAAACAAACAAACACCTCCTCCCCCAAAAAAACCCCATTCCTGAAAAACAGGTCAAAAAATTAAAAACAGCACTGAAGGCAATAATATTTACTGCAGGGCTTCTGTTTAGCCTTTTCTCAGATTAGAAGACCAGATATACTGTAGCATGCTGGGAAATGAATTACACAGACCTAAAAGTGCTGAACACCTGTGCAGATCCATGTTTTGGGATATTACGAATGGTCATTGTTAGCAGAACCTTAGCATTGAATGCTTGAAGATGCTGACATATCCAACTCCAACACACTTAGAAAATCTCTTTGTCAAGTTAGATCGAAGAGATATGGTTTTATTTTTTGAATCTGCCCTGTGGTAATCCTAACGAAAATTTGTGATTGAGAGAAGATGCTGGCCCAAGCATGGGTTTGAAATTGAAAAAAAATCACCGTGAATCCAGACTGAGGTATACCAGCAGAATTGCATGGGAGACCTAAAGATCAGAAGCAAGAGCAAAGCTTATTTGCCTTTGTGCTTTTAAGTACTGTATTTTAATTGGTAGTACATTCACTAACCTATATGTATATGACATACACACATCTTTAGAATCCATACATTTTCTCTTTTTCTTCTCATTTAGGAACTGAAATTGGTCAAAGAACCCCTGCCTGAGGCACAAACTAAGCATTACTTATTAAAAAAAGAGAATGATTTGCATGATACTACAGCCTTATAGAAAGTTTTAGTTTTCAGGTAACCACACTGGGAGGCAGAATCACAAGAGGGGGATCTTGTCCTTTGCTACTGGGTAAGGCTGGGTTATTGATTCACTCCATGTATTCCTAATAAAACACCCCTCTACCCTTCACATGCTGAAGTAAATAACACAGTAACATTTGACCCCCCCAGAGATGAAAACTCGTTACATACTATTGCAGGTATTTCATTCTGAAGGAATTGAGAAAAGCCTGAACAATCCAGACTTTTTCCAAGTGTGCTTCTTACTGCTTATTGCACAGATGCGATTTACCTTTTACTAGCAAAATAAATAAATAAACCCACACATTGTAAAATACTTATAGAAAATAATCCCTGAAGGGTAGAACTGTGTATGCAGCTTGGTTGCTTAGATGAGGATCGCAAATTGCCTCTGTTGGAATGGGAGTTGCCTCTGTGTCAGCTTCAGCAGCCAATATAGTAGTAACACTTTGTGCTTGCACTAAAGAGTACCTTTCATTAGGCAGGATTCAGAGCTTGAGAAACCTCATCTAACCAAATCTCCCACCAACCTTATGAGGTAAGTAAGTAGAAATATTAAATGCATTTTTAGTACTAATTGTAACTCTGTGTTTTTGTTCCTGTAATTTGTGATTTTTCTCTTCATGCCTCATTGGAAAGAGAAGTCAACATTTTAAAATTGTCTGCAAGAAAGGTTACAAGAAAAAGTTGTTCTGGAAATGTCGAGAAGACCTTCCCGACACATTTAATTGGCTACTTTTACTTTTGTCTGTCTTTAGACAATACAATTAGATAAAATATTAACAATCAAAACAACTGATTTAAAATACTTTGATTTTTTTTAAAAAAAGCTAGTGTTCTTATGAGGTTGAAACAAAATATGTTGTCATTTTAAAAAATATTTCCTCCTTACAAATCTACAGATGTAACAAGTTCTGATAAAACATTTTGATTCCAAATTGCCATATATCTGTACCAATATCTATATAATCTATATAATCTATACCTATACTTACATCTATACCTATATAGTCGATATCTATATGGCAATATATGTATTTGGCATGCACTTTTCAAGAGGGTGACCTTTGTGTTATGGTAACCATCTTCTTGCAGCAGTGCAGTCCTAGCACTGTGGAACCCACTGGCAACTCTACACGGCCTTGGTTGGGTTTACGTTATGTCATTTGGGGAAAGCAGACTAACATTTAAATCCTTACCAAGCACATTTGCCATACCCTTTTCTCACCTCTCTTCAGCCCATCTTCTGGGCCATATTGGGCACCCAAAAAAGTAGGGGTTAAAAGAGAAAACAGAGAAGTATACTCCAACCCAGCAACATTTTACCTTGCTCTGTGGTTTTTACTATAGGATAAAACCTGAAGGCTAATGAAAGTCATTCATATTTCTCAGATCTCCATCAGGGCAAAAGCTTCCTTTGAAGGATATTTCCTTTGCCTGTTGATTTCATTTAATTTAGCTGTCTTGTGTATTTCTTTTTTTATGTGCCAGTCTTTCACCACCATTTGATTAATAGCCAGTCAGTGCCATGTCATTAGAGCTCCACTTGTTTGTTCAGCTGGCAAGGGTGATCCATAGATATTTAAGCGTACAGTATGAGAAAAGAGAACAGTTATCACATGTTCCCTGGGAAGTGTTATATTGTTCTTTTTAAGGACAGCACTTACAAAACAGTACCTGCTAGGTAACTACAGAAAGGTAGTCAAACATTCTAATATTTTATACTTTTTAGATATATTTCTCATATCAATTGGATTTTTATTGCTGGTGCTCTGATTTTTTTCCAGCTGTCATTCATCTAATTCACAGCAGTGGCCACCTAAATTGTTGTAGTCAATATGAGCGCCAAATTACTTTACCTGTCAACATTGTGCTTTTGTCTTCATTCTAAATACCATTCAACCCTGAGAATATTGTCTCTGCAGGTGCAGAAGAGAGTAGGAATACTGACAGAAATTAAATGAAAGTTTATCACTTTTGAGATAGGATGTGATTTCTTTTTAAGAGATGATTGCATTTTCTACATATATTTAATCAGCTGGCGTCTCTATTACTTCCTGATCCAACTTCCGTTGAAGTCAATGATAATTTCTCAAAGACTTCATACAAAGTTGGATTAGGCTCAATATGATTGATAGAAAGACATTCATGAAATACAATAAATTTAACAATTATGTTGACAATCATATTGCCTCAGTAGCTCTTAGATGCTTAAGGAAATAATAGGTATCTAAATAGATAAAAACACTGATACTTCTATTCTAGTACCCTGCTCCTGGCAATGAGCATTTGATCCAGAAGGAGACATATTCAGGATTCTGCTTGTTGAGTAGGAGTATAGCTGTTTACTTCCTGACTTACAAATCTTTTCACATGTAACCCATGGAGAAAAGAGGTTGAATGTTTCTGTTCTCACTATAATTTTCAGTCACCTTTTTTACTAAAGATCAAGAAAATAGCCAGAATCATCAATTTAAGAATAATTGAAGGTGGTGAGATGCACAGATGGAGTAGATTGCATATGTAGAGGAACTGTCTTTCATTCACTTGTAAATTTCCTGCATGCTGGATGTGCCTTTCCTCAGCCCTTGTCCTCTTCCATACAGTCAGTATTGTCACTTTACTCTTGACATATCAAGGCAGTTGCCAGGTAATGAGTCACTAAACTTTTGCTTCAGTACAAGAACTTTTAAAAGCTTACTCCACCTCTTAGATAGCGGAAGGGCTAAGCCAATGTAACCATAGCTTGCTAAAATCACATTGTAAAAGAATCATCCTTGATGCATGTTTATTGATGTATGTTTAAAAATAACTTGACAGCAGGTGTTAATAAAACTCAGTGCATGAATACTTGCCAAGAGTAATCATACAAAACATTCAAAAGAGTATTTCATGAGTTCATGTAACTGTTGAAACAAATATCCATCGAAAAATGGTTTTGGTATTAGCTCAGCTCTTGCCTGAACTTCAGAGATGGCTTGTGAACAAAAATGTAGAAAGGAATAATCTAAAATGTGTTTACTGGTAACAGACACACCTTTGAAAGACTACTTTTGAGTGAAGAAGAAACATATTCAAAAGTAGAAATACAGTTTGATAGTGTTGCATTTTTAATGGTGTACTCAAAAAATATAGGAATGCTGGTGAAATGTGCTGCATGACTTTTTGCTATTTTTTTAAAGTGGAGGGTTTCTTACTCCTCTGATCATTCTAATTATTTCAATGGGAATAAGAAGTTGCTTGAAGAATAAAACATTATTGAGCACAAAAAAGCAGCCCAGGAAGCGCGAGCGACCAGGAGCATGGAGAACAGGATGGGCAAACAGGAGCATGGCAGCCAGGACGTGGCACAGCAGTTCACGCGGGAAGGCGCATAAGAAGGGTGCTTCTTCAAAGGAGGAACATTCCACAGGTTGAGCACTGGGCACCATCCTGTGACCATCTGCACGGGTCAAGAGCACTCATCCTACCTGACCCTCAACACAGAATGGTGGGCACTCATCTGAGAGCAAAGGCTGCAGCTCAGGCTGGGGTGTCTGCACCATCTAACCTAGTGGTGGCCAATGCTCCACCCAGATGGGGCTGCTGAAGAGAGAGGCTGCAGTGCAGACCTCAGACTGCAGGAGGTGCCTAGACCTTTCTTCTGGGGCAGGGATAGGCAGCACAACTGCCTGCAAAAGGTGCACCCAGGTGGAGGACCTCCTGCAGCAGGTGGCTGAGCTGCAGGAGGCAGTGAGGAGGCTGCATAGCACCAGAGAGGCTGAGAAGGAGACAGACAGCTGGTTACAAGCACAGCCTGCAGTGGACCCACAACCCATAGCCAAACAGTCAAGAATTCCCACGCTGGCACACCCAGAAGGAAGGGAAGCCAGTACTACAGAATGGAAACTTGTAAGTGCAAAGACCAGCAGGAGGAAGAGTCTTCCCCCCAAAACTGAGGTGACCTTGCAGAACCACTACTCTGCAGACCAAGGAGGGAAGACCCACTGCATCAGGAGAGGTGCTGGAGCTGGGTAAGGCAACCCGATCTACTACCCATATAACAACCAGTGCAACAAAGAAAAGGCAATGTGTGATAGTAAGAGGCGACTCTCTCCTGAGAGGTACAGAGGCACCCATCTGCCAACCTGATGCACTCTCTAGGGAGGTGTGCTGCTTACCAGGGCCTTGCATCAGGGATGTTAAGGAGAGAATACCAAACCTCATACAGTCGTCTATTATCCACTGCTGTTGTTTCACTTGGGCACCAGTGATACAGCCAGGAGCAACCTGAGGAGTATCAAGAATGATTATAGAGCCCTGGGAGCAGCAGTCAGGGACTCTGGAGCACAGGTAGTTTTTTCATCAACCCTCCCAGTCGAAGGGAAGGGGATTGATAGGGCCAATTGAATTTGGCAAATCAATAACTGGCTACAGGACTGGTGCCACAGACAGGGGTTTGGCTTCTTAGATCATGGGACTCACTTTGAGAAACCTGGTCTACTGGGGCCAGATGGGGTCCACCTGTCAGAAAAGGGGAAGAACACCTTTGGTCAGAGGCTTGCCAACCTTGTGAAGAGGGCTTTAAACTAGAGCTGCTGGGGGAGGGGAACCCCAATCCATCCCAATCATACCAGTATGACATCAGTAGCAGTAATAGATGCCCAGAGCCTGGAGGAGAGTCGCAGGTCAACAGGAGAGCACCTGGAGTGCAGCACAAAGGAATACTAGCCACTCCAGCTACTAAGTTAGCTTCATTGGGGGCCCATCTTAAATGCTTCCATGCAAACACACATAGCACGGGGAACAAACAAGGAGTTAGAGATGTGGGCACACCTGCAGGACTATGATCTTATTGGCATCACAGAGACATGGTGGGATGGCTTCTATGACTGGAGTGTGGAAATGGATGGATATAGGCTCTTCAGGAAGAACAGGCAGGGGAGACAAGGAAGGGGTGTCACCCTCTATGTCAAGGATCAGCTGGAGTGCATGGAGCTCCACCTGGGGATGGATGAGGAGCAGACCAAGATCTTATGAGTCAAGATTAAAGGCAGTGCATGGATAGGTGATGTTACAGTGGGAGTCTGCTACAGGCCATCCAACCAGGAAGACTGAGCGGATGAGGCCCTCTATAGAAAGATCAGAGCAGCCTCACGTTTACAAGCCCTGGTCCTCATGGGGAACTTCAACCAGCCTGATATCTGTTGGAGGGACAACACAGCAAGGCATAAGCAACCCAGGAAGTTCCTGGAACACATCGATGATAAATTCCTTCTCCAAGTGACAGAGGAGGCAATGAGGAGAGGTGCTATGCTGGACCTTGTTCTCACCAACAAGGAGGGACTGGTAGGGAATGTGAAGCTCAAGGGCAGCCTTGGCTGCAGTGATCGTGAGATGGTGGAGTTTGAGATCCTTAGGGAGGCAAGGAGGGCATGCAGTAAGCTTGCTACCCTGGACTTCAGGAGAGCAGACTTTGGCCTCTTCAAGGAATTGCTTGGCAGAGTACATTGGAATAAGCCCTGGAGGGAAGAGGGGCGCAAGGAAGCTGGTTAATATTCAAGGATCACCTCCTCCAAGCTCAGGAGTGATGCACCCCAACAAAGGGGAAGTCAGGAAAAAACGTCAGGAAGCCTGTGTGGATGAGTAAGGACCTCCTGAAGAAACTCAAACTCAAAAAGGAATCCTACAGAGGGTGGAAGCAAGGACAGGTAGCCTGGGAGGAATACAGAGAAATTGTCTGAGTAGCCAGGGACCAGGTAGGAAAGCTAAAGCCCATATAGAATTAAATGTGGCCAGCGACATCAAGGGCAACAAGAAAGCCTTCTGTAGATATATTGATGACAAAAGGAAGACTAGGGAAAACGTGGCCCTACTCCAAAAATAAACAAGACACCTGGTCACCCAGGATTTGGACAAAGCTGAGGTACTCAATGACTTTTTTGCCTTGGTCTTTACTTTCAGGTGCTCTAGCTGCAGAGCACCCAAGCTGCAGAAGGCAAAGGCAGGGACTGGGAGTATGAGGAACTGCCCACTGTACGAGAAGATCAGGTCCAAGACCATCTGAGGAACCTGAAGGTGCACAAGTCCCTGGCACCTGACGAGATTAATCCACAGGTCCTGAGGGAACTGACAGATGAAGTTGCCAAGCCATTAGCCATCATGTTTCAGACGTCGTGGCAGTCTGGTGAAGTTCCCACTGACTGGAAAAGGTAAAACATAGCCCCCATTTTTAAAAAGGGAAAAAAGGAGGACCCAGGGAACTACAGGCCAGTCAGTCTCACCTCTGTGCCCCGTAAGATCACAGAGTAGATCCTCCTGGAAACCATGCTTAGGCACATGAAAAATAAGGAGGTGATTGGTGACAGCCAACATGGCTTCACTAAGGGCAAATCGTGCCTGATAAATATGGTGGCCTTCTATGATGAGGTTACAGCATTGGTGGATAAGGGAAGAGCAACTGACAACATCTACCTGGACTTGCGCAAAGCATTTCATACTGTTTTGCATGGTATCCTTGTTTCTAAATTGGAGAGACATGGACTTGACTGATGGACTACTTGGTGGATAAGGAACTGGCTTGAAGGCTGCACTGAAAGAGTTGTGGTCAACAGCTCGGTGTCCAAATGGCAACCAGTGATGAGTGGCGTTCCTCAGAGGTCAGTACTGGGAACGGTGCTGTTTAAGATCTTTGTCAGTGACATGGGCAGTGGGATCAAGTGCACTATCATCAAGTTTGCTGACAATGCCAAGCTGTGTAGTACATTCAACATGCTGGAGGGAAGTGATGTCATCCAGAGGGACCTGGATAGGCATGAGAGGAGGGCCTGTGCCAACCTCATGAAATTCAACAAGGCCAATGCAAGGTCCTGCACATGGATCGGGGCAGTTCCAAGCACAAATACAGGCTGGGCAGAGAATGGATTGAGAACAGCCCTGAGGAGAAGGACTGAGAAGGGCGAGAAGCTCAACATGAACCGGCAATGTGTGCTTGCACCCCAGAAAGCCAGATGCATCCTGGGCTGTATGAAAAGAAACATGGCCAGCAGGTCGAGGGAGTTGATTCTGCCCCTCTACTCCACTCTCGTGAGACCCCACCTGGAATATTGTGTCCACATCTGGAGCCCCTAACATAAGAAGGACATGGGCCTTTCAGAGTGAGTCCAGAGGAGGGCCATGAAGATGATCACAGGGCTGGAGCACCTCTCCTACAAAGACAGGTTGAGAGAGCTGTTCAGCCTGGAGAAGGGAAGGCTCCGGGAGACCTTATAGCAGCCTTCCAGTACCTAAGGGGGGGCCTACAGAAAAGATGAGGAGTGACTCTTTATCAAGGAGTGTAGTGATAGGACAAGGGGTAATGGTTTTAAATTGAAAGGGGGTAGATTTAGAACAGATATTCAGAAGGAATTATTTTCTGTGAGGGTGTTGAGACATTGGAACAGATTGCCCAGGGAAGTTGTGGAAGCCCCATCCCTGGAAGTGTTCAAGGCCCGTTTGGATGGGGCTTTAAGCAACCTAGTCTAGTGGAAGGTGTCCCTGGCCAGACAGACAATTTCATTTAAATCATCACACGAGTGCATAACATTCTTAGGTTCAACAAATTTCGTATTCCTGGAGAATAATACGGCACTGATTTTCTTTTTAAACCAGCTGCACGTTTGAGCTTTAGTCTTGGGCATATTAATTCATAAAAAAGTACAGCAGGGTGGTAAAACAAGTTTTATGTGATCCCTAGAGAAAAAATAGCAGAGGGAATATGGACACATAAAGTTATAAAGACCCTTAGTCAGTCTTCCAGAGCAAAGTAGAGGGCAAAATCCCCAGCAGATGTTAAAATCAGTGTGGCTAACCTCAATCCAATTAGTCTATGCTGATTTACACCAGCTGAGGTTCAGGAGGTGAATGCCTGTGATGCAGACATGTACTACATAAGCTGCTCCAACCTTTAAGGACACTTCTGCCTTCAAATTAGTAGTGTGTTACTTAGGCACTTTGATTATATTCATATTTATCTGTTGCCATTTACATGAGTTAGGTTGTCATGACAGCTGTTCTTCACTTGTGTAGCTAATAACACCAGTTTCTGGAGTTTTTTACACTAGTCTCTTTTTCCCAATGTATGCGTATCTACTGTGACTTTTCAGTGCCTTTCCAGATTTAACTAGCATCAGAAATGTGTTGTCTTCAAATCTGTGTCGCGTATTCCAAAGGTCATAGATAAGCTGAAGCTTTCAGATTTATGCATTATAATTCTTCTGCTTTTGGACTTGTTGCACTGAAACCTTGTGAAATATTGTATTGATTTTTACAATTCTAATGTGGCTATTTGCAGAATCTTCCTAGTCTTTCTTACTTTAATTGACCAGTTAAATGACTGAGTTAGGCACATCTTTCTTTTAGTTTATCCAATCAAAATATGCTTCTGAATTTAGCATATTTTAAAATGTCTTTCTGTGCTTTGATTTGTAACCTATGGAATATCCTCTCAAGGGCAAGGAACCTCATGGCTACTTGCAAATTTCAAGTTCTTACTGTTTGCAGTGCTGCCTCTTGTTACTGAAGCTTTGCCTTTGGCTTAGTTGTATCAAATAGATTGAAATTTACTTTGTGTAGTGTACTGTCTATAAATGTAGCTATGTAAAAATAGGAAGGGTGACATTCACCATTATTGTGTGAGTACCTACTATGATATGAGGCTGTCTGGAAATCACAGTTAAACCTTTTGAATCTATTTTAAAAAGAAGGTACTATATCGAATATAAACAGCTGCTGCAATTGCATAAGGCAGAATTCAGTTTGCAAGAGCTGTTGAGCTTTGGACCACAAGCCAATTACCAGCAGGAGTCAGAAACTGTTCCTCCTGGAACAATTATCTGAACTATATGGGAGGTTACAGGGATTTTCATCCTGAAACATTTTAAATTCTTTCAGTTTTGAGGGAAACAGTTTCTTACCTAGCAATTGCAGTCATTCCAAGGCATTTATCTAGCCAGAGCTATACAGCTATGGAATACATCCCACATCCCACATCCCAAATAATCAACCAGTGGTGGTATTACGCATCCAACAAAAACTTGGAATAAAGAGAGCTCCCTTTGGCTCCCTGGTTTCCAATTAAGCAACTTCTCTTTGCATGTAGTGGTGGTACTGGCCTCTTGTCCTAGATCCAAGCTGTGGTCTTGAATTCAGCCTTTGCTTTATTTCTTGTGTTCCTACAGTAAAACATGGGTGGTTTTTACATTGTTTTGCCCATGCACTGAAAGAGACCAAACACCAACACACAGGATGGCAGACCTGAGCCAGAGTTTAGGTGTGTGCAGAGCCCTGGAACCCCTTTTTCCTAGCTCTTGTCCTCCAAGGTACTGAACAAGATGTGTCAGTGTTATTTCTTTACAAGACAGAGATTCTGTATGCATTAGTACTGTATGGGGGCAACCTGCCCATGAGGAAAAGGGTCAATCTGCATCACAAGCCCCATGGCTATTAGTGGAAACTCGTTTTTTGGCGGCCATGGAGGAGCACACCTGCCTTTTTCATCCCCTACAGCGAGGTCTTTGCCACAGCATTTATGCACATATATATGTGCATGTATGTGCATACCCTTGCCCAGACTTCTCTGCTTCCCTAGGCCTTTATAATGCATTTCTTCAAGTCCAGCATCCAGCCTTACCTCCTGCACAGCAGCTGCAGAGTTCCTGTGTTTTTGCTGTCACAACCTAACCTGCAAGGCTTGATTTGACAATCCTGTGGCATGGCTTCTTCTGTAACTGCCCTATGGAGTCTAATATCAATGGTAGTAATAAATTTCTTGCTGTTTGAAAAATGCAAGTGGTGGCAGACACTACAGGGTAATTGAAGACAAAGTACATCAAATACTGGCACAGTTCGGAAGAATCAGTTTAGGGAGGGCTGTAGAGCCATACATTGGGACTGCACAATTCAGCATTTTGACTATAGAGATCTATTTCAGAGATTTTAAATTATTTTCTTTTCTTAGTGAATTTATGACCTTTGAAAAGCTCCATGCTGATGGTCACAGAGATGGAAATCCTTTATTCACAAAACAAGTAGTGGCAGTACCAGCTTTCTAACACTAATACGCCTCAAGTGCAACTGTGTCCTGAAGAAATTATTGCAGCCTTTACCTTCTTTCATGACTTTGCTGGGAGATTAGCGGGCATGCTGTTAAGAGCCAGATGAGTGTTTTCTTTTCATTAGGTGAATACATTTTCAGCATGGGTAAGATTTATATCATCACATGCATTCATACAGTAGGCTACAGCCATCATATGATGGAAATTTCTAGCCAATATGGACTTGAACAAAAAGTTAAACAGTGACTTACACCTGAAATGGCTACATTCTGTGTTTTGGGAAATCTCCTGTAAGTATCCCAAGACAGAAGTGATGCTTGTGATTCCAAGGAACAGCTGAGCCCTGTACTAAAGGCATGATTAGAGTTAAGAATAGTAACAAAGATGAAAAAAGAGGAAATGTGACATATCAAATACTTATTACTTCTTAACATTTACATTAACAAGATTTCAGGGGGAAAAAATATTTTTACAATGGGAAATCTGTAAAAAATTTGAAATTCACAAGTTATGAGATCTTTACCTAGGTGTTATGACAGCATCTATAATACATGGTATATGGTACATTCTGTAGAGAAAAAAAATTCAAGTGCACATGGAGCAATAAGGAGGACTTTAGATAGTGTGTGCATGTATCTGTCTATGTACCCATATATATATACACACATAGATATAGTTTGCTTAGTTCATCCAAGAAGCTACTATGCAAAATCTCCTTAGAGAAATTAGTTACATCCTGCTGTGATAAATGAATGTGGATGCAGGGAGGTGCTTCTGCACCTGGTGGCACTAACAGCAGTGTTTCCTTTGTATCTTTTTTCTCTAACTATCCGCCTGCATAAACACCCACAGTATAGCCAAACATCTAGGTCACCTTTAAATCTTTAAACAATGAGACTCCCTAAACAGGAACAGCTACTAAGCTTTGAAAGCAAAAACTGTTCTGTCCAATCTTGTCTAAGGAAGTGCCTGAAGTTTATATCAGCAGACATTCCCCACCCCGCACGGTTTTTCAGGCAGTTAGGTCGATGCCATTTCTGTTTGATTTTCAAACAGACTTTAGACATGGTGCACAGATTATTATGGTGACCCAGAGGTCCTCAGCTTACAGCTCTTAGGTTACATGTAGCTTTTCCAAGAGGTTTCCCAGAAATTTATAACTGAAGATTACAAGACAATTATTTTGTTTTCTCCATATGGATCCTGCAAGGTGACTTTTTAAGCTTAGAAAAATGAAGGGAAAGGAAAGGAAAGGAAAGGAAAGGAAAGGAAAGGAAAGGAAAGGAAAGGAAAGGAAAGGAAAGGAAAGGAAAGGAAAGGAAAGGAAAGGAAAGGAAAGGAAAGGAAAGGAAAGGAAAGGAAAGGGAGTTAGTCCCTTGTGAAGCTATATGAAATGATTTGTTGTGTTGTGTTGTTATATGAATGAAAGCTTTCTCACTGTAAAAACAAAAATCATGTGAAAACTCATAAAAATATGCAACTTTGACCACCTGTTAAAATCATAATAATAACTTTGGACCCACTGTGCACAGTAAAAATCAGCTACAGTCAACAGTGGCACTGCTGACCTTGACCCAGAGTGCTCGTCATATTTAAATAGAGATCTTTCTAATTATATCTCTGAATATATGGATGCCTGTTTTCCTCTGGCTACAGACTGCATCCCTACCTGACCATTATTATGTGCTGATTCCACTCCTCCTTATCCCCCAGATGGGATGACAAATGTGTAATTGGAAAACAATGACAGCAGTACTGTGAATAACCTCAACAGAAGCTGAGAAGCGGGGTCAGATGTAGCTGACTACTTAATGAACATGCTACTGAATGCTACAAGATGCATGCGTGCACACACACGCACACACATAATGCAGAGTTTCTCTCCTTAACTTCGTTTTTCCAGGGTGAGTCATCATGGGGCTAAGAGTCTCATCTCCTCCTGGTCTGATCCTGGAGAAAGAAGCCATGACAACTTTCTACAGTGGCACTTTCCGGATGCAGGACTTACCCTGTAGGGCTGTAGACAGCTGAGCATAATTTAAGGAGCCCCAAGGCTTTTCTAAATTGCACTGGAGACTGAAGAACAACGAATATGATTTATAACCACCTTGTTTTTTTCTCCTTTCATCAGCCATGCCAAGCTCATGCTGGTTTCAGTTTAAGCATCTAAATTAGTTCTTTTTATACTTTATTCATGCAATTCATTATAGGTATAAAAGGTGATGCTTTCATGAGGTCCTTTTGGCCTTGTAAATCTCCACAAGAAAGATAAAACTGTGTTATGTAAGTTTTATGATATTACAAACCCATTTCTCAAAACTGCAGCTGATTGTAACTGCATTTTTTCCGATGGATCTGCACCAATGACAACCACATACTCTCTGTTTTGAATAACCAATTTTTTAAATCATTAAAATTGTTACGGTTTCTTAGAGGCTTTGTAAAGAAAAAAGATTGCAGTAATAAGATTAATATATAATATAGATTCCTTATCTATCAGAAATGAGGTTTAGTTAGCTGAAATTGTGTGACATGGTGCTAAATGGGGTATGTCACAATATAGTCTACAAGAATTTAGTGCAAGATCAACATTCATTACATAAAAATTGATGCTATTAAACTAGGTAGCTCTACCTAGCCTGTGATACCCTGAAATAACTCTATGGACACATCTATAGGGTTGCTGTAAAGACAGAAAAGTGATATCTATTCTGTGAACAAAAAAAAAAAAAGATAATTAATGCTATGCAAATAAGAATCTTAAGAATCTGCTAAATATGCTAGTTTAGTCCAGTTTTTCATTCACTCTTCTTTCTCTGATTGTGTGTTCTGAGCACTTACTGATGTAAATAGCTTTCTTGTTTGTTATATTTGCCTGCTGCAGTCCACGGGTTAAGGCTCAGCTTAGAAGGGACCATGGAGCATATCCCACTGGAAAAGGACCTATTTCTGCTCCCATTGAAACTAGCTAACTTCAGCAGGAATGGAACTGGGTCATGCTATGGCTGCAGGAGAGCAGATACCCTTAACTTACTAGCATCAGCCGTAATGTACAGCAGGATAAAGCTCCACTGGCAAAAACTTTGTGGAATATCTGTGGGTACTGGTGACTGCAGCCTACTTCATTGTCTTGTCACCCAATTTAATAGCTATACTTTTTGCCTAAGAAAGAGAACAATTTCCTTCTTTGTACTGAGAGAAACCGGTCTGCAAGTAAATTGCACTTTGAACCCAAACCAAATCTAACGACTTTTTCAGTGGTGAAGAATTAGCCTGGCAGACTGTTGGGTTTAGTTCCTTTCTAAATTCCTGCCTAGTCTATATCATCATGTAGTGATCATAATTTAAGGGATCATCTCAGTTGTGCCATTGCACATTAAAAAAACCTCACCTAAAAGACCAAGGTAACATGAAACGTTAAATCTTTCACATCTCTAGGCATTAAGAAGAAAAAATAAAGCCATAGGTTTGCAAAAGTCTTACTAAGAAATACAATGGTATTGTAGATTTTCAACAAAAAGAAATCCATGATGCATAGTAAGAAAGCTGAGTGTTACTCTCCCAGCCACTTGGTAGTGTGAGAGTTACAGAATTTCCCAAATGCTACAGATTCCTTTTCTACAAATTACTTGATGATGGAGGGATGTAGCTCATTCTGTGCTGTACTTTTGAATCACTCCGGCAAAGACAAATGTCACAGAAAAATCACGTATCATGTATGAGTGGATTAGAGTATTTGCTACCACAGACTTGTGGAGGTGCCTTTGGGATAACTACAGTGCCCAGAATTGCTAGCAGAGCACTGAAGGACATCTCTATGACAGAAAAAATTAATGCACAACACAATCATTGGCCTCATACAATCAATGCTTCTCAGAAAACTATAAAATATATTCTGCTTAAAATTATATAAATCCATCCAAATAATTACTATTTCTACCAGCAACCCTTTTCTTGCAATTTGTCTGAATGGTCTCTGAACCTGGTCATTGCCTCATCCATTTCAAGGACTTTTGGCTTTGTGAAATAATAGCATGTCACATTCAGGGACAGAATATCCTGTGAAAACCAGCTGGTCTAATCACTCAGCTATCAATCCATATTAATATACATTATTCATATGTTTTCAGTGTGCTGAGAGCACTTCCTGCTAGAGGCCTCTTTGTTAGCTCACACCATTTTAATGAAAGTCTAAATGTGTTGACTTCATGAGATTTAGTTCTTATTTATATCAGTGCCTTAAGCTCATAATTTACTCTCTGCTAGAGTTTAATCTTATCCTCCTCACTGGAGACAACAAAAACAAGGAAAGAAGCTGGTCTTAACACTGTTGTAATCAAATGAATTCATTGACATCCATGGAAGTACATCTTCTGGCAAAGGACAGAAGATCTTAATTCTTCACACTGTGGACATCTCCTTCATTTTTTGCATCGTGTTTTCATGGTTCTCAGGACACAAGTTATATGAGTCTGAACTTTATGAATTAAATGAAGACTTAAGTATGCAAAAAGGCCATTTGTGTGAAAAAAGTATGGAAGGTGGTGACAGAAAAAAAGTATGAAGAATGTGCTCCAAATTTTGAGTAGTGCAACAAGATGAGAACTCAATGAAACATGCAAGAGCAGTAGCATCATTTGTGCTGAATACTGACAGCAGGACTTTATATGCCTTGTATTTTGGGATACTGGATAGAAAGAAGTCTGTGACCCCAATAGCCACACTGTGCTTTTTTCTTTGCTTTTGTTCCACATCTACCTTTTTATTGAGAGTCTATTTATGGAGAGGGTCTGCAGCAGAGCTATGGTCTCATGCAAGAAGGTAGTACGTCATGCTGTGCTTTCTTTTTGGACGAAGATCTTCCCCTGTGTAGAGGAACATTGATAGCTCTTGCATGTGATAGATGGCAGGGAAAGGAACTGACTGGATTGCTCACTCTCCTGTGGAAAAGGATGTTTTAATTTATCTATTCAGAAGTAAGAAATTATTTGGGCCCAGAAGATAAATATCCCTTGCTTTATTTCTCCCTCACTTTAAACAGACAAAGAAACTACACAAAATTCTTTTCAGTTATGTCTTCCTAGTTATACCTTACAAATTTGTATTTGTTAAGGATTGGGATAACTCATAAAGCCTCGAAAAGAGCCTCCAAAGAAGCAGAAGTAGGAACTTTAAAAGAAAGAAATTTAAAAGGACTGCCATTCCATATAAGTGACACTATTTCAGCAATCCCAAACTAAGATGTACTGGGTGGTACTGGCTTGGAGAAGTGGCTCCACTGTGTAAATAGATTTGCCTTAGGGCTGTAAGTCAGTGAAGGAATTCAAAGTCACTGGATCTCGTGAAATTTATAATTGAATCCTAGTGTGGAATAACAGGCATACTCTTAAATGAATGCATGGAATGAAAGTTAAAAGCAAATTAACTAAAAATTACACAAGAAATAAAAGATTAGAGATGATGCTTGGCTGCCAAGGCTTCTCTTGGCAATAGAAGAAAATAGCCTTTTGCTTTCTACCTCAGCCCACAAAAGCCTTACAGCCAAAACATTGCATCTAATCCTAGTTTCTGTTTTGGTAAGTACGTTTCACTAACCTATTATATTACTGATTAATACTTAGTAAGTTGATTTTAGAGGCTGTTTCAGGTTAATTACTTTCTTAAAAATAATGAAAAGTTTTAATCTAGTTGGAAGTCAATAATTATTTTTGATGTTTAAAATATACACAGAACAAGTAAGTGTGCTGAAAAAAGCCTATCTTCATCACAGTTTAATTAAGCTACTGAGTAGTAGCTAGTTGGTATAATCCCTCTTTTAAAGAAACATTTTTTATTTATTAGATTAACTGTTCTCCAGGTTTGAATTTACTGATACTAATCTGGCAATTCCTTTCATTCCCTTATTAAGATTTTTTTTATACTGAAACATTAATGTCCTAAAACATTCTCATGTAATTTTAATTCTCCAATCTGAAATCCCAGCTCTCTGCAAGATAACAGAAAAGGTCTCATCTGTTTTAGTAGGATCAAGATTTCATTCTAGCATAGAAAATAACAAGCTTCGTAACTGAATGCATGAGGAAAGTATTCATATTTGTGACGAACTGTCTAACCTTTATGATTTTTAAGTGCAACCCTGTCTGAATGCACAGCATTGTTAATGGAAACTGGTGTTTTACTTTTCTTTCTAGGTTCAGTATTAGCACACAGCACCAAGGATTCAAGTAAAACCTCCTGCACCAACCATCAAAGGAGTTTTGACAGCAATAGCTGGGTTGTTAATTGAAAGGAGAAGGTGCCTACCTGCTTTCATCTAGTCTTGGTGGTTTTCCTTTCTCAAAGAATAAGGTATGTGCCAAAGGAGGGTTGTGGGCTCCCAGAGCCCAGACAAAGAGGAGGCAATGGAGAAGAACCGACAGGGAAGTTACAGTCATAACAGCTTTACAGAAGTCAAGCTGCTTCATTGTGCCAATGTAGAAGATAGCTCAGCTGAGAGGAATTTACAAAGATGTAAACAATACCCTGAATGTAGGCCATTTACCATGTTTATGCATTAGTCTGAATGTGTTGTGCCTCTGAGGAAAGGATAAACCATAGTAAGTTTTGAAGAAGCTGCTTAGGCATCGCTTTAGTCAACTTCTGTCATGTGTCCCCAGTTGGAGATATTTGCAGGATCCAACCTGGCTGGATCTGCTGAAATAGTAGAAGCTGCTACCCACATGACTGCAGCACCAGCTATGGCCCGAAATAAGATCAATGACAGATTTCTGTTTTGGTTATAGGCTTGAGATCTGACAGCAAGGAAGGGAAGAGGAAAGGGGTTCGACATGACCCTTGTAGTGAGTTCCCTAAACAATACTCAAAAGCTTTTAAACAAAAAAACCCACCCCAATTGCAGTGTTAGTAGACTATAAAGTAGGTTAATTAACTTTTTAAATACAGAAAACTAAGATGGAATAGTAATAGAAAGGTATTGCAAATGAACTTTTCCTTGCCCACTGTGTCCTTGCAGGCAGACCATTGTCTCAGCTAGCTCAGTGGCTTTCTGAAATGCAGCAAACTCTGCACAACCCCTCTGGACATCTTTTTGCAGTGCCTTGGGCCCAGCAGTGCCACCAGTTGCTGTTCCTCTGAGCAATATCTTGCTTTTGGAGCTGCAGGCTCTCTTCTCCTTGATGCCCTTCTTGTAGCCCTTCTTCTTCCTAACTCTAATTTCCTAAAAATCTCTTCTCTGTGCAATTCCCACAAAAGAACATATTCCCTCATCCTCCAGAGGGTTATACATGATCTTCAACTCCCTTTTTAAGGAGCATAGTGCCTACACTAAAAAACACAAAGAAAGGGTACAGTCTGTCATATGGTTGCTCTTGCTAAAATCCTCAAAAAGGAAAATGGTCCTCCTGCTTCTGTTGCCATGACAATGACCATTTTTACAGAAAGCCACATTGTGGTTAAGAAACATATTATCAAGCAGTTTGAACAAAGCATCAGCATCATAACTAACAGGCTGCCAAACCCAATATCCCTTTTCTGACAATGACTAGTACCAGATGCTTCAGAGAAAGATGACAAAAAACTAGTTTTAAACAATTATGGAATAAACTGTCCACAGAGGAAATTTCTAACTGCTTTTAGTTAGAAATTAGTTCATGGCATAAGTCAAGGGTTTACATTTTTTTCTGATTACATAGCCTTCCTATGCAATGTAACTGTGCATGTTCTCACAGGCCATATAAATGCTCAATTTTCTTTAATCATCTTCTAAAATCTTATTTCCAAAGTTGCTTGTGACTGTGAGTTAGAGTCAATAGTTGTGCATTGTTTGAAAGGTATTTATTTTTTTAACAGTTTCTCATGGATCAACTACTTTTTTTAATGCGCCTCCTATTTTACATTATCAGGAAGAGCAAACAGAATCCACTACAACCACTTGTTATTTGGCATGTCTCTACCATCACAGAATCACAGAAACAAAGAATCACAGAATGGTAGGGGTTGGAAGGGACATTTGGGGATCATCCAGACGGGTTTTGAGTCCAGAGAAGGAGACTCCACAACCTCTCTGAGCAGCCTGTTCCAGTTCTGTCATCCTTAAAGTAAAGAAGATATTCCCTCACGTTGAGATGGAGTTTCCTGTGTTCCAGCTTGTGCCCGTTGCCCCAAGTCCTATCGCCAGGCACCACTGAAAAGAGTCTGGCCCCGTCCTCTTGACACCCACCCTTTAAATATTTCTAAGCATTGATGAGGTCCCCTCTCAGTCTTCTCTTCTCCAGGCTAAACACACACAGGTCTTTCCTCCTAAGAGAGGTGCTCCAGTCCCTTGATCATCTTCGTAGCCCTCTGCTGGACTGTCTTCAGTAGTACCTTGTCTTTCTCGGACTGGAGAGCCCAGAACTGGACACGGTACTCCAGATGTGGCCTCACCAGGGCAGAGTAGAGGGGGAAGGATAACCTCTCTCAACCTGCTGACATGGTCTTTTCAGTGCACCCCAGAAGACCATTGACCTTTTTGGCCACAAGGGCACATTGCCGCTCATGGTCAACCTGTTGTCCACCAGGACTCCCAGGTCCCTCTCTGCAGAGATGCTTTCCAGCAGGTCAACCCCTAACCTGTACTGGTGTATGGGGTTATTCCTCTCCAGGTGCCAGGACTCTACACTTGCCCTTGTTGAACTTCATTAGCTTTCTCTCTGCCCAACTCTCTAGCCTGTCCAGGTCTTGCTGAATGGTGGCACAGCCTTCTGGTGTGTCAGCCACTCCTCCCAGGTTTGTGTCATCAGCAAACTTGCTGAGGATACGCCCTGTCCCCTCATCCAGGTCATTGACGAATATGCTGAACAGGACTGGACCCAGTACTAACCCCTGGGGAACATTGCTACTTACAGGCCTCCAACTAGGCTCTGCACCACTGATCACAACCCTCTGAGCTCTGCCATTCCACCAATTCTTCATCCACCGCACTGCCCACTCATCTAACCCACGCTTCCTAAGCTTATCTACAAGGATGTTATGGGAGACAGTGTCAAAAGCCTTGCTGAAGTCCAGGTAGACAACATCCACTGCTCTCCCCTCATCTACCCAGCCAGTCATGCCATCACAGAAGGCTATCAGATTGGTCAAGCATGATTCCCCTTGGTGAATCCATGGTGACCACTCCCGATAACCTCCTCTTCCTCTACATGCTTAGAAATGACATCCAGGATGAGCTGTTCCATCACCTTTCCAAGGATGGAGGTGAGGCTGACTGGCCTGTAGTTTCCTTGGTCCTCCTTCTTGCCCTTTTTGAAGACTGGCGTGACATTGGCTTTCCTCCAGTCCTCAGGCACCTTTCCTGTTCTCCATGACCTTTCAAAGATGATGGAAAGCAGCTTCACATAGGTGCATCCCATCAGGGCCCATGGATCTGTGGGTGTCGAGTTTGCCTAAATGATCTCTAACCCTTGACAGTGAACTTGAGAAGCCATGTTTTGTCCCTTTTTGGATCCTGCTAATCTAATGGTGTCTTTTGCGAGCAGCTGACCTACTTATTTAAAGGACTAAGTGTATTTGTTTCTTTTCTGAGTTCAAGACTAGATCATTAAGGCAGTAGCAAGAACAGATTTGGGGGCACTTGAGACACAATAATGAAATACTTCTTGCCATGGAGTTATCCCAAGTTTCCACTTGATAATAAGATAAGATGCAATAATAAAGATTTTTTCCCCTCTAATAGAAATTGCTGTCACAGTGTCAATTATCCTTTTGTACATGAAACAACAGTATTTGACATAAAAAGAAAGGAAATAAAAAGGCTTTGAATCAAGAATATTACTCACAAGTCAGCTGTAACTCCGTTTCACACAGAGAATAGGAAAATTTCAAGTAAAGCCTGAATATAGGCTTTAGTGAATATAGGATGGTTAAAAACTAAGAAGTGGAAAGATACTGTGGGCTTGATATTTAGATCATGACATCAATGGATTTTTATGTATTTACACAGCTGAGTTATGAAGCATTCACTTTTTTCAGAACTTTAATGTACATTCTTGGCAAATATGAATGCATTAAATTATAAATCCAATAAAATAAAATACATATGATTAAGTTAAATACACAAGCATACAATAAAACCACAAAATCTGTTTTTTCAGGATTTCAAATAAGTCCATCTTTATTTTTCTTATATTCACTTAAAACAATATTTAATGAGCATATTTCTGGGCAGCAGTGCATTCTGGAACAGACAACCACAAAATAAGTATGTCAGGAAATTTATTGTAAGATCATTTACAGCTTGTAACTGTTGGTATTTACCCTAAAAAATTAAGCTTGGATAGGTAAGATGAGAAAGTAAACATGACGGGTAAGGGCAAAATAATATGGTGACTACTATGTCCATTTGAAAGAGTGCAAAATTTGTAAATAAGATATTAAACACTTGGTCAATGACCAAGCCCAGAGCCATGCATGAAAATACATCCATCAACATATCTTTTGAGTCCTAATTCCACATCTTAGCTGGGAAGAATATACCCTTTCTACTCAGAGGTGGAATCTTGGGAAAGGGAAGAAAGACGGCATTTGAAGCCCTTTTTCTGTTCATTTCATAAGGGTAATTACAAGGTAGTCCAAACATACAGAGGTATCTCTGCCTGCTACTGTTAGTGTTATCCGAATTACTGGAGAGTAAAGTTCAGAAAAATGGGCAGGGTCCTATTTTCACCAAAAGGGATATGTTACTAATATGTCTGCCAAAAAGCCAAAATTATCTTTTCAATTTGCTAAAGAGTAATCTGCAGAAAATGTCTAAGACACTTAGGTATTTGAAAGGAATCAAATTAAGTGTGAGTGGAGGGTGAGGGGAGCAGGTAATTTTCACGGGGGCTGGTTTGAATGGGAAAAATGGACCCGTAAGTGATCTTGCTGAAACGTAATTCACGTTAGAGACCCAACCTCCAATCTTATTGCACAGTGCTTGTAGGGGGTGACATATTAGCAGAGCCATGGTGCAGCCTGCATATAAAATGCTTCATAATTGAGTCTTTATTCATTTCTTTGTAAGATTACTTGTAATTGCAGTGGGGTCCTTGGTCGTCTGGTGGCAGCTTGCTACAGAGAGATCGAGCGTCCAATTGAATTAAGGCAAATGTGCTCCAGCGAGGGAATTAGGAAGGAGAAATTGAACAGAAAATAGCCGGAGTATTGTACTAATTGGGGGCAGGACTTTTCTGTGGAGGTCACTGTACATAATTCAGATCTACTGACTAGCAACATACAGACTGGGATGAATACAATAAATTGATGTGAGTGGTGCAATTATTGCAGGCTCAGAACAGCATACACTGCCAGAGGGGTCTTTTCAGGGCAGAGGACCAAACAGACATTAAATTTAGGATTTACTTGGGGAAGGTTCATGTGACCTTGGTGTTATTTGTGGCAGCAAGAGCACCACTGTGAATCCAAATAGCAAAGCAAAAGGAGTTCCAGAATACAAATTTATCTTGACGACAACAACATCAGAACAACTTAAGTTGTGTTTTGTTTTGTTTTGTTTTGTTTTGTTTTGTTTTGTTTTGTTTTTGACAAATAGAGTAAAACTTCAAATTAAGAATCCTCCTTCCTTTTTTACTCAGCGTGTTAGGACTAGGACCACTGTACTCTATAATGATACGCTCAGTTTCATCAGTGAGCAATGATTATCGCTCCTACTTGCATGGGAGAGCTCCAAGACTAGCCCAGGTCATTCTTGAGAAACGCTGTGGTCAATTAGGCATTCTAAGGGTCATACTTCCTTCAGAATGAACATTGAATTAAAATCCTAGCCTGCAACAGGCACTGACGCTGTTTTCAGCCGAGACATAAAGCCAGAATCCAAGAGGTACAAAAGCACTTCAATGAAGAGTGAAAGTGTCACTCTGAGCATCTCAATTAATTTTCATTTTTCTGTTAAATCTACTCCCAAATTCTACCTGTTTAGTAACTAAAGTATTTGTCAATACTGTTCTGCTTTATGTTGTCATTTTACAGCGGCCTTTCACCTTATAGAGGTATGTTAGACACCAGTAAAGTACAAATTTTAAAAACCTTCATTATTATTTCTCTACTAGCCGGAAGAAGTTTTGCCTAAATTTGGCTGACATAGCTCTAATGGACTTAAGTCAACGGATTTAAGTGGGTATCAAACTCAGTACCAACTGAGAATCACCCTTATATTGTGGTATACAAATTTACCACTCTAATTTGTTTATTTTGATTCATTAATTTTGAATTTTATTGTTATTCAGTAATTTAATACCACTTATCATGCTGCCAAAAATATTCATGTTATAAATGTTTTTGTTAAAAATATTTAATGTAACCTAGAAAATTCTCAGCAACTGAGTAGCCCAACTGACAAGCCTAGTTTATTTCCACTCCTTTCTGTCAGAGATTCTAGTTCCTCTGACACTAACAATTCAGAATAAGAAAAGCTTTTGCACTGCTCTGCTGTATGAATCTCCCACTCACAATCACAGGCAGCTGCATAGATGCTAAAGGTATTTCAGGAGTAATTAATTAACAGTCCTGGCTTTACATAATTTGAAATAGCATTTAAAACAGAGATGCATTGCAAACCAAATATATCCTCCTTTCTGTGATTTCCATTTTCATTTCATCATAACAATCAACTCATATTACTCACCTGAATCTTATATCTTAGAGATGAAATTCACAAAATTTCCACAAGTATTTTACAGCAAACAGAGCAATCAGTCCCTTAAGCCAAAATAAAGTCTCTCATGAAAGAAGAAATGAACCAGTCAATTAACATGTGTGCATAGCAGGATAATTTGGAATGGGAAATGATTATTGCAAAGCATTTTCGGAGAACAGCACAAAATCAAAAAAATATTACTATATTAGAACCTTTCTGTTAGTAATGTGAACTTAAAGCTGTGATTACACAGGGAAATTATTTTAGAATGGTCTAGTTTTTATAATATACGTGTATCTCACAGTAGACGGTAAACATGACATGCATAATTAGAGAAAGAGAGGGAAACAAATTGACTAAGTAGTGAGCCATGCCACAGCTCAGTGTTAGAAGCTGCTCTCTGTCTGCAGTAAAACCTCTTTACTGCAGCTCCAATACTGTATTCAACTTCTGTACATTTTATGCTATAGAGGTAGGCAAAAGGAGTTATAAAAGCCAACATGGTGAAGGCAGCAATGGTCTGTAACCATACACAAAGAAAAAATTATGGGCAATGTTAAAAGTGAAATTGTTAATACTTAAGTGGAAGCATATTTAGCATACTGAAAAACAGGTAAATAGAGATAATAGATTGAAATGAACAGATGAAAAATTTAGTCTTTGCTAAAAATCTTCTGACAGCAGTTTTATCATCGAATCATAGAATGGTTTAGGTTGGAAGGGACCTTAAAGATCATCTAGTTCCAATCCCCCTGCCATGGGCAAGGACACCTCCCACTAGACCTGGTTGCTCAAAGCCCCATCTCACCTGACCTTGAACACTTCCAGGGATGGGGCCTCCACAGCTTCCCCGGGCAACCTGTTCCAGTGCCTCACCACCCTCAGAGTGAAAAATTTCTTACTGAGATCTAATCTTAATCTGCCCTCTTCCAGTTTAAAACCGTTACCCCTCATCCTACCACTACATGCCCTTGCAAAAAGTCCCTCTCCAGCTTTCTTGTAGGCCCCCTTCAGGTACTGTAAAGCTGCTCTAAGGTGTCCCCAGAACCTTCTCTTGTCCAGGCTGAACAACTCCAACTATCTCAGCCTATCTTCAGAGGGGAGGTGTTCTAACCCTCTGGTCATCCTCATGGCCCTCCTCTAGACTCACTCCAACAGGTCCGTGTCCTTCTTATGTTGAGGGCCCAGAGCTGGATGCAGTACTCCAGGTGGGGTCTCACAAGAGTGGAGTAGAGGGGCAGAATCACCTCCTTCAACCTGCTGGCCACACTTCTTTTGACACAGCCCAGTATACAGTTGGCTTTCTGGGCTGTGGGCGCACATTGCTGGGTCATGTTGAGCTTCTCATCAACCAGCACCCCCAAGTCCTTTTCCCCAGGGCTGCTCTCAATCTATTCACCACCCAGCCTGTATTTGTGTTTGGGATTGCCCCGATCCACATGCAGGACCTTACACTTGGCCTTGTTGAATTTCATGAGGTTGGCATGGGCCCACCTCTGAAGCCTGTCCAAGTCCCTCTGGATGGCATCAGTTCCCTCCAGGGTGTTGACTGCACCATACAGCTTGGTGTTATCATCAAACTTGCTGAGGGTGTGCTCAACCCCAACATCCATGTTACCAACAAAGATGTTAAATAATACTGGTCAGTACCGATCCCTGGGGAATGTCACTCGTCACTGCTCACCACTTGGACATCGACCCGTTGACCTCAAGCCTTTGAGTGTAACTGTCCAGCCAGTTCCTTATCCACTGAGTGGTCCATCCATCAAATCCATGTCTCTCCAATTTAGGGACCAGGATGTCATGCACGACAGTGCCAAATGCTTTGCACAAGTCCAGGTAGATGACATCTGTTGCTCCCCCTTTATCCACCAATGCTGTAAACCTGTTGTAGAGGCCACCAAATTTCTCAGGCATGATTTGCCCTTAGTGAAACTGTGTTGGCTGTCACCAATCACCTCCTTATTTTTCGTGTGCCAGAAGGATCTTCTCCATGATCTTGCTGGGCACAGAGGTGAGACTGACCATCCTCTAGTACCCCAGGTCTTCTTTTTTTCCTTTTTTAAAAATGGGGTCAGTGGGAACTTCACTGGACTGCCACGACTTCTCAAATACGATGGCTAGTGGCTTGGCAACTTCATCTGCCAGTTCCCTCAGGACCTGTGAATGAATCTCATCAGGTCCCATGGACTTGTGCACCTTCAGGTTTCTCAGCTGCTCTCGGACCTGGTCTTTTCCTACAGTGGTTGGTATCTCATTCTCCCAGTTCCTGCCTTTGCCTTCTGTGACTTGAGCAGTGCGGTTAGAGATTTTACCAGTGAAGACTGAGGCAAAAAAGTTGTTGAGTACCTCAGCCTTCTCCATGTCCCGGGTGACCAGGTCTCCTGTTTCCTTCCTGAGTGGGCCCACATCTTCCCTAGTCTTCCTTTTGTCCCCAATATACCTATAGAAACTTTTCTTGTTGCCCTTGACATCACTGGCCAGATTTAACTCTATCTGGGCTTTAGCTTTCCTAACCTGATCACTAGAGCCAAATTCAGGGCCACTGCCTACCTCATATGAGTCTCCCTGGTGACTGATGAGCTCCTCTGAAACTTGCTCCTCTGTAGTGTACACAGCCCACAATCTGTTGGTACAACCTGTACTGATGCAGATGTGGTGCTCCCCCTGCTAGTGACAACACTGAGGGCCAAGGGGTTTATTTCAGGCTCAGCTTTTTGGGAGAGCCCAGGTGCAGAAGGTGGTGAGGGCTCCATTACTAATGTCCCAGCAGGCAGAGTTACAGCTGCAGTTTGTCCAGTCTGTTTTTTCCTGGAATGAGTCTTTTTGGGGGAAAGTCAACAGGCAGAAAACATTTGTATGAAAATGACTCCCCTCTGGTGCTTTGTCTTGACGTCTGCTCCAACAGCCTATGCATAACCTTGAAGACCGTTGCCCAGTGTCCAAAGAAATCATTAGCTTCTGGATTGTGGCTATTTGTAAGTGGACAATCATATTGAGATAGCAAAATTCATCATTAAGATCATCATAATAAAGTTGTGAAGTCTTAACAGATGTTTCCTCTACACTGCTGTGGCAATCATGAAAGTTATTGCTAAACTTGGATCAATGTGCCTTCAAAACATGGGTTCACACATTTAGTCTGCTGCCCACTCCCGAGAACTATAACTATAAACAGAAAAGGATATTATTTCCTTACAGCTTAAGGCCTATGAACATTCACAACCACCTCATGTATTGTGAATACATAAGCTATGCTGGATTAATGAAAGTTCTTGTGCTTTCAAAAAACAGTAATTTTTGCTTTTAACCTGTTCAGTCTCAGATACTGCAAAAGCCCTGGCTACAGAGGATAAAAGCTTATTTCGTGGACATGCTCCAAACTTTCTGCTGCTCTTGGTCGTTTTCTTGGACAAAAATGGATAAAGCTCTTCAAGCAAGCACTCATTTCATTCAAGGCAGCTGTGGAGCCTGCATTCAGATAATTAACTACAAATGGAGGTTTTTGTGTATAATTTCCTGGACTTCATTGCCTTAAATTTCCTCTAATTATTATAACATCCTCTGTGCTTCATAACTTCTTTTATGTCCTCATGAAATTATTCTAACAGGAGTCTTCTCTGATGTCACCATGAAATTGTTCTAACAGAAGTGGGCTGAGTCAGGATAGCTGGATAACCATGTACCTGCATATCCCAAGAGGAAGAAATAGTTTGGAAAACCTTTACTGAAGGCTGTGTTCACAGTCACTTTAACAAATAACTCCTTTGCACATCCTTATGCCTTTGTACACCACTGTTTTTTGCATTATCCTGAACAAATCTCTCCTTTCTGCTATGTTTCGCTTAATTATTGATTCCCTCATCTCTTGTCCTAATTGCAGACTCTGAACCAACAGAGTTTGTTAGATTGCCTATATAAGGCTGTGTGTGATATGAACACTGCAGCTGCATATGGCGCCTCTTTGCAGGGCTGGCAACACTAACACAACATCTGGTCAAAGAGAATGAAAGTGCAATATGCACGGAAAAGCATAAATTGGGGAGAGCTAATAATCTGTTATACTCATTCCTTCAGGAGAGTGATGAAACATCTTGGCATAGTTCTTTTTTAGCCTGTAGTGAGGTGTGAGAAGTAGGAAAACCCAAAGCTCACAGGCATTTTAAATACTGCAATGGAAAGCATGGCTGCAAAGTAGCATCAACATTCTCCAGCTGAATTCCAAATAATGTCAGGATATGTTTGGACCCAAAACAGGATAATTACATATTCTTAAGAAATAACTTTGGTATCATCTGGGACAACATATAGTACTACACTCTATTCCACTAGGAAAACAATTCAACAATATAGACAGAAGATACAGGTCATTCTTCTCTTAAAAGTACAGTAGCAAAGGAAAAGCTTGGAGGTTCCTCCTCCTAAGCAGAAGATAAGAATGAAGAAAGGTCTTCTCGAGCTTAAGAACTTTAAAGAAATAATGAAGAGATCTGTTTTTAAAGAAATAATGAAGAGATCTGTTTTATCTCCTTCAAGAATGCAAGGAGGAATTCAAAATATTCAATAAAAATAAATAAATAAATAGAGAAGTCCTGTTAGAAAAATTTTCCCAGCAAACCAGTGAGAAAGTAGATGTTCCCAAATTCTTGTTTGCATCTGAGCTCAGATAAATTTTGCACTATCATCCTCTGCTCCCACTATCTGAATGACACATGCCACAGGTAGCAGAGGTAGAGGAACCTCAGTTGCCCACCTGGCAGTGGCCAGGAGAAAATGTAACAACTTAATTTGGTTCTTTCCAGGGTTGTCTGAGGTGCCCATCACTCCCCAAGTATTTTCCTTTAGAATACATCTGATTAGGTCCTGGCAAACAGTCCTTAGAGATGTTTTTAATGAAATACTAGTCCTCACACCCACTGGAAAAAGTAAGCCACACTCAAAGTTTTTAAAATCTTCCTCTGGTGATTGATGTAAGCAATACTTTAAAATCTCACTTTAAGTCTGGCCTAATAGAGAGGTATTTGCACAGGGGACTGTTTCACCCAGCACACAATAGGAGTACCAAAGAAATTACACACGAGTTCTTCTGAAAATCATGAGTAGCAAACTAATGAAAAACAGTACTAGCACATTTCCTTTTATTTCATTCCAGCAGTAACGATATAAACTAGCTGCCCAACTTTAGCTGTGAGCTAAAAAAAGGAAAGTTTTATAAACATCCATTTACAGGATTTTTCCTTACCCCAATGATGAGTTTGACATGCCTGTTCCTTACATCCTGGCACGTGGCTGAATGGGGAAGTAATCTTTTCCAAAGCACGTTAGTGAAATCTTTTGAAGGTACATAAGCAGTATGACACACAAACCTGTATCTTCCGCAGATGATATAAGGCATAGTTTAAAACCTGACTGGAAACCAGAGGCTGCTACTTTGTAGTTTGTCTTAAAGTTTAATGAAAACCTAACATTTGAAGCTCATACCTTTCTGGAAAGACTGCTCTTCTACAAAAAGAATATCAGTGTCTCAAAAGAAGATGCTACTTGGTATAGTCCAAACCCTGTACACATCTAGCCCCATTTAAGAAGGATGTTGGTGCAGCATGCTGCCCACACTAAAATAAAAGCAGCCTAACAAACAGTTGGAGTGCATATATCTGTAGCACGGTATTTAAACAGGTGATGTTTGACGTACGCAGTTCAGATGGAAATAACAGCATTTGACTCATAGAGAGCAGCTCTTTTCCTTCCTCTTTTATTGGATGGGGAATTATTATTTTTTTTTTAATTGCAAATTATTAGCTCACATTTCTTTTCCCTAACATTTCTTAAGCTGCTTAATTCTGAGAACTAGTTTCAGTAAAGGTATCAAGCCAGGCTACATTAAGTGATAAGGATTACACTAATTCATCTACAGCATCTTGATAAACAGTCTTTCAGTAATGGATGAGAAGAATTTAATTTCTACCAACTACGGCCTGAATTTTTTCAGAGTTTTATGACTTCCTGAAAAAGGTCTTGATACAGACGTATAAACTGACTCCAGTGACTGAAGCAATCAAAATAGCTTCTGCCTGATTACCAACTGCAAATCTGCAAGCAGTATTTTGTGCATTGGTGGTATTATATGCAGAAACAATAATAGATTTATTGGGACACTTTAGAGGAATCTTGATATTCCTTTTTCATGGATGTGGTCTCCAGTCCTGTTCTCAAAGTGCTTAGTATCTCACAGGATCTGCATCTTTATTGGGCCATGACTCATGCTGAACTCCATCTGACTGAGAAAAATTATACGGAACAAGTTTCATACAGAAGGAAATACGATTTTTCCCAACAGATAGGCAAGACTGAGCAAGACTATCTCACTCAGCATAAACCATTTTAACTTGATTTTACAAAAGTATTGCACTCCAGTTATGATCAATTATCCAGCTGGAAAAAGGACAGCAAAAAAATCATGCCAGCTAATCTGGCCTCATAAATTTCAGTATAATAATAACTACAAAGTAGCACATAATATGAATGTGTTTCATTTCTCTGTGACACATACAGTCTTATTACTCTCACTGATTTATCTTCAAGTATTTCTCTGCCTTATGAAGTCCACTATATATATAGTAATGTGGTCATACGTAGAAGATACTTCGTAGTGATAGTCTACAATATATGCACATTTAGCTTCTGCAGTCCAGTACTTTAAAATACTTTTTTCTCCATGACTAATATATACATGAAGCATTTCAGACTAACCTCACTAATCTTCTTATCCATTGTCATTCCTAATAGGCAGATCTTCAAATCCTTTGGAAGGACAATGTCAAACATTTCATCTATTATACTAATCATTTTATTTGAAATCCAGTAGTTTGGAGATGTTTCTCTTCTCAGGAATGAAAACTGGGAACCCTGTTTTGCATTTTGCTATTGAGAATAGCATGATAATGAAAAATGTAGATGAAAGGCATGCAAAGATATAATAAGTTAAACAATAGAAGTATATACACAGATTTTGGCTAAGGAGTCACACCATAACATTGTGCTACCACTAACTGATTTCTACACGATAAAAAAGAAATAAAAAATTAGCGGTTAGGAAATTAGTCTAAATATCTAGTTGCATGTAATCCTTCATTGCTTGCTTTTTTTCCTTGTACAACCTATTTTTATCTTTTAATATTTATATTAGAATATTGGCTTAAATACAATAGCTGTTATGGAGTGAGTTTTCATGCTCTGTAATAGAATACGAATAGTTGTACTTCCACTTGCAAAGTTACTTACTGTATTTATTTCTTTGTACTCTCAATTTTAACTCTGAATGTATTCAGGCCTATCTTTCATTTGTTTCAAGACTGAATCATAGTTTCATATGTTTTCCTTCTTCCCCCCACCCCTCACGTCCTCAGTTGTCTGGAGTGTCTTTTCTAGAGGAATTATGGCATTACTTATATGTATTAAAATGCATTACTAAATTACCTTTATGATAATTATTATGAAAATACATAGTCTGAAAATAACAATGTTAACACTGACTTCAGAAGGCTGTCAGGATTTGAAAAGGCTAGATCAATCCTACAAACAATCTATTAAATGAAAACTATTTCTATAGCTAATATTCATTCATTTTTTTCATTTATGCCAGAAGTATTGTGAAGTAGTTTCCATAACTTCTTATATAATAAGCACAAAAGAAAGTCTTGTATTCAAACTACGGCTTAAATAAATGCAATCCTGCATGAAATCTCAGCTATGATACAGTGTAAACAGTCAATGACATTAAAGCAGAGCTGGAGACTCCTCTCCTTTGCAAATATCGCTGAACAAGCAGTTTTGCACAATGGGTTTTATCTAAATTAACTTTGTTTCACACTCAATTTGTTGTGCATAGTTTACCCTGCCTTTCATGCCAATTAACTTCCAGAAATGCTTGGTGCGCAAAATGAGGAAGATCTAAACAAATTAAATAGGAACGTAATTGTACTATGTGATAATAGCTGCTTTGCAGTTTACACAGAGGTCTCCATTAATGCATGCATGTTTTAATAAGTTGCATTTTTAATGTATTCACCTCAAAAACAGCTGGAAGTCGAAGTAGGTAGCTGTTTCAAAAGCCTGAAATCTCTTCTGTTGTTATATTAAAGAGGAAAAAAAATACTTACTTGATAAACCGGCAAAGATGCTAAATGTATCACTTTGAGAAGAAGTTCACAATGCCAAGTGGGAACAAAATCTCTTGTGATAGTCAATTGTCTTGCCTGTTCATCATTAGTAAATGCCAATTAGTTTGCAGAATGTCCATTCCCTTTAGGTGCATTATGAACACAATTGAGTATCATTAACTTGCCATGACTGTAATAATCTCAGAGGTAAACAGATAAATTTTTCAAATGCTGACCTAAATATTAGCAGGCATTTTCCACTAGTCAGAACACCAGTCCAGCAGCCAGAAATAATGAATTTTTATGCCTGGCTCCTCCAGAAACTTAATCTGGTTATTTCTGAAATTCCCCACCATTAATACAGGAAATACGTATATACATATTCTTACATATATACATATATTTTCACAGAGATTGGTTAATTGTGAAAGTTCTTTAAGATCTGTGCATAAAAAATTTTGTATAGGTCTTGAGAAGGAGGTAAAACATCTGCAGAAATATTAAATAGACTTATGTGAATCTCTGACCTTTATGAATGGTTTGTGAATACTATGAATTCTGACCTAGAATAGCAGTATTTATCCAGATGTGAGCCCTTTGCCTACATTTATATATGAATATCATTCACTGCCATAAGGACTGTTCTCATTGTCTACACCTACAATGCGAGACTTTTACACCCAATGTGAACATCACCTGTGAGACTATATACATTAGCTGTGACTCACCATGCTGGAGTGAGCTCCCTTCCCATTTGTCTCAAGCTCTAGTAGTATGGGACAGCTCAGGAGCAGTATGAATTCCTCCCTGTGAGGAAGCAAAGTCTGCTGTCCTTTCAAAAAGGGACTAACCATCGGGTCCTGAGATTACAGAATTTTCAAGATCAATTATCAGTCATCTGTTGTGGTAGTTATTTGCTAGCATTTTGCATGTCTTTAAATAAGTTGAAGCAGATCTCGTAACGTTCATGTGTTAATATATTTTATGAAGTTTACAGAAGGAGAACATATGATGTTGCTTTGTTCAATTGACAAAGCTATGATGCTATCTCACTTACTATTCTTAGGTGATGAGGATGCATGTGTACTGTAATAGTGATGAATGTAGCATAAGCATTAAAGAAAGAAATGTAAAAAGATAGAATCAGACAAACAGATATTTTCTTCATAGTCCATATTGTAATCAGTCTCAAACACCAGTAAGAAACAGAACAGAGTGATGTTTTTGTCTCTTCTTTTAAAAAATTGAATGCAGCACTTTAAATTTACCTGAATTCTTAAATGTACCATCTGTGAATATAACCTGCAGAGACATCTCAAGTATGTATTGATATGCAGTTATGCGGTACATAAAACGCGTGTGTAATATAGATCATGTATACCTGGTTGTATATTTGTCCATTGTAGAGCATTCTAAGATGTCCTCTGGTCACTTCTGGACCTCAAAGCTCTGGAAAATGGCCATTGTGAACATCTCTTCTAAAAGACTGTGACTCTAAAATGAAAATGAGCAGTCTTAGCCTTTTCTGGAAGTTCTTCAACAGAAGTTTTAACGCTCTGTGGAGAGGTGTCCCATGTTTTGCCCTGGAGCCAGAAGAATGACTTTGGTGTGAATCAGTACTGCTGGGAACACATACCACATCTTCCTCACTGCTGCACTTCTTTTTGTCTGTCTCCTCTACCACTGAGAAAGGAGAGCTGGCAGCTCCCTTTCCCCCTTTGCTTGACAGCTTTGACCAGTAACAGATAAAAACTCCTTACCAGATGAACACGTGAAGAAGCTCAGATCCCTTCATCCTCAGAGGCACCCAGAAACTGTCGGGGCAGCAGTGGAAGGTAGTGTTCTATGTATTTGCACAAGTGTTTTGCAGTGCCAATGCTCCTGCTGCCAGAAATGAACCAACAATGAACCAAGAACTGCTAATCCTCTCCTTCTAGCTCCCATCCTGGATGGCCAGTATTCCGAAGCGAAAAGTCACGCAGACACCACTAAATTTAAAACAATGTAATTGTAAAAATGGTCTTTAGAATGTGACATATGAGAAATCATTTGTACCATTTGCAGCCTTTTTTTATCCTCCATTTTGTACCACACAATTTTGAAGTGCTGAACAGAACAGGATTTAGCCCAGATGATACAAGACAACAACTTTCTGGGGTGGTTTCTGAGAGATGTGATAAACTGTCTAAAAATTCAATGAAATGCTATGTAAAATGTAGGAAAGCTCTTGTGTTAACATTCTGAAAAAATAAGCCTACTTTTCACTTCATGCAAAATGAAACAACCTTGTGAAGAACTTCACAATGCAACAAGAAACTGAGAAGGGCTGTTTCCTAATGAAATCCAGAGAAGCCAAATTAGAAACCTCAGTACAATTTCACAGGACTCAGAGCGGTGCCCAGCATGATGTATCCACTCAGATATCTACACTCTCGTGAAGAATAGTTGATGGAGTGTAATATGTTTGCCCGGAGGCATGACCCATATCAGTGCTAATTGTGCAGACTGAGAGACCAAGGAGTAATTAGATAAGCAGGGGCATCATTGAAGTTGGCACGTTTTCCTTTTCTTCTCATAAATTTCAGACGCAAGCAGGTTGTTTATAAAGGAGAGGAGTCAGTGCTTTCTGCATTATTAAAATTCTGAATTATGTTTTGAATCTTAGCGCATACCATCTTTCTCAAGACAAATGAATATAGCTAAGCCCTACCTTCAACCACTCTATGAGACAAACAAGGTAACTAGTTATATTCACTTTTCAGCAGAGGCAGAGGTTTATCTGTGGTCCTTTAAGGATTTGCTGAAACAAAAGTGTATCTCATTTGCAGCCACAGTAATCAGCTTACCTTTAATCTTTTGTTTTCTTTATTAATAACAAAGATTTATTCGCTTTGAGCTCTCTAAAACCAGAGCTACCGCAGATCATCCAAGAGCATTAATCTTTGTTCCCTGCAACCTGATTTCTCAGAACTGGAGGCAAAGCAAAGAAGCAAAGAGTTTTTCAAGTGCTTACAGAAAGCAAATAAACACATTTCTTTCCAGATTCTGGGGCTGTTGTCACTGAGTTAAGGTGTGAGCAAAATAATTTTTCTCCCAGCAAGCTGCAGTATTTCAGTTCAAGAATAGTTTTGAAGTCAGTCTTTATTGATTCAGATATTTTAAAAATCCGTCTCCACAAAACTTGTTGGCAAGCTGCTGTCCTTTATTAAAATGTCTCCTCCTAGAATACTAAACACCAAGCAAGGATTAAAACAGCCAATCAGCAGAGTCATTCATCATGCTGATGAGGGTCAGAATTTGGCAACGCTGGTGGAATAAGGGCTTAAGCTTCAAACTGAACCAAACCAGATATTAGCGACACAGTTGATATGTTACAAACCTTAATTAATCTTATTAATTTCTTGCTTGCTCTAGTTGGAATGATAATTAATGTAGATATGATTAATAATGGGATGGCTAATTGCTATTTTTCCTCACTTGTCTATAAATGTGTAACCTTTTTTTATTTAAAGACAGTATTTTGTGTAACTTGTATTGCAGGTTTCTGAAGCCCTGATTTATTCTTCCCCCCAAGTAGCTTATTACAAATATATGACAAAGCAGTAATTACTGTCAGATCTGGGCAAAGCATGTCATATGTTCCAAAGTATTATTTAAATCTGTTACTGTGTATGTCAACTTAGTTTGTGAAAATGGGAAATTTCAGGAATAGACAAAAGTAATGTCAGTACAAATGACAGAAATAATGAAACTGACGAATACTGTAGAAGGGTCCTAAACCAGGCCATGTGAGAACAGTAATAACCTTTAAACTACGACTAGGTTACCTAGCAGAAGGCAATGATTAATTTCAGTTATCTTAAACCAACACATCTGAACATGACAAATTTACTACAGCAGTAAACTAACCAGAAAGCCAGGTTAACTCTTCCAGTGAACTTAAAAGAAGCTTTAGAGGCTTAGAATGAGCTGAAAGGAGTACACAAAACATCAGCATTATTCTCTCTTCTGGAGTGGCAGGTGTATTTCTGTCCCTTAGGAATGATGTTTGTTTAGTAAAGCTGAGCAGTACAGTCTGAAATTATATCTTTCAGTGACTTTTAATGTAAACATGTTGAATATTGATAAGAAGTTTTGTTTCTTATTCCGTTGAGATCTAATAGAACTTTTTAAACATCCTTCTTTTATTATTTTTTTTTTTTTAAGGAGAAACTATTCCCTTTGACCTTTTCCAGACCACTTTGTTGTTTGGCTTACTGGATCATGAAGCTATCTGAAAATCAGCTGACATTATGGATCCTCCCCGCAATATAATGTATCATTATGGGTAAAAAGTATTAGCATCATTTTGATGATGCCAAAGTTGCATCATGTGATGCTGTTCCTGAGTATGATTATAGTATGAATAGATCTTTGCTCATAAAGTTCTGACAGTTGTCTTTCATTATTCACCAGTGACAATAGCTGGTTAGTTCCACACATGTTATTCATGTCATATCATAGAATCACAGAATCATAGAATGGTTTAAGTTGGAAGGGACCTTAAAGATCATCTAGTTCCAACCTCCTTACCATGGGCAAGGACACCTCCTACTAGACCAGATTGCTTAAAGCCTCATCCAACCTGGCCTTGAACACTTCCAGGGATGGGGCCTCCACAGCTTCCCTGGGCAACCTGTTCCAGTGCCTCACCACCTCCAGAGTGAAAAATTTCTTCCTGAAATCTAATCTCAGTCTACCCTGTTCCAGCTTGAAGCCGTTACCCCTCATCCTACTATTACATGCCCTTGCAAAAAGTCCCTCTCCAGATTTCTTGTAGGCCCCCTTCAGATACTGGAAGGCTGCTAGGAGGTTTTCCCGGAGCCTTCTCTTCTCCAGGCTGAACAACCCCAACTCTCTCAGCCTGTCCTCATAGCAGAGGTGCTCTAATCCTCTGTTCATCTTCGTGTCCCTCTTCTGGACCTCCTCCAACAGGTCCATGTTCTTCTTATGTTGGGGAACCTAGAGCTGGATGCAGTATTTCAGGCAGGGTCTCACGAGAACAGAGGAGAGGGGCTGAATCACCTCTCTTGACCTTTAAAACAATATAAACAAATGAAAGGTGATCTCAGGATGGTCCAATAGTTCTGAGCCTTTCCTCCAGTGGATTTCTAAAATGTTCTTCAATCTCTCAAGATAGCATTATGCACCTGCTGACATTTTTAAGGCCTCTTTTCAGGACAATTATTCTTCCTGAAGCTCCTGTATGCAGTTCATTGTGTAAATATACATTTAACATTTTTACAAGATCCAATATATTTTTCCTGACAAGATCTTAAACCAATTTTTGAGAAACTTCTTTCATCTTGGCAAACTTATTTCTTTTACTAGGAAACACTTGATGATTCCAGTCAGTTTGGCAGCCAGGCAATGATCTTACCAGATCTTATTCTACGCAGGATTTGACCTATCACTGCTTGGAAGAAAAACTTTGGGGTAGGGTGCATGTCTGAGTGTGACTTAATGAGGTTACTGTATTAATGTTATCCAGATTAGAATCGATATTTTAATATATAATTAAAATGAGTATTTGTGCAGTTGCAACTGACATTTGCCAAACGACTTTTAAAACAAAAGCCTTGACCACTTGTCAATACGGAAGATGAGTGACCACTTTTCATATACAAGACAGTGGTGACTCTAGATGTACTGGCCTTGTTCCAACACAGACAATCATTTTCCATTTTCTTAAAATTTAATATATGTTTTCCACTGGTTGTGGTGTTTTTTTAAACTGTTGACTAGTGTTTCCACGTGTTATGGAATAAGTAATGTGCTCTGCCTTAAACAGGGTTAGATTTCAGTTTTAGAAAATTGACCCGTTAAACACCCACAGAAAAAAAGGTATCATTAAAAGCTCAATATTCTCTGCTCTTGGTAGCTGCAGTAACCATGGTACTGTTGTACACATACCACTAAAAGTACAATACAACAATCCCCGTGGAATGGCAAATGTTGAATTTTAATGATTCCTGCTTTTTTTAGGTTGTAAAGTGCTTTGGGATAAGTATCCTTCAAGATGAAAGGTAGTACAGAAATATAAGCTATTGCTATTATGCTTTGAATTAATCACTTGCTTTCCCCTCCAGAGTGATGCAGGAAAACATCTTAACATCTATTTTACTTGCAGCCTGAAAAAAGAAAGAAACCTTCCCCTCATAAAATATAATAAAACAAGGCAAAATGAAAAGCTCCTTCAAATCTTAGAGAAAAAAATCAGTTTCATGTTCATATATATATAGCTTTCATCCTGCATTGCTTGAAATCGATATTCATCTGAAGGAAAGAGAATAAGCTACTGAAACAGGATCAAGTCCTTGGTTATTAAATATCTGCTAGGAACAGATTCTGACTGGGTAATGTCTGTGAACCCCTAAAGTAGGGGAACTGAGGAGAGATGCCCCACCACCCACTTAACACTGCTAGTGTGAATGAGCTGCTATCATAATGCATAGTAATGATGGTAATCAAGATGCAGACCCTTACTTAATTAAACTTCACTGCAGTGTGTGAGCAGCAATAAATTTATACAAAATAAAAGTAGAAATGATTTAAAACTAGGCTGGATAGCATATTCATGCAAGTGATAATAAAATTTATGGACACACTGATAATTTTAACACTTGTAAATCACTCAAAGGGGACCCTGTTTCAAATGTGCACTGGCACACACAGAAGGTTACATGTATGTATCAGTGATTAATGGAATGTAAAGCAGCCTTCGTTTATTTGATTTCTGTCTTGGAAAAGAAAATCAGAATCACGGAAACTAGAGAATTAACATTAAGGCAGGGACATCACGTTATTACATCTTGTGAAAGAGCACAAAATAACCAAGAAATATCCTTGTATTGTACAAATACCCAACAAAATAATTGTTGTCATCCCATTGAATTTATAATCTGAATGTGTGTAGGTGCAGATGAGGAGTACAAGAAGCAATGAAGTGTCGAGGAAAGGTTTGCTGTTCTGAGGACTTTGCCAGCAAAATTGTTATTAGAGAGACTAGTCACGTAATTATGTAGTTGGTATAATATATTACAGTTCCCCTAGAGCAAACAAACGGTAACTTCATAAGAGCTTTTTCAAATCTATAATTGCCTCTGCTCTTCAGTTTTAGCCACAGAGCTACATCAGTGTTGGCTTGGAATTTTTTCATACTCCTAATTGACAAATCTTTATGAATAAAATTTTAATAATAAAATGATTGCTTTTGAGCATGACAGAGAATGATTTCAGCCACCTGCTACAATCTCCTTGTTGCTAGTGTATACTTCATGTTGGCAGTGGTCAAATGTGATGGCACCTGAAGCTAGAAAAATGAACAAAATTTTTCCACCCAAATACATGTAGAGGTTCAATTATAGACTATGTCTTTGATGTGCATCTCTAGCCATGAATTCCTCGAATCAACCTTTTCTCAGCTCCTGTGTTCTTAGAGGCAATGTTCAGGCATAGCCTGTTCAGACAGGCAACAATGTTTAGACGACAGAAATGACATCTAATCCAGTTTTAGAAAATCTGTTGGAAAAAAAAAAAACTTTTGAAGGGATAGAATGCAGATGAACTGGAGGTTTCTTCTGTGTCTGAAATCCTCTGGATGTAGGATACCCTCTAATGAGCTACCTGTATTATGTGTTGAGGACTGGAATGGTATTGACAAGCTGAAGATCTAGCTAGTGATTTTCAACATGGTATATCTGTTAGGGGAGCACTCCTCCTTCTGAAAGCTGTCTGTATGGCTACTGCAGACACAAAAAGCTGTCTGAAAGCTGTCTGTGAGGCTACTGCAGTCTTGTGTACAGTATTCTGCTTTTCCCTGTTGCAGGCAGACCCATATGCTCTGCGTTCTGCACAGGTGAGATAGCCTAATCACAGATTGATATAATGGTTTGGGTTGGAAGGGACCATTAAAGATCATCTAGTCCAATGCCCCTGCCATGAGCAGGGACATCTTTCACTAGATCAGGTTGCTCAAAGCCCCATCCAACCTGACCTTGAATACAATGATGGGGCATCCCCAGCTTCTCTGGGCAACCTGTTCCAGTGTCTTACCACAGTCATTGTAAAAAAAATTCTTCCTTATATCCAACCTAAATATACCCTCTTTCAGTTTAAAACCATTACCCCTCATTCTGTCACTACAGGCCTTGGTAAAATGTCTTTCTTTGTCTTTTCTCATAAGCCTCCTCTTTTGAGTATATCTCTTATACAGTTCTAAACATTTATGTCAATGAATCAGTGATCACTACACAGATTTAATGAAAAAAAAAATCACAAAGGAAAATATAGCAACAGAAACCAATTTACTATAGTTACATCAGTGAACAATATCTGAACTAAAGCCCCATCCTGCCACACAGGCATATATTTTGTACTTCTTGCAAAGTTATACCTGAATCAGAATGTCTGCCTGGCTCTCTAAATGGACTTCAGTCACTCCTGTGATAGACTCCACTTAGATCACACTCCTTTAACTGTTGCTTTGAGCAGGCACCTTCAGAATGTGTATACAATGCAAGAATGCACCAAAGTTACCAGTTCAGCATACAGTCCTGTCTTACTGTAATTTTTCAAACACTTTGCCAGTTATTAATGTCGTCTTCTTCCTTTGAGAGTTTAAACTTGTTAATGAATATGTTATTTACTATAATAAAGCCTGAGCCTTCTGTTAAATTACTAAAGCAACTCAACCAAGAATCCTGTAAAAGCTGTTTATTCCTGCTCTCCATGCAACTGAGCTCCAGCTAGTATGGATTTGCCATTTGAATTCCACACTGTTCCATGGACACTGCATGAATACTGTTCAATTATAGGTGGTTATTGTATTAAAGTTAATTTGACTTTTTTCCCCCTCTTCAGCCAAACATTTAAAGCAGCAGTTGGTAACTGAATCTATATTTATTTCATTCTTTGTCATCTTCATCTTTGAATAATCACTTTCCATTTCTTCCTACAGATGCAAGATGTGTCAATGTGTCTTGAGTACCTTATCATAAAGGAATAAAATGTAGTACCTTATCATAATGCTAAATCCTTTCCCCAGTACCAAGCAAGTCTAAAATTGGGTTTTCTTAGATCAGGGAAGGCCTCAAACGCCCATGGATGCTTTCTGCAAAACTACACTGACACCTGAAGTCTGGAAGATTTTTTAAAATCCCATATCTAATTTTCCATGCTACTTCTGCTGCTATTTCTATTTTTCATCTGAAGAAAAGAGACAAAAGAAAGGTGCTGAGAAGTGGAAAAAAAGGGATTTAAAAGATGGCACTCATCTCACTCTCTTCTCCTTATTAGCAATGACAATTTGATCACAAAAGACACACTAGTCAGAGTGGACATCTAAAAAAAGATGCAAATATGAATGGCTAATCAAATTCATTCTCAGAAGTCCCCGGTATTTTCTCTGAAGTGACTTTTCATGATTCTAGCCTTCTGGGTTAAATGCTCTGGTGGTGTAAATTGATGTAATGTCATTGACTTTAAGGGAGTCACACTGAATTACATGAGTTTAGTATCTGAATGTCTGTCACAGTTTACTGAACGAGATTCTTTGTAGCAAAAATTGCTTTTTTATTTTCAGACTTTATTCCCAAATAAAGATGTCATGTCTAGCAGGAAATCTCAATTCTTGTGCCAGAGACTTGGTGTTTCTCAGGTATCTCCTGTCTTGCTGGGCTTGGCTGATGTCTTGTTAAACAGTGCATGAAACTGGTTGGACAAGTGAACACAGTGAGCACAGGGGAGAATTTTCATTTGTCAGATGGTCACAGCTTGCTTGCTTCCTAACATAATAAACTCCACACTTCCTAGACCAGCTTCCTCAGAGAACTGCACATCCAAAATCCTTTAAGCATCTGAAATCTAAAGGAAGAAAAATAAGTTCTTTACTCTCAAAATCAATGGACCCTGTAGAACTGCTCCCAAGGATTTGGATCTCCATCTGCTAGCTGAAAAATTAAAATGTTGATCTAATAATATCAGACCATGGGTGTATAGTCAGCCTCTTTCCAAGACTGTCATGTTACTACTGTTTCCAAGACTGTCACGTTACTACTGTATCAAGGAAGGTCTTCATAAAGGATTTTGCAGGTCTTTGAGGTTGAATGTGGAGATGTCAGTGTCACGCCCCACTCAGACCTGCTCAGAAGGCGGGGGGGGGTGGGGGTGGGCAGGGCTGTGACTCAGATTCGCAAATCCCCAAATGTGTGGACTAAGGTGAGACAATTCTCAAGGTCGGTATACAAACATTTATTAGATTCCCACAGTGATTAATATATGTCTTAACTACGTCCACAATAATTGGTTAGGTATACAACAAATTATGGCAAATGGTAAGGTACGCCTTGCATTACTTAGCAACAGATACACAACGACTTATGGCAAGCGGTACTTAATAACAGATATACAATGAATTATGGCAAGTGGTAAAGTATGCCTTGTGTTACTTACTTAACAACTTGAGAAGAGAAGAGAAGAGAAGAGAAGAGAAGAGAAGAGAAGAGAAGAGAAGAGAAGAGAAGAGAAGAGAAGAGAAGAGAAGAGAAGAGAAGAGAAGAGAAGAGAAGAGAAGAGAAGAGAAGAGAAGGAGAAACAGAGGGATAAAAAGAGAGAGAGAGAGTGAGAGAGAGATAAAGAGATCACCGGTCCTGGTTTCAGTGTTGGTCTAGCCAATGGCGGGGGGGGGTGTCGCGTCTCTGGTTTGTAGAAGCACTCCTCTGTGTAAAATCTCCGCAGGGAAAAAGGTAGCTCCAAAGAGAGAGTGTGTCAGTCAGTCTGTCAGTTTGTCAATCCGGCAGTCCGTCAGTCAGCCAGTCAGTCAGTTAGTTTGTCCCCCAGAGGCACTTATTCTCCCCCCTTTTATGTTTGCCATATCAGTACGACCCACCCCACTATTACGGTGACAGTTCCATCTCAGGTTTCCCACCTCCCCAGATGACGCATAGCATGATTTGGGTGGAGGGATGAGTGCTATAGTCATATAAGTTTAGCGTGATCTCGATATGCAGGGTGTCAACTTTAATATGCATTTCACGGATAATGAGGCAAAGGTCATCATCGAGCATAGTAGCCCGCCGAAGAAACAAAGAACTACACAGATTCTTGTTATCTTGTCCTTGCTGAGCAAAAGCAGAGCCATCCTGTCTCCTCCTCCAGATCCAGGAGAGTTTCTTTCCCACCTGAGTAAGCAGGTGTTAGCCTTATCAGTTCTTTGAGCATAAGGCCTACATTATTCACCCCATGACTGTAGCTACATTTCAAGGTACTTGCGAGTGTTTGAGACATTCCTCAGTGAAGCTTGGGGGAGCCTCCTCCTCCTCCCTTTCATCTCTCACCATTTGTTTCGGGGAATTTACAAGTCGACTCTTACAGTCAGCAGGATGGCTGAGCGACACCAGAGAGGACTTTTTTTCAGTGGCTGAATGGGCCTGAACAGTAGTTTACATGGAGCAGAAAGAAAAATGTTACCAGCTTTTCTTAGTTTATACAGAACTGAAAGCTTCAAATCCAACAATTACTTGATACTCACAGGTCTTTTTTCTTTTATCTTTTTGTTTTCTTTTCATTGCGGTTGCAGAAAAAAATCCTGAAAAAAATGTAATCCCAATGAACTTGAATTCTCCAAAACCATAATCTAAAGGGAATCATAAAGACATTACTATTTTAAACCTCTTTTTAAAAGCTAACCTCACTTCCATTGCCCTGAAATAAGAAAACATCAATGATTAAGAAGGTTTGACCTGTGACATTTGAATGCTTGTTTTTGGCGCTTCTTTTAATCCCAGATTAAAAGATATTCCTTCAATCCTATATAAGGATGGGGATTTTATGCCACTCTCAGAGTTTCTAGGGTAAAGTTTTTTAAAAGAGTCCATGGCAAAAATGGATTTGCACTACTCTGATCTTCCAGTATACTTTGATTTCTTGTGACACTTTGTACTTAGTAGAATTCATCAGCTAAAACTCAGAGCAAGGAGGGCAGTTGATGGACTTTTAGAAAAACGCATTGTGAAGGTGAGTTTTAGGTCCATTTCCACAGACAATGTCTACTTCTGCCTATGCAATACATATCCTAGAAACCAAACTATAAATCCTGTAGAGCATGAAAATGCTAGTGAAATCTATTTGTGATTTCCAACGCAAAGCCAGAGTCTGTTTAACAGGAGAAAATAGGAGCAATTTGGATTTTTTCTTTTGGATAGATCCCTTAGAAGTGCATCAGGTTTAGTTCTACAATTCAGCATAAGAATTTGGGTTTTGACAGCTCAGCTTGGCCTAAGCAGTGCTCTTGATGTGTCATTTTCAAGTAGCGGGTCTCTACTGATTTCCTCAGCAGATGTCAGCCACACAGCCCATCAATCACAGTTGGGTAGACAACTTGCTCAGATAGAAAAAGAAAAGAGAAAATAAAAACACATTTCTAATTTTCTAACCAGCAGCTCTCTCATGTGAAATCTGTAACTCTTAAATCCTAACTCCTGTGAAATACTTTGTCTCCAGCCACCGCCACCAGGGCTTGTAGTGTAGGTGTTAAGTACTGGCCATAATACACATGTGCATTATGTACAGTGCACATTTTCAGATACCTACCAATGAGTTATAGAAGGCAGGCAGATGGGAATGCACTGTTCTCTTTTTCCGTTGTTAAAATCATGAAACCTAACAGACTGGCTTAATAATCTGCTCACTGGAATATCCCTTATCTCATTTTTTAAAAGATGCACGTGTGTTCTGCTGTGTGAACTCTTATCTCCCACTATGACCCCTGTTGCAAGGTAATCGCTTGTTGCTGTGTATTACAAATCCGACTGCAGCGATGGAGCTCAGATCTTCCTGCAAGGGAAGTACTGGCCTATGTACCTGTAGCTTAAGGAGCACATCAACTTTTAGTAACATAGAGGCAATGAAATACGAAACTGTTTTTAATTTTTCTATGAGAACATAATGATATTACTCATCAGCTGATAATGACAGTATTTAAGTTCCCTTTTTGCACCTGGAAGAAAAACATTTACTCAAACTAGTAATTATTGCTAATATTAAAGAACTAAACTAACTGTAAAGGATGAGTCTGAGGTAGCAAGCCCTGAAGAATGGGAAGGCTGATTCTTCAATAGAAGCAGGGAGGCAGACCTTTCTTGCTTTATGAAACTGTTCATAATTCACATTTTTTTCTCAAAACTATTTCAGAGGAATGAATTATAGCGGAATAGCTGGATGTTACTTTTATCCCCCAGCATGAACTTCCTAGAAAAACTACATCTTCTTACAAACACCTGAGACAAGAAAATTTTAAATGTATTTTCAGAAGAATATTAATTCGTGAAGAGATATCTGTGGTTTATTATTAATTATTTCTATTTCTCATTATTTGGTCCTTAGCCTCTCCTTTCAGAAGTTCTATTTATTTGAACACAGATAAAAAATAGTATTTTGTGAGATAATGGCCAGTCTGCTAATTCAAATGATGAACTGCAAGAGCCTGGCAAACTGAAAATTATTTATCCAGTGCAGAAATACAGTTAATTTCTGAACAGAGAGTAAAGGATAAAACCCATCAGATAATTTCTAGAGTGAGTATACTCCACAAGTTTCTTTCAATTACCAAGTTAATACTACTATAATCTCAAAAGTATATATAATTTCAAGTAACTATATATAAAAAAATGTTTATACATATAACTGAAATTAACTTTTTAACCGTATTTTCTCTGTTTGTAATAAACAACCTAAACCTTCTCTGATCCAAGCATACTGGCAAATCACTGAGTATACAGTCAGCTTCAGAAAGAAATTGCAAATTGAACATTCATGCATGATTTTATCTTCTTGGTTATCAGCAAGTGCTTTTAAAATCCTCCTGGTCCTTTAAGAAAGAACTGCAGAGAACGAAGTTTTTCTTCATTACAGAACTGAAACTGACAGTTTCGTAGTTTTGAACACATAAAGCAGCAAATCTGACACAGAGAAGTGGAGAGGGGGGAGGGATGCTAAATAAGGATAAACATACCAATATACTTAAAAGACCAACAGTCCTATCCTATCAGAATGAATAAGGATTCTAGAGCAAAATACAGGGATCTGAAGAAACAAACACAGGGTGACATGGATGTTATATTTACTCATAAATGTGATAGTCCTTATGCTTGTAAGAAATAAGATATACACATTTTTTACTGACTTTTATTGAACGGAGTAATTTATTTCAAATCTCTCTTGCTCATTCAGACACATACCAATGTTCCTCTAACGAGAACCATATATTTAGAAGTGGAAATACATACTTTCTATTAATTTTTGTTACTTTTCAATGAACATTTCCTCTGGTAACATGGTCATAAACTTCACATTTATAAACTAGTTTTAGCACTTTGTATAAAACTACAGCCACATTATGTAAATGATCCCTACAATGACAGCTGAAAAAAAAACCCCAAACTCAAAAAAACCACTTCTGCAGGTACTTAATGACTTCCGTGCTAGTATTGCAAAGACCAGAGTTTATTTATTCTCAGAGATGATATAGATTTCTATCTTCTATGCTGAGAACAATTCAATATTGTTGAAAGTATCAAAACACAGAATTGTGGTTAAAGAAATATGATTCTATACACTGCCTTTGTGGTTAAAGAAAAAATATGATTCTATACACTGCTTTTTGACACAGCTCCCAGTTATAGGTCTGATTCAAAGTTACTGAGGTCAGTAGTAGCTGGTCCATTGACCTCATGCCCCATGGGAACAGCCAACGCACCATGCAGGTACTTTGTTATTTCTTTCCTAAATGTTTCCTGTCTTGCAGTTTGCCATTTCTGGTAGTGTTTATGGTAACAAGGACAGATTTCACTTTCATGCCTTATTTTCTTGCTCCCTCTGAGTTTAGCAGTCCATGAAGTACAGTTGCCCCATTCCTGACCACTCCAAGGGGCTGTATCCATCACTCACTGAAGTCAGGGGTGATTTTCCTGTCACTTCCTTATCCACCAACAGAAAGACAGAAAATAGCCCTCTCTGTAACTCTGTATGTGGCACATGCGATAAACTGTAAAGCAGGGACCATACCTGTGAAATGATAGCTGAATGGACAGGGAAATTATGTTCTTTAAGCATCTTTGACAGATTGATACCTACAAGCCCTGAATTCTCACGACTGGAGGGCACACAGCCATCTCCTCACAGTACTTCATAGGAACAGTTCATTTGCACTCCCTCCTAAGTAAAACGAGATTGCTAAAAAATAGCTGTTCTTTTCTGTTTGCAAACTATATGAAGAGATTTATTATTTTCTAAATGCATTCTGAAAAAGCGTGTCAGTTTACGGATCATTTCCAACCAGCTGAGTGTGAATGTTTGATATGCAAAATGTGAGCAGTGTCACTGGGCACAGGATTCACATAACTCACTGGTACAATCTTTGTGAGTCAAGTTTCCCATGCAAATGGTCACATTAATACTGATTTTAAAACAAAGTTTCTGAAAATATTGTTCAATGTCTTCTTTCCTTTTTCTGGTTGCACTCACCTTAGTAATCTCACCAACTGTCAGATTTGCAAAAAGTAGCACTAAAGGAAAACTAACGGCAAAAAAAGGAGGAAAAGTTAAGTCAAAGTTCACGGAAAAATATTTGCAGTATTATCTAGCATAGGTTTTTGGCAATAAATTGAAGACTGTCAAGGTCAATCTGAGCTTCTCATTGATTTTTTGGATGTTTGCTGCTTCCTTTTGTTTCACTACCACACTATTTAATTTCTGGCCAGTATGGAGAATTCATGGCAAAACTTGAGGCTCTTCTTTGTTCTGAACTGCAGTTGATGTTAAGCAGATGTACCAGGCATAAAAGCAGTCTGTTTCTGCATAATTGGGGTGATGCTGTATAAAATTGTAAAACATGGTCAGAGGGGTGCGTCAGTTAACGCACAACAATGAGTCCAGTTTGCACTCTCTGCTATGAATCCTGTTGTTGTGAAATGTTGGATTTTTCTTTAAACATCAAAGAGTAAAAGAATAAAAGCTACAATTGGCATGCATAGATCTCACTTTAACTGTAGCTATTATTGCCTTAGTTGTCAAGAAATCACTCTCAGAGGTCGCTGTGGCCAATGCAGGGATAACTTCATCATTTATAGAGGCCAGCAGACCCTTTATAAGCTACACAACTGATCCTAGTAACACAGCATCTACCTCTCTTTTCCTCAGCATCTTATTTGCTGTAATTTGCAGCAGTTCAGTAGGTGACAGATGATCCATCTGCCCATTGGATTGGCAATGAATAGTTGATGGTTGGAACTACAACCAAAAATAAGCCATTTTTTCTCATCAGATCCCTCTGATTCACAAAGCTGTCAGGAAACAAAGCATCTATCATTTTAAATATAAAATGATTCTATGTTCTTGTAAGGGAAAAATATTTTTCCTTCATTTGTGGTGATAATATAACATAGCATTGTAAGACTGAGAAAGCTACTATTTAATTTATTTCCCAATGAAAAACAGACCCAGAAGTCTCCACATTTTTTAATATTTTTTTTTCATAATTGTTTTTTGTCAGTTTTAGTCAATTTTTTATGCTAAGTCAAACCACTTAGTTGTCACCCAAATGAACAGACTCTGCCCACATAAGAATATAATGAAATAATTAACTATTCATTACTCAGAGAGAGTATCCAACTGAGAGAACATGAGAGTGAGAATGAAGTATGTTTTCATGTGCACTGTTGTAATGTCTCTTGTAGAGACAGTCATGACAGTGTAGAGGCACATTCCATTTACAAAAGTTTAATTACACCCAGATCAGCTAATTTAGCTTACAAGTTACTGTTGAACAGTTGATGGAATATTAATTAAGAAATGAGGCTAGGTTCATATTCACAGAAAGTATTTCTTCCTGACTTTTTAACTCTAATGACTTCCAACTTGAATATTCAAGTGTTTCGCATCATCTAAAAAGTGAAGATTCACACATGAATACAGGGATTCCAACAACACTATTTACCATATTTAATTTTTCTGTTTATGTAAATATATATTATATCTTAAATACAGAGTAGGAAGGAAAGATATGCAGAAGCTATTTCATTACTGTCTCAGATCAACTTTAAATCATATAGTAGTTTTAGGTGCAGCACATGGACTATGCATAGACAAGCTGTGACGCAGTAAGATGCTGTTGCTCTTGCTTTTTTTACAGATAGATAAATTATACTCAATGCATGCCTAATGCTACCTTTTCACATCATTTGATTTGACCACTGATGGAAGAAAAGGTGCTTTTTTAGAGGTGGCTCTGGAGAAGTAGTATCTGCAAGAAAAATAATTGCAGGTGAGATGTTCACTGCAAAAATGTTTTGTGTTTCTGGAAGACGGAACAGATTGTTAAATCGCATTATTTAGATGACAGCATATATGACAATATTTTTCCTTTATTTTGTTCAACATAAGAGAAATATTCATTTTAAGGGCTTAGAGCCTAAAGGACAGATACTGAGAAGACAGGACATAGAAGTAATCCTTTAAGCTGCAGTCACTAACACCATGAAAGATGTATTTAGCTAGCAGTCCAGATAGGAAAGATGACTTCCAGAACTGGCATGGGTATTACACTGTGCAAAGTCAAGGGCTCATCAACAAATGGGCATTTGATGTGGCAAAGCACGTGCAAAAGCTGTGTGTCCTCTGACAACTCAGCTCTAAGCCTGCCCTTGGTCTGTCCATGGTGTTTACTGAGCAGCTGGAGGTTGTAACAAAGCTCTCAGCTATGTCTTCATTCCTTCTCATTTGCAGTAGACAAACAGCTAAGCTCCCGCTGTGGTGCCTGCCTCTCATACCCATAACCTGCCCTCCTCTTCGGGCCCATCCTCACTTGAGATTGTCACCATCAAACTTTGTTTAAAACTTGTGTATTCATAGTCCAGAGCTGCTCAAAAATCCAGCCTTGCCCCTTTATATTTTGGCTGACAAATACAATCTTACCCCATTAATTCTCATTCAGAGTGCTGATGCCATAAGAATTATTCTTCTCTTTACTCCCTTTGGCAAAACCTTTCCTCCTATTGTAATTTCCCCTCTAGTTTCCCATTCTCCATTGCCTTGAACGCGAACACTTATCAGTGTCTTCCCAAACTAAGAGCTGCACTCACTTCAGCATCAAAATGATGGCACCACCCTCTATCATTAGGTAAGTTTTCAAAAAAGAGCTCTATCTCTTGAGTCTTGCTCAAGGCTAGGATGGCAGGCATGATGGTGATACAGACAATAAGCATCAGAAATAGGTCTGCAGACTTTTTGTGCTGTCTCCCTCTTTCACTATCACAGTTTTTCCTGACCAATCTCAAGATTCCTTTCTCCTTTCTTGCTCATTTTGAACTCAGAATTTCTGTACATTTTCTATGTTTGGGTCAGACCTGAAAGGTCTGCAATGGACGTTTGGTGGTTTAATTCCAAATGGAAGAGTACCTTAGTTTTAACAGTGGCTGATCAACAGTTTAATCAGTGATTTTGTTTCTAATTCTCTCTGTGCTGCTGTTCTATTTCTTTACTTTTGAATACTGCAGATCCAAAGTCAAACTGGGGTCATGCTGAGAGACAGGGGCCAATGAGAAAAGAAAGCAAGCATACCTGGCTGCTGAATGTCTTTGGAGCTGCCAGATGAAAGCAAACAGGATATGTAAATCCACATACCTGTACTGACTCTTAGTCTCTGCCTCAGAAGCTGTTTATTCTTATGTAAAAGACCACAAAGAATATTTAATGAGTAGGAAGCTTTCAGAAGAGGAAGCAAGAAAAGTGACAGTGCTAAAGGAAATTAAAATGTCTCTTTTCAGTTCCTCTGAATGAAAAACTGGAACTCATCGTTTATTTCTCACAGAGGTGTTATGATTTACAGAGTATAATTTTGTAGCTGTTTACTTTTTTTTTTAAGTTGATTAGTGTGAGCTACTAAAATATCACTGCAGCAATCTTATTTCTGTAGATGTGTTCATTGATATTCAGCAGGTAATTCATGCTAACACAGAGAACATTTTCTGCTGTTCACTTCCAGTACTAGCACTTACAGATGTTTTGTTAGTCAGTTAAAAACACAAACTGTACCCCTGGATTACTTAAACGTTTTAATTACTATTATTGCGGAGAAACAATGGTGAACAACAGAACATATTTTTGAAAGATTACTGATAATAAATCTGTCAATAAACAAAAATCACATCTATGGGTGCTGTAATATGAAGAAAACAATAATCCTCAATAGATCTGTAATGATTTTCACCAGGCTAGGACCTGATATACAGTATGGTGTCTATAACAAAAACATTGAAAGTAATGCAAGATGTCTCTTTGAAATGTTTAGGATGGGAGAAGGGCAAACTTCTAAATCTTGCCATCTCAAAAAATAATCAGCATTCTTTTTATGGTATTGTTTTTGCTCATGACAGAAACAGATGTAATTTTACACTAGCCACAGACATTTTTTCCTCTCTTGTGTTTTAGCTGCCTTTTTAGACCCAGTCAGACAGCTTGCATGTCAGAACTAATCAGTAGTGAATTAATTACAAACATGGATTTAGTAATTGCTTCTTTGCTGGAATTTAATATTTGCCTTCCAGTAATCTAGCAAGGGAGTCAGCACTGCATTGTTCAGCATAGTTCCAAGGGATCAAGAAGAGTTTCGTAACTACTGTATTTTTAGTCTTTTGGATGACTTGTAATTAACTGAAGCCTATAGTACAAACATTGCTTCAGTAAAAAAAACTTGTCATTTTTCTACTCTGGGAGAGGCCAGTTACAATTTTAATCTGATTGGAATACCTCCCTCACCCTGCAAATACCTGTCTTTTTTTGAACGCTGGTAGAAACCCTGTAGATTCATACAGATTAGAGAGCACAAGAAAAACAAAAAACAGCGTCTTACCTGACGTGTTGTTATTGCTTAGGGTGTTAAGACTAGACCTAACCGTCCAATACTCAGGCATGCTGAATGATTTCTAATTGTCATTTCATTATTACAGCTAATGGTCTTCATAAAACCAGATATTTAGGATTGTAATAACCTATTAATCTACACAGAAAAGATAAACGATCATGCTGAAACAGAGGGACTGGCAAAGTACAGGTTGGTAGCAAATACAATGTAGTATGCTCAAAGAATTCTTGTATAAAAGCAGTGAAATCTTTAAAAACATGGTGGACCTTGCCCTGTTTCAGAAGAAATGGAGTACTCCTATCTCTGGAATTAAAAGGGACATGACTTGGCAAGAAAGGAGGTTTGGGAGTACAAGAAAAACTGCTATCATGTGTACAATGGCACAAAACCCTTCCAATTAAACGAACAGCTCTTGGAGGTCCCCTGAAGAGTCATGAGACAGGGTTGAAGTCCCGGAGCATTACTGTCCCTACAGGTTCTTTCATCAGCTTCGGTGAGGGTTCAGCTCAGAAGCAGACTCAAACTTTTTTGGAAGAGCATTTTGTTTTTTTAAGCACCATCTTCAAAAACAGGCTCCCAGCTGATTGAACAGGGTGTTCTGTAGTTTTCCTTTAAGAAAGAGCACAGATATTTCCCCAACCAAATTCACTAACTATCTTAATTTAATAGCCTCTGTCTAAAAACAGATTTTAGACTAAAGAGTTATCAAATAACTGGCCCATTAGAAATACTTTTTTCTAAATTCCATTATTTACAGGTTGGTTTCTGTCCTGAAGCAGCTTTTTACACATACATATTATATGTTTCTATGCATTTTGATTGTTTTAATCTAATTTCCATAGGAATAAAAAAGTCATGGATATTAGAACTAAGAAGAACCAAATCCAGAAACTAGCTATTGTAACAGAAGACCACGCTCCTGCTTTTGCAGTTGAATTTATAGCAGAAAAAAACAACTTTGAGAACAAACCAGTATGGAGGTAAAACATTTGCTAACATTTGACTTTCTAGAGTTAAGAAACAAAGAAAGATGAAGGTTATAATTCCTGATATTTACTTTGTTTAGCTGGCATAATATTAACTGACGCATTAAAAACATCTGTTTGGCCATGAATACTTTTGGCCAACAATATTGTGGCTGGTTGAACAAAAATTGCAGTCAAGATACAAATTGCGCCAGATCATCAAGCAGCTGTAGCTACAATAACACCTGCCAGCTGAATGTTGTGCCCAGTATCTTGACCTGATTGAAATAAAATAAAAATATCTAATTAAATTTATAGGGGTCCTTTCATTTTATGTAAGATTGTAACCATAAATAAATGAAGTTAGATGGAAGGTTTTCTTCTTCAGTATAGGGAAAATGTAAGTCCTGTAGCATTACTTAGCAGAAAGGTAGAGAGGTATTCCTATTTAAATTATTCAAAAAGGTTTCTGACACAGGGAAGTTTTTGGTTTTGGAAATTCAAAGTACTAGTTTAATGATTTTAAATAAACATTGATTATATTCAAATACTTGGACTGGATACATTCTTTTACTTTGATTTCAATAGAAATGAGGTAGCAAGATGGTATTTTCAAATTGTCTGCAAAGCGTGTTGAGGGGCACAAAAATGTAATGGGCTATTACATTGGTTTCAAATTCATGTGAGCAATATTAATAAGAAACATCAAGGATTTTTCTCTGAGGCTTTCATAAGACATGGCCAATGGTGTATATTATGTGAAGCTGTGTACAATATTTGTTTCGGAATAGTACTGTAAATTATTGCCTTGGAACTATGCTTATTACATAATATCAAACTGTCTCAGTCTAGAACAGGAGTATTTTGTCCTGTATTCACTTATATACTGTCTGTTGCTGATTCTTAATTTAAAATATGCAACTAATATTATAAAATACTTGAAACTTTTCTCTTATCTGCTTAATGCGTACAGTGTACTCTGTTCATCACATTGCTAGGAGAGACAGAAAAACCCCATTTCATCTTCCTCTAAGTTTGTCTAAAGCCTAGACCCGAGAGTGTGGTCAGTGAGATTAACACTGAGCATGGGAACAGCAGAGGGAAATGGTAGCACCTGGAGCCTTCGATAATAGTTGGGCATCCAAGAGACAAGGAAGCCAGTCTAGCAAAATAGACTCACTGGTTCTGTGAAGTAGGTGCTGCATTACTTTTGCCTATCCAACCATCCTTTTCCTATGATTTATTCTGAATTCAAGCCTCCTAAATTTAGTAGGTTTTAGGACTAAGTGTTTCTACTTGGTGGTTTGGGGTTTTTTTATTTACTTGCTCAGGCATTTTCTAACCTCCATAGAAAAGCTGGAGAAGACTGGATTTAGCTGGAGAAGAACAGTTTTAGCTAGAGAATGCTTTTCAGCAAATCACTAGTAACGTTCATGAGTTCCCAATTGTCCTTGTTGCAAGAGACAAGTAACATAGCTGTTAGTATACAATGACTCCTACACACACAAATTACATAAGCTTAACAAACTTTAAAAAACCCTAAGCAGAATTTCTAAATGTAAATGCATATTTATTCAGACACTTTTTACAGATTATCAGTGTGAAAAATCTCAACTTTAGAGAAATACGTATTGAATTAAGGTGTATATTTTCATTAACATCTATTGCTTTTCATTGTTTAATATTGACTGTGTGCCATGAGATGTCTAAGGCTTGACAATGAATTCCTGTCACTCTTGCTACAGTATATTAGAGTTCTGGCTACCTAATATTTCTGAATACCAGACCTAATTATCATCCTCTAAAAGAAAGAGATTGATAAAGTCAGAAAGGTGGTTATTTTAGGAACTGCAGAAAAAAATATGAAGCACTACCAACAACTAAGCAAGTATCTGTAGGGGCTTGAGGGGAAGAGCTGGAATGTAAGCAAAAGTAAGTCAGTTTATAACTAATCAGGATGGATAAGAATATTAGATTTGCAAACCATTACATTGGGATAAAAGTTGTGCAGTCTTTCTACCTTTAAAGAAACATGAGTGGAAATTAGACTATCACTTGGTGATAGTTTGGAAACAGACATTCAGTCTGTCTTTGGAAACAGACATTCAGTAATGAATGCCCGAAGTCCACTGTCCTGAATGACACATTCTTTCATGGAGGTCATACAGTCATAAATGCGCCACTGTGAAAGAAAGCACTTGGCATAGCATAGAAAATGTAAATTCTCATGATTGAAAGCTTTATGTATTTAATGTATTGGCACTATTGTTTGTAAGCTATAGCAAAATTAACAAGAAATTGTGGTATTTCTAGTAAGAAAGGAGAAAAATATTTGTTTCTGAATTCAGGACATGCAGCATCTTTAGAATTAGGAAAACCAAAAAACCCCATTCTCTCTTATAACCTAGCATTATGGTAGATGCCTTCTGATTCAAGCTAAGTGCATTATTAGAGGGGATTGAATTAGAGCATTCCAATGCTGCACAGTTAGTGGATGAGATGTCCTAGTCAGTGCTATATGCAAGCAGAGGTACAAGATGTGCCTAAAGTAAATGTGACGTACTACTACCTGTAGGTACCAATGTTCCTCCATTGGCTGCCCAAGAATCCAGAGTAGAGAGTGCAGTTACATTTAAGATGTTTAAACCTCATATAAATGTCTTCTGAGGCATTTCTATTTTGGTGTACATCATTGACAAGAATCACAACGGTGAGGAATTTCAAAATTAGAAAAAATCAAGTTTTTTCAAAATTGAAAAAAAAGTCAGATTTCAATTGGACCTACAAGGTATGCATTCAAGTTGGAATGCATCAGCTATGTTTAGCCATCTAAAATTAAAGGCATATTCTTTTCTTGGGCAGCCGATGAGATTCCACAGGCTTGGAATCTCATGAGTTGTTCTTTTGATAATTTGGTCCAAACTTTGACAATTAAAATGATTCTATTTTTATTCTCATGACGTTTGGCCCCTATTATATTGTCATTTTTTATCTTTCACACTAGGAGCTGGAAGAAAATCAGCAAAAGGCATAGAAGAATGTAGAATAGAGCTTCACATAAGGAAATTAATTTTGGTGTCCTATTAAACAGGTAAGACATCCAAAAAAAATATTTCACTGATTTGAAAAAAATTATGCAAGAATGGATTATATAAAATGTAAACTAGGAAGGACACTCAAGAATTCTTTACAACCTTCCCCTTCCTCCAGATAATCTCTGAATTAGAACCATTTCCACCAAATTCTATCACTTCTCTCTACTTTTAGGAGCTTTCTTACAAGAGCCGCAACTTATGAATCATCCAATAGTTTCAGGGAAGTAATTTGTGAAAGAAACTTCTCACTGTCATGAAGGTCCAGCTCACAATGGCTCTGAAGCCCCAAAAGATGTGTGACTGGAGTCTTTGTCCAGAGGTGAAAAGGTGTTGCTGTGTCAGAACAACATCAGGACAGTGGAGATTTCCTTCTGACTGATTATTCTGCCTTGTTCACTTACAGCAGTTGCTATTGTCTGTGGTTTGTAAGGAGTTTAGGATAGCTGTGTTTTCTCTGAGCATTTCTATGCTCCATTGTTGATATGACCAAATGATTTTGAATCATGGTAGTCTTTATCTAACATGATAGTTACTGTGCCTTTGTGGCTGGAAAATTGCTGCTGTATTACCCAATCTTCAGCATTCTTTCAGGAGGATGATAAATGTCACTGTCTTGAAAATGTGCTTTCTTTTCTGTCCCTATCATTGGAGTATTCAGGACTTCCTCTATAAGTAGAAAATGTGGCATAAATCTCTTCTATCCTTTTTCTTCTGCCTGCAAGATCTTGGCATGGCTTTTTGTTTGTTTGCATTGACCTTTTAAACTATCAGATTAAGAACAAAAATAAGGGTACTGGAGTTTGGTATTATTGAAGGCACAAATAAGTTAAGTCCCAATCTAAATATATTAACAATTTCAGAATTTTTCCTACTATTTCAGGTAACTTTTTAACTTTGGCATGATGATGGGTGGTTTTTCATCTGTTTGGTGCTTACTGATGACCCCTAGCTGACATTTCTGGCATTCTGTGGTAGTATTTTGCACTTTAATTGCTTTTCATGTAAGGACCTCAAAGTACTTCAGAAAATAATTAGTAGTACACACATTTTGTAGGTAAGAAAACTGAAGGAGTGAGAGAATAAACGATTGGATCAAGGCCTCTGAGCACCTCAATAACAGAGTTGAAGGTAGAATTTAAAAATCCCAGCTCCTGCTGTATTTCAAAGGTAAAACACAAGGCTACACAAAGACTATGAGGAAGGTCAGAACACAATACATATGGCAGGTGATGGTAAAGTAACGCACAAAAAGAACCACAGGTATCTACTGAAATCTATCTTTTTGAATGCAACCAATTCACTATGAATGATATAAAAGAATTCTTATTATTGCCACTAAATGTTGAAACTTAGTTGTTTGGAGATTTTTGAAAGGGTGTGTTTTGTTTGAAATTTCCAGTTTGATGTAATGAAGGAACATGATTACTTTGATAATTTGCTGAATTGTCTGATCACTGATGATTTTTCTCACAAAATGCAAATTAGATAACATCTCCAATCCCATTTTGAAGTTACTTGATCACTAGCTACTGTGTTAATCCCTTCCTTTCTTCTATTTGCTTTATTTGCTCACACTGCCATCCAGTTTCTCAGTCCGTCTGTTCTACAAAAGCTAATACAGGGTTGTCACTACATCTCTGACTCCTCAAAGACTCCTAGCAGGAAATGGTGGGCTTTGTTGAGCACCAACAGACCTGAGAGTGATGTAGGCAGAGCTGCCATTGTTCTTCTGCTGAGCAAGGGCCATGGGAGATAACCATATACGGGTAAATTATATCTGCTGTAAAAGGACTTTTTAAACCCAGATATTCATTAGCTGACACCAATACACTTCAGTTGCACAAGGCTGGCACTTTACATAGCAGCAGGGTTTTCAGCTGATAACAGTAACAGAAACAATTAATCAGCTACATAATAAGCAAAACTGTGTGCTGTGAAATTCTGCAGCAGCAGTGTGAAATACACAACTGTCTCCTGACAGCAGCTCGCTCCTGTGAGGACTCAGGTCTTGGTATGCACCGACATCTCAACATGTCTTCATCACTCCAGCATTAGGGTGGATTATCCCCATCTAAAAAATACTTGAACGTATAGCATATGCTGTTAGAAATGTTCACAGCTCAACGAATATTAGATGACATCTTCACTTGTTCTCTACCTTATCTCTTTTACTCCATAATTTGACTCACTGAAAATACATTAATGAGTTACTTAAGTGCAATTACCCCTTAATGCCTATTAATCAAACAGTCCCAGGAAAATGGCCCATTCCTTGTTCAATTTTCAAAATCCACAGAAGCTGTCCTTATAACAAATATGGCTGAACTGTTATGTACCTGAACAGTGCTGTGAATCTCAAACTGCTAAGGACACCTGATGGCCAAAGTCCTACACATTCAGGAATTGATGCCATCCACTCTTTCTGCTACAGGAGTCTGTGATGTAAATACTGCAGGTCAAATATTCCTTGTAGCTAATTTCACATGCACTGATGCCACCCGGTGGATTTCAGCGCAAACACGTTGGTATAGCTCAAAAGGAGAGGTAGTGTAATCACCGTAGAAGTGAGACCCTAACACTCACCTGCTTATCCTTTGAAAAACCATTTCTACTTTTACAGTTACAGTAGCAATTTGTGTCTTGTAGGAAAGCCTTCCTATGGAGTCTAAAATACTTTTGCATTCAGAGAAATGTGATTCATACCAGGGCAACCCCTGGTATCAATACAGGCTGGCGGATGAAGGGATTGAGAGCAGGTCTGTGAAGAATGACTTGAGGGTGTTGGTGGATCAAAAGCTGGACATGACCTGGCAATATGTGCTCTCAGCCCAGAAGGCCAACCATATCCTGGGCTGCATCAAAAAAAGCATGGCCAGCAGGTCAAGGGAGGTGATTCTGCCCCTCTGCTCTGCCTTGGTGAGACCCCACCTGGAATACTGTGTCCAGCTCTGGAGCCCTCAGCACAGGAAAGACAAGGACCTGTTGGAGCGGGTCCAGAGGAGGGCCACAAAAATGATTAGAGGGATGGAACGCCCCTCTGATGAGGACAGGTTGAGAAAGTTGGGGTTATTCAGACTTGTCGTGTTTTATCTGCAGCTGGCAGCTAGGACCATGCAGCTGCTTGCGCAGTTCTCTCCCTTTCCCCCCAGAAGGATAGGGAAAAGAAGGAGAAAAGGGGAAAGGGAAGGGAAAAAAAATTCATGGGCTGAGATAAAGACAGTTTAATAGATCAGGCACAGAAAAAGCAAAATAACAATAACAATAATAATAATAATGATGGTAAAAGAAAATATAAGATAAAGTAATACAACACAAGCCACGCTTACCACCTGGTGAATTGGTTGCCCATCCCATCCCAAGCAGTGACGGCGGATTCCTGCCCCCTGGCAAATCCCCATTTATATACCAAGCATGATGTCTGTGGTACAGAATATTTCACTGGCCATTCCATTTTTCCTTCTATGCTCCTCCTCCACTTCTGTAAGAAGCTGAAAAAAGTCCTTGAATAGTATAAACATCACCTAGCAACAACTAAAACAATATGCATTATTGACATTCCTTTCATGCCAAATCTGAAACATTGCAGCCAGTACAAAGAAAATTAACTCTATCCCAGCTGAAACCAGGACAAGCCTGGAGAAGAAAAGGCTCCCGGGAGACCTTATTGCAGCCTTTCAGTACTTAAAGGGCACTTATAAGAAAGATGGGGATAAACATTTTAGCAGGGCCTGTTGTGATAGGACAAGGGGTAATAGTTTTAAACTAAAATAGGGTAGATTTAAATTAGATATAAAGAAGAAATTTTTTACAATGAGGGTGGTGAAACACAGGAACAGGTTGCCCAGAGAGGTGGTAGATGCCCCATCCCTGTAAGTGTTCAAGGTCAGTTTGGATGTGGCTTTGAGCAACCAGGTCTAGTGGAAGGTGTCCCTGCCTATGGCATGGGAGTTGGACTAGATGACCTTTAAAGGTCCCTTCCAACCCAAACTGTTCTATGGTTCTATGATTTTTTTTTACATTATTTTAAGTCTGTTGGCTTCAATAAGCTTGCTTATGTGAGCATATATTTCTACCTGAATATATAAGGTCCTAATCATTATCATATATTTGTGCTTTTATAAAATTTATGGAAAATCAGGCACAGATAGCTTAAGTGAGTTGAGTGGAACACATATGTCAAAAAATGAATTCTTATTATTCAAAATTTCTACTCTATTTCTGCTTCATTTCTACTATGTGAAATACTCAAGCTAACAAGAACGTAAGTAGATTCTTTAGTCTATTCACATTCAAAGAACTGGAAAGAAACACACTTAATTTTACTGCTATTCATATGTGCCCTCCAATCAAAATATCCATCTCCGTGCTTGATTACTAGTATCCAAGACTCTTGGCATCCGCACTGTGACCCATCTCCATGTCTCATTGCCAGTACCCGGGACTCTTGGCTTGCACACTGTGGAGCTCCAGAACAGATGCTAAGCCATCTTCCTTTGTGTGTATTGGGACATGTTGACGATCTCCCATTACACTGCTCTGGGAACATTTTCCCTACCCTAAGAACTCTCTTATGTTTTCCCAGCAGTCTCAGAAAAATAAAAAGATGCTGCATACCAGCTCCTGCCAGCTGCTTCCTTTTACTTCAAGAAATAACCTTGTAGGCAAAATTCACAATGGCCTCAACAAACAGAAAGGGTTTTTTCTTGTGTCAGTGCCTTATACTGAAACAACTTAAAAATCTTCTCCTATATGAGGCATAGCTCTTTCTACACCAGCTTACAGAGATTATGCTTTCAAAAACTCTGCAGAAAAGCCAGGAGGCTAAAGGATCCTGCTGACCACCAAGCATTAGATTTTTGTTCTCATCTCATATACACACATCATTTTATATAATGCTGGAGTTCACACTACACATACGCTGGGAGTTCAGCTGAGTACCTGGCATCCTACAATGATTCTTGTATAAATACAAAACCTCGTTTTAAACCTGGCTTTTTTTTCCTGCATTAATGCTTCTGAAGCAAAATGTGAGGTGCAAAGTGGGAAGACTGTGATTGGCATGTGGATGGATGTACCTAATGAAAAGAGAATTAAGATAATTAACAGGTAGTACATATGCAAGGAATCACGTGTGAGTCACAGCAATATGTCAGAAGCTGATTCTTGTCTCTTACCATTTTTACAGTACTGTAACTACATTTTGCTTGGAATCAAAGGGCTTCTGATTTATAGGCACATGATCAGTCTCATGTGTGAATCGCAATGGAGCTTGTGCTCCTAAAACACTTTTTTTGAAAGGATCACACCAGCAATATACTTAAATTGGAATTTAAGGAATTTATTATCTGCTTATTACAAGTAAGCTTTAGTTTTGATCCAGTGTGGCTTAAGTATTAAGCAAGGTGCCCCATTTCTCTTGCTGCCTACCCTGTCTCCCACCTGAATGCCATGCTGACTCATTTCCTGGGTAAAACGTTCTCTCACCCTCTCCCCATTTCCCTGAGGTTCCCGTGGGTTTGCAGCATGGATTTTTGTTTCATTTTATTTTTACAGTTGCTTGCACAAAAAGCTATTTACCTGAAGCCTCAGCAACTGACCCCAAGTGTTTCTGTAATACCTATAGTACATAAATATCTGGAATCTTCTGATCTGTATGTTCACCTCATGTTCCCATTCAGTGTGAATGGAAATCCATATTTAATTCTCTTCGGTAAGAAAAATTGCCACCCTGCACCAGGGAAAGGTACGGACATGTCCAAGAAGCAGTGCCTGGGCAGCTGCCATGATATGCTTCCTGTGATAAGGTGGGAGCTCGGAAGGATGACAAAAGCCCTGAGCAACAATGGATGTTACTCACACAGAGTGGTGGCTGAGAGGCATGTTCCCAGGGATGGCATTAGTCAGAATCACTTGCAGTGAATAACTTCTGCCTTAATGTGCTGTTATCACTCAGGACCCTAAGAAACTGGACAGTTTAATTGGATATCTGCTAATGAAGGCAGATTTCTTCATGTTCATCCAGGTTTAATTCTGGATTCTGTCAAATGAGAATGCTGCCACGGAATTAGCAATTTAAAAGTTCTTGTTCAGATAAAGAGAAAAAATATTGTTCAAAATAATAAATTCAACTTCAAATTTAGTATCCCAAACGTGAATCTTATTTCACTATCTGTAGTACTCTGATTTGCTTTAAATTATGAAAAAAAAAAATAAAAAATAAAGTTAGCCTAGTTAACTTTTTAATAATTTAATTTGGGACAGAACTTGTTATTCATAATGCCAGTCTGAAAATGAGTTATTGTTATTATAGTTTTTCTAAAGCATTTACTTGCATTGACTTGAAAAATTTAGCTGTTGTAATATGGGTATATAATCAGTTTATTTTACTGTAAGGAACATTGTCCAGTATGCTCTTTGAATTTAGGAATAACAAATAATTTCAAATTTTTTTTTTAATCATAAAATGTATTAAAGGCATCAAGATATTTTGGTTCTGAACAAGCTTAAGTATACATTTAACTATAGGTACCAGAGTGATCCAGTGAAACCACAGGAATGATGTTCACCTACACAGAAAAGTTATTACTTCAGTTAGTAAATCATTCTAGAATCAATTTTTAATTTCAGGGATTTTTGTTTTGCTAAACATAAGTGTTTACAAACTGATCATTTAAATTGTCCTGGATTTGCTTATTATCTTGAGTGATTCATATCACATGATGTTTGCCAATTAATTCAATTACCTGCAATGTTAAAACAGCTGAAGAGTGGTAGCTCTGTTTAAATTTATAAATTTATATCAATTTTAAAGACAGAATCCTGTCTCTAGTGACATCAAGGGATTATTTTTTTCTTTATTGTCTCTGGGTTTTGCTCATTAGCTGTATTTGTATTTCTGTTGAAGAGCTGTGCCTGGGATGGCAGAGATCGGGTACTTTCAGGCCTCCCCACCTCCCCAGCTCTTCTTTACCTGCCTGCTTCCCTCTGATGCTTTGCTAAACCAGGACGTGGCGTAAAGATACCCAAGTCAACTTACAGGGATGTTGTTATCCAAAAGGGATAAAGTGCATCCCACATTAGTCTAATTGACTTGGCCTCTATATCCATGTTTATTGCTGGTAAAGGCAGTATATCTGCTTTTGAGGGCAGCTTAAGGGCATTCTGCGGCAGAGACTGGTCAGGCCATTGACCATTGTGCTTGGAGTGAGCAGGAGAACCCAGGAGGACAGGGCAGAGCTGGGAACAGAATCACTGTTTCACCCTCTCCCATTTCTCTGCCCTAGTATTTTATGGCCAGACTGAAAGGAAAAACAATCAAGGCTAGGTCTGGCAACAAGCATGTTTTTTTGGTTTTGATAGGCTACAGTGTGTGTAATCAGAGATATTTCAAAGCTATATATCCAAACAATGGTTTGTTGTCCTCAAGCTACTCAAATCACTTGGAACAAGTACAGTGATAGAATAAGCAATGTATTTGAAAGTTAAATATGGAAGTCCTTTGATTTTTTTTCTTTCTCGTGCAATATTTTGTAAAGGACAAGATTGCTGAAACACCTCTGTATTACAGCATCCGAGGAGGACTCTAAGGAGACATTCTTTAGTTTGTAAGAGGAATAAGTTACATATGTTTACTGCATCATTTCTCATTCTTGCTGTGATTGTTGCCAAGGAATGGATTAATGTTGTTCCATTTCACAGCAGCAACGCTGCTGTAATTCCCACGTACAAAATGCATTCTCTTGAATAACTGCTTCCTCCTACTTAGAGAGACAAAAGTGTTATACTATTAAAAAAACTTTGTATGTGGTAATATTTTGTTACTGCTTTACACAACCATTACCACACAAGGTAAAGGCCAGCAAAAAATCAGATACAAAGATTGAAAAAAATAGTTGAGACCTCTTTCTCTGATCACTTTCACACCAACATCACTGAAAAAAAATGTGTTGGCTAAATAACAGAGTAAGAGACTCTCAGGACTAATTCCCCTAATGCTAGTTTTCAGCTGATACTCTTTACAGTCTGTCTATGTCAATGTAAGCTGATTTTAGTCTTCTGTATGCATTGTTTTGGTTTATCCATAACCAAATATTTATAAATTTAATTTTTAGGGACAGAAATAACAACGATGAAAAACAGCAGTTTGGTAGCCAACATGTTTTAGAGATTTTAGAATTGTTTTGCATTTGCTAGCATTAGGGGGTAGTCAACCACCTCTTTGTATCTATGCACTTCTGATCTAACTCAAAGTTATAGGACTGGACCAACTTTGCTTAAGATATGGGCAAGCTCTCTTCTGCTCAAAATGTAGACTGAAATGGTAAATTTTTTTCTTAGGGCATAAAAATTAAACTTTCACTCTTTCTTTGCATTGATCAGCTTTATCATTCTTGGATCAGGAAAATGCTGTGTAAGTCATACTCCCAAAAGATACATGATTCAGTGTGCTTTTTCCAAGTCATTTAGATACTTGGAGATGACCACAGAAAAGTTAGGGTTCCCATGCCAACCAAGATGGATCTACATGGCCAGTTCAGCTGTACTTATATCCATTCTCAGTTTTCATGCTATAAAAATACCACTCTGATGATCTGCAACAAACCCTCCACTTTATTTCAGATATTTAATTTTAAGAAAGCATAGGAAATATTATCTTAGGATCAGCAGGGCATATCATGTATATAGGTACATAATACTTATGTGGTATATATAGACCACTTAGTACAGACAGTGCTATGTAGATATGGATATGGCAGTCTACATTAGTAGATGTAGTATGGCTGTGAATCACTTTGAGCCATTTGGCTTCAGCAACAGGTCCTCTTTTCTTTAGCAGTATAGGTGAAACCTCAGACGATTTAAATATACCTCCTCCTGTAGTTATTTCCAGCACTAGAAACAGCTAGTCAGTGATAAAGAAGCTGATCCTTGAAATCAGTGCGAAGATTCCCATTACTGTTTGCAGACCTTAATAAAGGCCCAGATGACCTGTTTATCTGTGAAATTGCTGCTGTCACTAGATGGATGAATTCCTGTATGCGAAAGAAGATAATAACAGTGATGAGTTTGATTTAGGACCAATATACAGCATATGCCTTGCTCCAGGAGATTCTGTGGAAAATCCTGCCTGAAAATACAGAAATGTAGCCTCTAGATTTCCTTGTAATTGATGAAATGAGATACATAAGCTTTAGCAATTTTTAATTCATTTAAATGTTTACAATTTTTAGTGTTAACTTCCTTCATTATATTTCCTTACTAAGCTTATTTCTATTCAAATTCTGAAAAGGCTAATAAGTAAACAATCAAGTTTTCTAAAAGGTTTAGTGGATAAATGATCATACTATGACTCTTGCAATTTACTGCAAGTAATCATGTAGTCAAGTGAAATTATTGTACAGAGATTTACAAAATCTGGTGGAGCCAATGCATATGTCACTAGGAGATTCTGTGGAGTAAAATAATGTTTTTCAGAAAGAATCTGCAGCAACCTCTAATGTGGATTTTCTCTCCTTTGTCCATAGTTGCTGCAGTTCTTTAACCATTGCAATTCCTTGTAAGGCTGGGTTATATTTACCAGCTGTTGTCATGATTTAATACTAGCCCAATAGAAAGTAGTAAAGAAGACCAACGGTGCAAGTAATGGGGTCTTTATTTACAAAATGTTTGTCATCAGAGTGGTAGGAAGAAATTGGCAGTTAGCTCTCTGCAACTGATTTAATCTTGCATTTATAAGAATTGAGCAAATACAGGAGAGTTGCACAAAATGCACAGCCTCACAGTACTAAAACCTCTCAATTATTTTCTGTCTTCAAGTAAGAAGGTCCTAGTGAGAAAGTTTTATGGCAAGGTTACAGCGAGAAACTCTGAAGCCATTGTGGAAGGTCAAACCAGCCCTGTGACCCCTGAAAAGGGGACATAAAGCAGCTCTCAGGCACTGATGGTGTATAGCTGTATAGTGGGTACGGGGATAGCTTTTCAACATGAATAAAAAAATTACTTTTAAAAGATTTTGCAGAAGGGAAAACAGAACAGATCTTGGTATGGCTCTGATAGGATAAAGGCAGTTTTTGACTCTCCCCTCAAAGCTTTCTCTAAGTTCAGTGGCAGCCTGGGGACACATCTGACAGCCTGGGCTGCAGTCAACCATGCAGGGCATGATTTTGCCATGACACTGGCTTTTTGCTAGCAGGACTTTTTTGACCTCAGTGCTATCTTTCTGAATGCAAGTTAAAGAAGAGTGATGTCTGATGCTTCGGAAGCAACAGGTTTCTCCCACAAGTCCTTGCATAGGGCACAATTGCACATATAAAGCTACAGCAAACTCTCTGGGAAACCCTTGAAGTCTAACTGGGTGGGAACTGATCTAGAAGAGTTATTTCTTGTTACATAAGGTAGGGAGCAAGCACACAGGCATATTTAGCATAAACAGTGTCATGACAAGCTAACAAGGATGTAAAAAAAAAATTTCCCATATGGGCAAGAAAATAAATAGAACTGACATATGGTATAGTACTACTTCCTAATGTGAAAAAGGTGGTATCCAAATCCTGCAAGTCCTAATTCCTGCTGGCAGGTCCCAATTCCTTTACCTGTTGCAATATTTCAAATACCCCTACAAATGTGAAGTATTTCATGCATACACATAATTGAAAACAAATGAACTTGTATTTAAAATGTAAATTCATCACATATAAAGTGCATCACTCATTATTTATATTTATGGTTTGCACATCAGTTGTGCCCAAAAACTACCAAAAATTGATGCCACCTTGCATTTAAACACTATTCACAGTAGAAATGGTCCTCTCTGTATAGTCCTGATGTGATGAAATATGTCTAGCAATAAAGCTAGAAAATAAAATATTGTTTTCCTTAAGGATATTTTTCTATTCTTATTGAAGAAATACTCATGTTAGCATATTTATTGTTCATGATGGTCTGAAATATGATTTTAGGATGTTTTCTACTATTAAATGATGGAATTTGCTCAATGGCTCTGTCAGAACCTAAGCAGCAGGAACACTGGTGAGTCCTGAACTGGGACGGCCAAAAATAAGTATGTGGTGTGGAAAAAGGTGTTTATTGATCATTATGAGATTATTTTATCTTCAACTTAGTGCTACAACTGTGGCTAAAGCCATATTCTATTTAGAGCAGCTCTGAAATGTAGTAGTATGAATGTTTATTATTATGGTTATTGTGATTATTATATCTGAATTTACAACTCTTGTGCCTATTGTATAAGCCTCTGGGTGTGTTTATAATTGTTTTAAAGACACTTTATAATATTTAAGTGATAAGAAATGGTAACAGGCAGAAAATACCCATGTTAATCAGAAGCAGTCCATAATAGCACTTGACTATTAACCAAACGCTGCACATTTATTCTATAACTGAGTATACTAAAACTCCCCAGGCTGAAATGGATACAGCGGTTTGTTTCTCCCTCCCCCCTCCCCTCCCCCGGCCCCACCCCCCATTTCTCCATCATGCTCTTGATTATAAATCTTACAAGCTGTCTCTTCAGACAGAAGATTAATATTTACATATCATAAATATCCTTTACTTGTATGTGATTGGCACCTTTCACTTTCTCCTCTGGGACATGAAAACACTGCCTAATGGAAAAGGTATTCTCATATAAGGCCACTTTTAACAGAGGTCTACAGTGTCTTTTCATGCCCTTATTTTATTGATGATTGCATGATTAAAAGATAGCTTTCATTCACAGAAATTCTGTAATAATTACTTTCTGCTGCCTGCCTGAAATGTATTTATTTTTGTGGAAGAGATAACTCTGGAAATTCAGTACTTTTGCATTGTGCTAACCTTTATGCTAACCCTTTCTTGATAAGGGATAACAAAGCAGGTTTAGACTGTTTTTGAGCCGTCATTCACATTGACTGCAAAAATCCACATTGATTCCAGCAGAGAGGGAGGAAGAACAGAAAAGAGTCAGATCAGGATTTAAGTGCAGCATTATACAAAGAACTGGCAGAGCGCTTCTCATAAGAAACACACTTATGAACTTGTGTCTTAAAGTAAAAGGACATTTCAGTCTTACTAAACCCAAGCATTCAAAGACCAACAGAAAAATACCACAAAAATGAGGCTGATTTCAAGTCATGGCTTGCTTTGTTATAATCCCATTTTATTGGCCTTTTGGGACTTTAGTTCCATTTAAATTGTGTTTCCAAGCTTTTGTCTGCATCTAGAAGCTCTGGAGAAAATACTTGAAAATACAGAAAAACACAGAGACACATAACAGCTCTAGGAGGTGGGAATGTAATGGCAGTGTCTACAAGCATGACAGCTGGTACGAGCAGGATGCAGAGTGATGAATCTACATAGTAAGCACCCTGCTCATTTCTGTAGTAGTGCTATCAGTTATGGAAGTAAGAGTTAGGGAAAACATATCAATGACTTATTTCTGTTTCCAGTAAAGGCTTGCTTCTTGGACTAAGTTTTTAGTGCTCTGTTCCCTTTAGTTTTAAAAGTTTCAGGGGATGGCTCTTAGAAGTGGAGAATCATTCTATATCAACTGCACTCACTCATGTACCCACACACTATTTTTTCTGTATATGACTCTTATAACAGCACACTTTCAGCTACAGATACATAGATTGTGACTGACACTTTCAAAAAAGATAAGTAAGGTTGTGAGCATGCCCCATATTTTGTGTTACACTCTAAAACTTCCATTTCTCAGAAGACTGTTCCTAAGCACTGTCTGAAAATCAAGAATTTGAGAGATCTCCCTGCTACTAGCCACATTTGAAAATGTTGATGTCTGCTATTAAAAATACCTTCTTTATTTAATATTCCAGACTCTACTCTTTATTCTTACAAAGGGAAAGGAACAGGTACTAAATATAATAGAAAGGTTTATTCAGAGTATATTCATGTAAAGAAAATGCAAAGGTCTTTAGAATGTTTCTCTCATTCCATTGGGGGATATAATTAAATTACAGCTATTAAATTAGTATCCTCTTTACTTAAACAAGAGCTCATAAGTTGTTTAAATAGAAAATTTCATCTGAAAAATATCTATTAATCAACCCCATGAAAAATAGCCTAATTCTCATGCCAGCTCATCTGGGAGTGTAATGTATATTAATACCTGACTTTAAACCCAACTGAAATTAGTAAAAATCAACTCCAAACCTAGGTACTGGATTTCCTCTAGACTGACGAATTAAGCTATTTAGACCATATACTTCTTTCTAATAATCAGCGCTAGCTAATAGTGCAAGAGCTGCACAGGCTATAATATAGATTTTAAGAGCAGCTTTTTTTTTTTACCATGGAGCGCATGACCAAGGCCAGACGTATTAATTCTCTTTGGTTTTGAGAAGCTTGGTCAGACTCTGCTTCTTCTGTAGGCTGATGTACTAATAAGTAACTTCCAGTAAGTGAAAAAAACATTGCAAAGCAATAGTTAGTTTCAGTTGTTTAATTTAAATATTAAATATTTTGCTTGCTTTATCACTGTAATTTTCACATTTAAATTTTCAGTTCTCTTGTTAAATACAAAGTTGTGTTCATGGTTCCAACACTGCAAGGAAAAGTTTTACACCCACCTCCTCATGGTTACAATTTTAATGCAATTGAAAACAATCTCACGAAAACATGATTCCTCATATTTAGTGAAACAGAAAACTCAGCAAATTAATGTTATCATTGATGTTTCATGATAATGTTGAAAAATATGTCAAGGATTTTCCTTGGCTTTATAGCTCGTAAAACATTGTGTACCCTGCAGAGAATATAATTTTAAGGATCCAACAGATTTTACATGCTTACCCATACCTCCACCCAAGCACAAGACTGAAGAGCACCCAATATGTACAGCTTTTTTTTTAGACCATTCATCCAACATACTGCACAGAACAGCTGGTCTAGCACAAGGTAAATTTTCTATTTTCATTTTCTATTACTGACTACTACAAATTACCATTCAGATTAAAGGGGGTAGAAGAAAAGGAATTGAATGTTCCCTTAACTTTCTCAAACTGGTAGTATGTATTTTAAACCATTTATTTAAGGTGAATGTTTCTGTTTCCATAGAACTTCAGCGACGGTTAAGAAACGGATAGATGAAAGAAGTGTAATTATGCAATTTTATTATGGGTTAAGGTTAGCACACACAGGGGAGGAAGAAGGAAGGATGAGAGAGGGGAGCAGTCATGGTGGCTACCTGACTTACTGCAAGCACAGAGGCATTTGGTGAGTAACCTGTCATATCAGGAGAGACAAGAGTGATTTATTTCCCTTGAGTAACACCTAGGAACTATCCATTTGTTTCTTAGATTGTGAATCCGAATTGCAGAGATACATAATATGACAGGTTAAAAATTGAATGCAGGGAAAGACCAACCCATTATTTTCATTCTCAATCATGATCACTATAAACTTACTGCAAACAGGCCCCAAAGCACAATCAGCTGAATCTTCATTATTTCAAAGTAGACTTCTTTTCAACTGAAGTGAATCACATAAATAGGAAACAGTTTTGCTTCCCCTGTTTGGCTTGCTCCGCCTGTCAACTGATAGTTCCTGCATTTTGTTCCCTGTTCTTTCATTTTTAAAGGCAATTCAAATGAGAAACATGACTTAGTTCTAGAATGGCAGTAGAACTGAAGGTGAAAAGCCAAGATAATCAACTATATTCCAAGAAATTATATATTCTGAAAGAAAGGTGAATCCTCTCCATGCAAGTGTTATTGATGTTCAGGTTTAACTATTAGTAATTCATGAAAAATTAGAGAAACAAGGTAAATGTTGGACTTGTGGTAATGAGATAGTTGAAATATAATCTAATTGGGTGAAAATGGCTCATGTCATACAGTATTTGTGGCAGAATTGTTGAGTGCTGAGTAATGAAGAGAAAAGGAAAAACAGTCCTGTAAAAACAACATGCTAAAATCCACTCAAAACTTTCATTTGCGTGGAAAAAAAGCCAGCCACTTCCAATCAGCAGAGTCCCAGGCAATACTCCAGGAATGTTGCTGAACTGCTGGCACACTGCAGTGACTCAGATAAACTATGGGGTCCTGTTTCCTCTGTTATGTGATAGAAACCAGTAGATTTGTGTTTTTCCAAAGGAGGGGTGGAGAAACACAGTTAATAAGAATAAGCATGAATTATATCTATGCACTAGAAGGCAGTTTTGCTGTTGCTATTCACCAGACACCTTTTTAGCATTTGCATCGCTGTAGGGTTCCACTGATGAACCATTGATCTGACCTCTTTTTGACTGAATAACTTACCATATTTGTTTATGCCTTCCTCCCCAGCATTTGAGCATTTAAGTATACTCTTGGGCGTTTTTTAGCACAGGCAAATATTTTATAATTCTGTTTTATGACTTAATCACACCTAATACATAAGCTATGTTACTGTTTGTACCATTGCAATATTTAAGCTATAAAAGAGAACTTTTGTTCAAAACTTTGTTGGAGTATATCTAGAATAAAGACACTGAAATTTGTGTCACATTTTGGATAGAATGGGCCTGGACAAAATATCTTGATCTATATTGCTATTACTGGAAGCAGTATTCGGCTCAGCATCTCTGGACAGCCCTAACATTAAGCATGAGAGCAGTGTGTATGTCATTACCAATGGCTACAGCCTCAGTAGACAAATGTCCTGGTTTGAGGTAAAACAAGACCAATTTTGTTCAGTAACTTTACTTTTTAGCTAGGCTTCTTCTAACTGCTGAAATCAACAGCATGTTGTGCAGAAACTGTTCGCTCTCAGAGTGATAAGACCCATGTTTATGGTTGATGCCAAGGACTGGGATGCAGAGAGGCTCCTGCTTATACTTATTGCTATAACACCCAAGGGCAGCCAACTTTGTTACTTGCCCCGTTGGAGGGTCAGAAGCGGAAAAACCTAGAGGGGTCACACCTGCGGGGAGGAGTAGACAGGACAGGTGACCCAAAACTGACCAACAGGGTATTCCATCCCATCTGCCTCATGCTCAGTATAAAAGCTGAGGGATCAAAGGGTCAGTTCTCTTTCTTCAATGGCTGGCATCTGAGAAGGACTCTGTCTCTGCGTCTGCCTTTGATCCCGATCCTGAATCCAGATCCGGAAGCCAGTTCCCGACCATCACTGAGTCCAGTCTGGGACTCCCCCAGTGCCTGCTGGTGATGTGGTTGTCATCCTGGGACCTTGATATGGTTTTGTATATATTTCATTATTTTCTTTTTATTATTTTATTATTAATATTTCATTAAAGTAGTTTAGTTCCTTCTAAACTCTTTAGTCCTTTTCTTTCTCTCTCTCCTGCCTCCAGCCAGGAGGAGGAGAGAGAGCATCTGTCATTCCACCTGATTGGGCCAATTCTGCCCATACCACAACAACAAATTAAAATCTGGAAAGTTAAATAACTAGGAAAAAATAGTACACAGATAAAAATGCTTCATTTACACTCTTTATTTCATTCTTACATCTTTCAGCAGGGAAAAATAAGTCTCCAAAGTTTCAGGATGAACACCATCTTCATGAAAACCATCCATCATAAGTAAATCCCAGAGATGCAGTACAATATAGGAGGCCAAATTCTATGTAATAAACCATTCCAAATGCTGTACATGTAATACAATCAATAGCCTATTACCTTAGTCTTATCCACAAACCAAAGTAACAAAATTAACAGATCACAATCTCCAAGTCAAGTCTAAAGCAAGCAAAACATCAACTATGAGTTACACAGTACAAGTAATCCAGAACTCTGTAAAGTTTTGGACTGCCTTGAAATCGTCAGTAAAATGAAATTTAAAAGTTTTTGTTTTCATGGAATATATTCTTGAAAGCTATGAGTGCTACACTGCTAAGTTTTGGTTTATGATAGATAACTTACCATCATTAGATTTATTGTTTAGTTATAAGTAGCAAGAATAAAATATTTATATTTGCAAATATATAGTTCTTGCATTTGATACAGAAAACATGAATAACAGCAGTAATGGTACTTACCAACATTTGTTACGTTTCATGTCACACTGGCCCTGAGGGTGGCTGGTTATCAGAATGAGATTTGGACAGAACTGGTCCATATTCCCTCATTCTAAGTGTCTTGCCAATTAAATGGCAAGCTCCAGTTGATGCCTGTTGTTTCAAAAGTTACCACCCAAAGCACCAGGTGCCAAAATGCTATTTATTTTTCATTTTTGTAGAACACACCTGCATGGGTGATTTAAAAAAACAGAACAACAAATACAAACCAAAACCAAAAAACAAAAAAACCCAATCAAAACAAAACATTTACATTATGGTCTGAGGTAGCTGGGATTCTTATTACTGTGGTGATCATCAACTGAAGTATGGTCATTTCATTCTGTTACCCATTATCCTTTCAGGATGGGCTTTCACGTCACATGTCAGGCAAATACCATCAGAGACAAGATTCAATTTTTCTTTCCCTAGATGAAATGGCTCATCCTCATATACCATCAAATGGTCCATGCACAAATATCAATACCTCTCTCTTCTTTCATTTATAAAGCATTGTTCATTCTGGAAACGGATAGGTCTCATTTATTGACAGAAAGGGGGCAGTAATCATAACTGGGGAATGGTCAAAGTAGTCCCTTAGTGCTATGAGCAACATAGAGAACATAAGAAGGCACCTGAAGGAGTGGACTGATGAAGTTTGGTTTATCTTTTAGAATCAACAAAATAATATAAAGGAAATCAGGATGATTTTTGGTCAAAGTAAAAATAGCTGACTGTGTTTTAGCCAACCAGCATAACTGATTTATTTGCAACCAACTAATTCAGCTAATATTCAGCTAGTATACAGGTGAAACCCACACTTAACTGAACTGACTGAATACTTAGCTGTCATGTCTATTTATAAAAAATTAATGAGTATATTGTGTCTCCAACTGTTATATACTTTATCTATTAATACAGTAATGAATATGTACCCTATTTGCTATGGATATTGAAACAATTTTATGCAAACACTGTAAAGTACTCATAATCTTTAAGGGAAATTTAGTATATAAAGCTATGAGTATTTGCTCCAGAAACCTAGTTTCAGTAATTATACACAATCAAACTGCAAAAAGGAACACATGCTGTGACCTTCTGCTATAGGTCCAGTGAACACTGCTTAAATTTCAAATGCCAAAGTGTTTAACTGATCTCCCTACAAACAAACTGCAGCACAAGAATTATCTCTATAAATTCTTTTTTCAACAAATTCTAAATGGAAGGGTGCCATGCTCTATTTGTTAAGAAATCCCAGGTAGGTAGAAAGAGCTGAAAGTAAAAAATAAACATATTTGCTAATGATTGTTTCCTGAGATCAACATCTTCTACTGACAACCTCTTGCAGCTTTTTTAGAGGGGGTTCTAGCTACCTACAGATGGCAGGACTCAAAAATCAGATTTTGTCCATATAGATATACTTATGTTGATATTTTTTGGTTGCTATATTGGAGTACAAAGTTAGACTGAGTGTGGATTTCTCCTAGATGCATGTAACACAAGGAGCTGGTTTTGTTTAAGGCGGATTAGGTGTATGGAAACAGAGAGTATAGACTAATACCAGCAAATTTGAGGAAGATATGGGAATTTTATCTGGTATATTTTGTAGGGTTCCTGATCATTTCTTCTATCTGTTCTTAGTACTAACTGTTTGCTCTATTTTTATACTGGCAAAACAAATTAAAGTGACTGCTTCAACACTGCAAGACAGTGGTGGTTTTTTACTGGTGCCATGACTGGTTCTCTGGAAAAAGTTGTGTCCCCTACCTTGCACTAATGTCTACCTCCCTGAAAAATGAGGTGATTGAAGCATACATGCAATCAGCAAGCAGATTAAGGAAGGAAAATCTTGTGATTTTGTGAGAGGTTAGGGGTCAAATTGCTCAGCACTGGTAAACAGTGTAGTAGGAGATCCTAAATAAAATGTAGGAGAGAGCTTTTGTTTCTGACATTGACTGTCTTGATCTTGAACAAATGCAATAATCTTTCTGGGCTAGGCTGAGTCAACAAATCAATCCATGTTTCCTCACGGGAGGCTGTGTTTGAAACAACTCCATTTTGTCTTTCTTCTAACCTTAGAAATATGCCCCTTGGGTAACTGCTCTAAAGGGCTTGTGTTGTGGTATCTGGAAGGGGTAGAGACATGATCCTGCATCCTTGCTGCAATGACAAAGTGTTTTAAAGCAGCTTTACCTACACCTCAAATCTCAATCCAGATAACATTTGAGAATCTGGGCTGTTGCCTGGCTTTCTAAAGTCATTAGTTTAGTCACTTTTCTTTGGATTTCTCATTTACAGCATGGAGTTAATAGCAGCTATCCACTCCTTGAGAATTTATTTTTAAACTAAATTAACTGTTGGAAGACTTCAAGCATTTTACAAGCCAGTACACATGAAGAGATGCAAAGTATCACTGTCAATACTTCCACCTCTATAACAAAGTCCTCCAGTCCTCAGGCACCTCTCCTCTTCTCCATGACCTTTCAAAGATGATGGAGAGTGGCTTCACAATAACATCTGCCAACTCCCTCAGCACTCGTGGGTGCATCCCATCAGGACCCATGGATTTGTGGGTGTCAGGTTTGCCTAAATGATCTCTAAGCCAATCAGGGACCTGTGCTGGACCTGTGCTCCAGAGTTCCTGACTGCCAATCCTCCTTGACCAAGGGAGAATCTTCCTTTCTCCAGGCTCTCTCTCTTACCTCCAGGGTTTGGGGTTCCTGAGGGCCAGCCTTAGCAGTAAAGACTGAAGCAAAGGTGGCATTCAGAAACTCTGCGTTCTCTGCATCCTGTGTCACCAGGACACTCATCTCATTCAGCAGCAGGCCCACATTTTCCCTAGTCTTCCTTTTGCTACTGATGGACTTGAAGAAGCCCTTCTTATTGTCCTTGACATCCCTTGCCAGGTTTAATTCCAGGTGGGCCTTAGCCTTCCTTGTTGCATTCCTTCATACTCTCACAACATTCCTATACTCCTCCCAAGTGGCCAGTCCCTTTTTCCACATTCTGCAAACTTCCTCTTCCATTTGAGTTTTTCCAGAAGCTCCTTGCTCCTCCATGCAGGTCTCCTGCCTCCTTTGCTTCATTTCTTGCTCCTAGGGATGCACGGATCTTGAGCTTGGAGGAAGTGGTGCTGGAATATTAACCAGCTCTCTTGCACCCTCCTAGAGCCCCAACCCATGGGATTCCTCCAAGTAAGTCTTTGAAGAGGCCAAAGGCATCTCTCCTGAAGTCCAGAGTTGTAATTCTGCTTTTTGCCCTGCTTCTTCCACACAGGATGCTGAACTCCACCATCTCATGGTCGCTGCAGCCAAGGCTTCTCCCAGCCTTCACATTCCCAACTAGTCCTTCTTTGTTTGTCAGCACAAGGTCCAGTGGCGCACCTTTCCTCGTTGGCTCCTCCACCACCTGTGTCAAAACGGTATCATCAGTGCTCTGCAGAACCTCCGGGACTGTACGTGCCTGGCTGTGTTGCCTTTCCAGCAAATATCAAGGTGGTTGAAGTGCCCCATGAGAACCAGCTGTCTGTAGAAGGCCTCATTGACTTCCTCTTCCTGATCCCATGGTCTGTAGTAAACACTCACAACAGTGTCACCTATATTAGCCAGTAAATTGCTGAGGGGAGCTGCTCCAGAGCCGGGCCAATCAGCAGCAGAGCTGCAGAACTTGGCACACAGGCAGTTTTCCTCAGGGAAGACACACCAGGGCAGCAGAGAGACCCTCCAGCAGCCAGCAGCTCTTGTGGGAAGTGCTGATGAGGCTTGGGCATTGCCAGAGCAATGGTGGCCACCCCCTGCCTATAAAAAAAAAAGCACCCTAGGGAGTGCAAGCATCCAGTAACGTGTGACCAGCATGAGCGAACAGGGCATGGCACGTCAGTCAGGGTGTGGCACAGCAGTTGGCACAGAAAGGCTCACAGGAAGGGTGCCTCTTCAAAGGAGGAGCATTCCACTGGTTGAGCACCATTCTGTGACCATCTGCACGCGTCAAGAGCACTCAAGGAAGAATGGTGGGCACTCATCTGAGTGCAAAGGCTGCAGGTCGGGCTCGGGGCTCAGCACCATCCATCCCAGCGGCGGTTGATGCATCCACCCAGGTGGAGCTACGGAAGGGAGAGAGGCTGCAGTGTGGACCTCAGGCTGCAGGAGATGCCTGGACCTTTCTCCCGGGTCAGGGATAAGTGGCAGACCTGGCTGCAAAAGGTGTGCCCAGGTGGAGGACCTCCTGCAGCAGGTGGCTGAGCTGCAGGAGGCAGTGAGGAGGCTGCATAGCATCAGGGAGGCTGAGAAGGTGACAGACAGCTGGCTACAAGCACAGCTTCCAGTGGACCCACAACCCATAGCCAAACAGTCAAGAATTCCCATGCTGGCACACCCAGAAGGAAGGGAAGCCAGTACTACAGAATGGAAACTTGTAACTGCAAAGACCAGCAGGAGGAAGAGTCTTCCCCCCAAAACTGAGGTGCCCTTGCAGAACCGCTTCGCTGCTCTGCAGAGTGAAGAGGCAAAACCTACTGTATCAGGAGAGGCGCTGGCTCTGAGAAA
>VFFE01009229.1:1358974-1439004 GCA_008921705.1 Burhinus oedicnemus
TTTTTTTTTTTTTTTTTTTTTTTTTTTTTTTTTTTTTTAAGTATAGCTTCGGGTACTCATAAGCCTGGTATTTTAATCACAGCCTTTGCACCGACTCATGACCAAATAGCAGATCCATTGCAAAGTGCAAAACACAGACTCGTGCATTTTGAAAGTATGTTTGTTTTCATGTTTTTCTTTTCCACTGACTACAGCTATTATATTTGGAATTACTACATTTTTTCATCCTTGCTTACCCATATGTATTGCCATTACACAATTACCTCTACACTAATAACAATCAAAGATGAAAGACATTGAAAGGAGGAAAAAAATCCTCCTTGCTTTTCTTTATGTAAAATTCTTCTTTCTCCATGTAATCAATCTATATGATCAACATGGGCTTGTGAACAGTATGCCCTAAATTTTCAAAAATATTTGAATAACATAAACAATACTACAAATTTAAAGTAGTAAGTACTTTTCAAATTCTTTATTTATAGTAGACATTGAGTTCTTTAAAAAGTTGACTCAATTTCAGACCATATTTTGATTACAAATTAGAATAACACACAGTCTCCATGACAAATAGATTAATAACATGAAAATACAACCGTAAAAAACCAAATTGTTTGTAATTTGATGATCTGGTCCTGACCTCACAGTTTTGACAATGTTTACCAATAACTTTTCAGCAAGTCTAAAACACAATTGATGAAATTTGGAGGTAACTTACAGAACAGGCACAGATATTTATGCACAGAAAGGCTTCAAGGTATCATCATGGGAATGATTCAAGAACTAGTAACCATGACTTTCCATAGGAGACAGAGACCTAAATGTATTTAATTTGTCCCCCACAAAAAAACCTTGGTTTGGTTAGTTTAAATATACTAACATGGGCAACACTTGGAAAAGTATGGAAGCTAATCAACAGCCTAGTAGACAAAAATATGTATTTATAACTAACATGTGAAGCTACACATGATGAGACTACAACAGACTGGACAAGGTGCATATTACCTGGATTGCAGAAAACTGGTTACTGGAACACACGAAACATCGTGGTAGTTGTTATATTACAGCTGCAGGGTTAAAAACAAATTTGGCCATTTTTTCTAACTATTACGCAGTAACTTGAATGGGATTTAATTCAAGGAAGTTCTACACTCTGTATCACACAACTCAGTGAACACTGTGGTCCTATTTGGCCTTTCATCTTGGGAATCTGTATAGTATCAGGACTCCATCTTTCTTTGCACAGGACTGGGCAACCAGCCACCAGAAAAGCCTCGCTCTAGGCAGTTTGCTTAGTGCTTTGGCTGTGAGCTTTCTTCACTCACGCTGGGCTGCTGCTTTTTTCTACTCTCAATTTGTAACTTGCACAAATCTGTCTTGGAGTACATTTGTGTGAAGACTGCTACTTCTACCCAAGTGCTTTTGATCAGTGATAAAGAGGGCTATGCTGTTTGCATTGTTGCTATGTGCAAAGTTTTGTGCTTCAGTCCATTAATGTGGAATCTGTCTCACATTTCTGTCTCTGATTTTTTTTTTACATATTTTAGTATAGCATGTTATTTAATTTTGAACTTTTCATGCTGCTTAATGGGCCTCTTCAGGTCAGGCTAAAAAATGCAGAGAAAGGAATAACCCTTGTTTTGATTTGTCCTTTTGAGAAAATGGGTTCCCTCCTCATCAAGGAAAGGGACACCTCAAAGCCCAAGGATCTTAAAATCCCATGGAAGCCACATATTGGCAGGCTTCCCTCCAGGTAGCAGAGCTCCACATGAAGGTATGCATACACACAGTCTCTCATTACTGGCTGAATATGACTCATCTCTTCACAGAAGAGGATAGGAGATTTTACTGTTTGGGAAGAGAGTTAAAGATGTGAATAAAAATATCTGTTTATCATTTAAAGGGTGCAGAATAGATACTGATTGCAAATGCTTCGGTGTAAATCTGTAGTAACTTTATAGAAATTCAGATCAGGATATGCCATCAAACTCAAAATGAAACTGGTAGTCAAAGAAATTATTTCATTGACAATGAGGCCTTGAAAACAGAGAGAAATTGTAATGGTATCAGATTTTTTTTTGACAGAACAAACCTGAACTTGTTTCAGCTTTTTGAAATGGAGCATAATAATTACATTCATAGGAGCTGACTTGAGACTGGGCAGCCAATTCACAGGTGGAAGGAACATCTGACTAAATCCATTTTAGCAGGGAAGCTGCCAGTGCATGCACCTGGCTTTTTGTTGGGAGTCACTTCCATCTGCCAAAAGCACTGTTATGAAATGGTGGGGAAAAATAAACAAGGAACAAGGCATGCTGGAATTTTAACTAAAACAGCATCTTGCCTGAGTTTGGGAAAGGCTAGGGGTAGCACTGGAGGGTCTAGTGCCTTCCCACTTGCAAAACAGGGAAAAAGGAAGATTTTTGGGGACTTTTTCTGTGCTTCTCACATTTTTCCAATATCTGTTATTTGTTTTTCAGCAGTCATGAAGACCATATTGTTGGACAAGAGCCCCATTCTTTAGGGATTTTAAAAATGCAAAGAGAATTCTGGGTCTTGTTCCAGGGCGATAATGTACAGTGGTTTGTAAACATTGATAAAGGATGTCAAGCTCTTACTAATAATATTTAAGAGCTGGCAAGTTTCAGTTTATAAGCAAAGTTCACAAATCAGACATGTCACTTCTGGATAAGTACGGTGTACCAGGAGTTGCTGGCCTTTCTAACTATTGTAATTAAATGTCCAGGATGTAACCTAAGTGCTCAGGAACTAAAGGTGAGAGTGTGCAATGAGGGCTGACCAAGTAGAGAATACAAAAAAGATCACAGCTCCTTCACATTATAAAGGTACCTAATTTGCTACAATCACTTCTTTTCCCGGTATCCATTAATTTTTGTGGTTTTTTTTTTACTTAAAAATTACAACAGAAATCACAAAGTTTATAATGCAAAATAAGTGTAAAAGAGAAGTGGGTCCTCTGGGCTCGGTCCAGGTCTGGGCTTCTAAAAATCTCACAAAATTTTTACAGGCTTAGAATGGCCAACATGACTCATTGCCACCACAGAAGGTTTCTGTATAGGGTCATGCCAGGCAGATTTTTGGTCCCTGTCCTGTTGGGTCATTTTTCATGCTCCATGTATTTCTGACTCCTCAGATAGGCTGTTGACAGCCAAAAGCAGCCACTGTGCCTGATTCCTTAGTCCCTTTGCCAAACATCACTGGCAAGAAGTGAATCCAGCTCTGAGCCTATAAGCTAAAGCAAAATACTATAACTTACACTAATTTGCTGACATGTATGTCAGATCTCTCCAAATTCTGCCTTGAACATTTTCTATTTCATCCCGCTCTGCCTCCTTATTTTGTATCACACTTCTCTGCATGTGGAAGGCAGTTATTTATCACTAATAAAAAGACTTTTCAGAGAAGGTTTTGTGTCATTTTTCTTTCCCACCCCCTCCTAAAAGAGGAAAGAAGGAGCCCTCTAACTTCTTGCATTTGAAGAGGAAGAAGATGTTTTGCATTTCTTTTACAGAAAAGGAAAAGACAGCAGGAGGGGAGGAGATCTAAGCTACTGAAAGCTACTGTACGCAGCAAACACTTGCTCTCTTTCGTCTTCCCTCACAGAATCACAGAATCACAGGGGTTGGAAGGGACCTCCAGAGATCATCTAGTCCAACCCCCCAGACAGAGGAGGTTCACCTAGAGCAGGTTGCACAGGATGGCATCCAGGCAGGTTTGAAATGTCTCCAGAGTCGGAGACTGCACCACCTCTCTGGGCAGCCTGTTCCAGTGCTCTGCCACCTGCAAAGTAAAGAATTTCCTCCTCCTGTTTAGATGGAACTTTCTACATTCAAGTTTGTGCCCATTACCTCTTGTCCTATCACTGGGCACCACTGCAAAAAGACTGGTTCTATCCTCCTGGCACCCTCCTTTAAGTATTTACAAGCATTGATGAGATCCCCTCTGAGTCTTCTCTTCTCCAGACTAAAAAGACCTATATCCCTCAGCCTTTCCTCATAAGAAAGATGTTCCAGTCCCTTAATCATCTTTGTAGCCCTCTGCTGTACCCCCTCCAGCAGTTCCCTGTCCCTCTTGAACTGGGGAGTCCAGACCTGGACACAGTACTCCAGGTGCGGCCTCACCAGGGCAGAGTAGAGGAGGAAGGATAACCTTCTGTGACCTGCTGGCCACACTCTTCTTGATGCACCCCAGGATGCCATTGGCCTTCTTGGCCATCAGGGCACATTGCTGGCTCATGGTCATCCTGTTGTCCACCAGGACTCCCAGGTCCCTCTCTGCAGAGCTGCTTTCCAGCAGGTCAGTCCCTAACCTGTACTGGTGCATGGGGTTCTTCCTTCCCAGCTGCAGTACCCTACACTTGCCCTTGTTGAACTTCATTAGCTTTCTCTCTGCCCAACTCTCTAGCCTGTCCAGGTCACGCTGAATGGCAGCACAGCCTTCCGGTGTGTCAGCCTCCTCTAAAAGATGTTGCAGGACTTGGTTGCTAACTTGAAAATCCCCTCCTTTTTAGGAAAAATGTAGACTATACCCAGATATATAAGCTCCTGATTGGAGCAGCACTGGGAACTGGAGAGCAAAAATTATCCTAAACTGCATTGAAAAGAGCAATGAAGAAGATATTTCTAGGGACATCAGCAGTAGGTCCCTGCAGGAGGTAGCATTAGTTGGAATTCATATGAACAACATTTGTTTTACAGACAGTATATATGCTGACATTCTATCAAGAGAAGAGAAACTCCCTGGACAAGTATATAGTAACTATTTTGAGTAGAAAGAGGCAATTGTGGTTTCATTACACTTCCCAACTTTGTCCTGAGTAAATTACAAATGAACTTGCTACCAAAATACGTTCCTGAAAAGATTGGCCCCGATTCAGGTTCTTTTTTTTCCTCTGTACAACACCAGCTTGTTTAATGCATGCAGTGAGAAAGTACATGAAAAAAATTTTCCTTGTTGCACAAAATAAAATGAAACTCAGGCATGTCACAGCCTTGAAACACTTCTTCATGGGCTGTATAATGGATTGGTAGATATGAAGGTGGGTGTTTTTTAGAACTTGTATTTCTGTTCATGCTTTTTTGACCTATGGTTGTGTTCTGTGTATATAAAAGCAGAATGATGAAATGACTGAAGGTATTGAATACAGTTTGGAACATTACTTAAGAAATACATTTCAGTCAATTCTGACTGGTGAACTGTGTCTGAAGCCTTAGATAGTTATAGAAGCTGGTGTCCTGAACCATGCAAAAATATCATTCAAGTGCTGGACCTTCACTGTCCCTTGTCAGTGTTTTGCTGTGGGAACCAATACTCTAACATCTTTTGTATTAATGCCAGTAAGTTCCTTCAATTTATAATTATATCCTCTCTCTGTGAGGAGACACACATTTTTGCCTTTTTATGTTTTCCCTCCTTTTTGTTTTTCTTTAAAAAAGCAAATGGAAAAGAAAATAAGTAATATGTTTTCATGCAAAGATGACTTTTATTTTGTAAGTGTTTACCTGTTCCATCTGCTTATTTGTCACTCAGAGTCATAATCTGCTACATCACAATTAGCAGTGGAGAAGTCTGGGATTCACATTCACAGGATTATGACTTTCAGAGAGGAAAAGGTAACAGGAGTGAATGAAGTATGCAATATAAATCCTGTCTTCATCCAAATATATTTAGCAATAAGAGCAAAGCTTCACACACATTAAAAAAAAAGAAGAAAAATGTATTCGCAGTATTCTCTAAGACATCAAGTGAATAGAAGAGTCCAGATCCCACTGAAAGTTAGACTCATAACTCTCTTTAGATTTTTGAAACAGTGCAGACAAAATATTCTTCAAGTTTTTAAAAAGTTCTGTAACTTCTGACAAGACATAATGAACCTTGTCAATAGGCAATGTAATACAGAGAACCAGCCAGGCACAACCTCAGGTGGCAAGAAAAATCCAGATGTTTATTGGAAAAACTGATCAGTTAGAGCAGATGAAATTCCTACACCCAAACCCCATGATTATTCTCTATTTCAGTGATAGTTCAGTGATAAATGGAAGTGCAAATCCTCTTTTTTGCCAGTGGATCAGTGACAGACCTAAGCCTTGAGTAATGGCAGACCCAACCCATTTGCAGTTTTGATGACTTCATTTGGAAAACACATTTCAACAGATACGCTTGTGTGAAGACGAAAAAATAATCATCTGAATCATATGGTATTAATTGTATTTAAGACAAAATTGTAAATTCTATTGATCTTGGGCAAAAGTTGATAAGCAGAAAAAAATATTTTCCTCCAACTCATAAATATATTTGTCAGAGAAGACCAAGGGTTTAGAACAAGAACAAATAATCATTCTGGTTCTTTTAAGGTACTATTTTTGTTCTTGCAAGCAGTCTCCAAAATTTTCTGTAAATACTGCCTTCTTGCTTGAAGTCCTGTTTCTAAGCTGAAGAAGATAATTTCTCGTCTTAAAAATCCCAAATTGTAATTCTGATGGTACTCTTCCCTCTCAGAGTCATGGTGAAGGAGAAGAGGAAGAGAATTTTTTGGTGCAATGCAGGACAGGACACACAGAAGAGCACACACCACTCCTTTACCCATACCCTCTCTCCTCCACTAGGACTTTATGTCTTCTGCTCCTAAATTGGCAACAGAAAAGATGTTTCTCCACGTAACCTCCACATAACATGTAAGTGTAAAGTGTACGGTAGCATCTTACAAGGCAGTTTCTGTTCCACACAACCAGGTAAGTACATTACAGGGCTTAACTGTAACCTCTTTTGCCTGTGAAAGAGAGTATTTGATGACAATGATATTTGTAATCAGGTTCAGAATTAAGAGCCACATTGTCCCACGTTAGTATTTTTCTATACTCAATATCTATTTATCTTTTTCCAATGAGTTATTTTAAGTTAAATGCACATTTGTAGATTAAGATACAGAAGTTAAGCTAAAGTTCCTTTCAACTCTGACTTCATCCGTATTTACTGTAGTGACACTGTTTTAGTAACATTGAAAGCATCAGATTCTGTCTACCCTTCCATAGTAGAGTCTAACTGAAGATTATAGGGAGGAAAAGTTGCCCCATATTTCTTCCTTTGCAAAACATGTAAACATAAATTTACACCATTTAATATAATTACTGTGGCTGATTTCACATTATAAAGAAAAAATAGCATCAGATAAACTATTTGAAGGGATTTCTTGATCACTCTAATCTACACTGAAATTCTGTTCTTAATGGTAACTAGCATTTTACTCTGAAAACATCTCCTTTTGTCACTGCTGAAATCCAAGTGGATTCCCCTCTGAAACACTTTATATTTATGTTACTTTTACTGCTACTCAAATGATCGGGAAGTGCAAGAGTCAAATAACTAGTTCTTACAGAATAAGATGGAAAACTGTTTAAAAATGTATAATTACTCTGAATAATTTCACACATACACAGAGCTCAAGATCAACAAAATGCAGCCACACTGTCATTAACGGCATAAAAATAAAATCTGAACTTTTAAAACACAGCTTATTTCTTTAAACAGATCAAGCTTTGTATATGTTGTTATATTAAACAAAAATTCTCATACTTTACTTCTATGTTTATTGAAAGGACTTGTTTAGCATATGCTAAGAAATGGGTGTTAACAAAAAAGAAATAGATGAGGCAGATCAGTAATCATTCAGTAAGCATTAAGAATGACCGATCATCTGATCACCCATTTTATTCCTTCACAACTCCAAGAGATAAGTTAGTGAGGTATTGTGTTTTCAGCAACTTAGAAGGGCACATGACTTAAATTAGCTATCTATTTAAATGTCTCAGAGATTAAAACAGACATCCAAACAGCAGAATTACGTGTGCTTACAGGTAGAATATGACATGTTTTAGATCCAAAATGAGACTCTGCATTTCAGAACTATTTTAAAGTCACATTTGAATCGCTAAATGACTGCTACACTTCAAATATCTTTTGATCCACTAGCTTGAGCTATTTACATACAATGTATGGGCAATAGTAAAGCTCTCATCAGATGGATATTGGAAATAACATATTTCGGGGATTATTTTTCAGTGGAAGATACAATATGGATGCTTCAGAAAAGATACCTGTTCGTCATAACAGCCAAAATAGTACCCTAAAAGTTCAACCCATACTAATGAGGGCTCTTTTAAGGTCTCAATGGAGCAAGGAAACACTATTCCTTTTAAAACATGGATAAAATGAGAAAAACAAAGATCCTGTAAGTAATTAAGCATGTCCAATCATACTACAAAAATAAATTTTGGAAAAAACCTCAAACTCCAGCAGAAACTGTCCACTTTTAAATAAACATTTTAAGTGAATAAAATTCAAAAGGTGAGTCAAAAGAAAACAAAGAAATAGAAATAATGACAGAAGAACTGTACAAGTAACCTATCAGAAATGGCAATTCACTAAATCAAATCAGAGCTAACTAACTGCAATTGCAAGCCTGAAATTATCTCCACAATGTCTGGGTTGGCAAATTTCAAACATTCCAGTTGCTTGGTTGCTTATTACACCTGTAAGTGTATCAGATGAGTTGCTGCAGAAATGTGAAATGCTGTGGAAATTCATCACTGTGTATAGCTTTTCTGGAACAGACATCAAGACTGTGAAGCTAACGCTGCATTTATAGCAAACACTTTCCTGATAATTGTATATAATTTTTCACAACCGAAACATGATTAGTAAATCGTCAGCACCTGGTGCTGTATTACCTAACTATCTATGGCAAGGCTAGGCAAAATGACTGGTTTGCCTGAATGCATTCCTGCCCTTTCTATTGCTCTATGTTCTTGCTTCTTGTTAGTGAAAAGGACTATTTTCCTCATTTCTCAGGAGCCATTATCACCCAGAAATGTTTATATAGGCTTTACAGAGAAGAAATTTACTTACTTTTATGTGCATCTTATATGCTTACGGAAGAAGGTAGCCTGAAAGATGAAGAATCAAGAGCTTGAGTTCAAGTCCTAACTTTGTCCTATAAATGATACTCTAGAGAGAAGGAATGCCATTGAGAGGTCTTGACAGGCGAGCTCATGTGAACCTCATGAAGTTCAACAAGGCCCAGTGCAAGGTCCTGTACCTGGGTCGCAGAAGCCTTGAACACAAATACAGGCTGGGCAGAGAATGGATTGAGAGCAACCTTGAGGATAAGGACTTGGGGGGGGGGGGGTGTTTGTTGATGAAAAACTGAATGTGATCCAGCAACGTGCACTTGCAGCTCAGAAGGTCAATTACATCCTGGGCTGTATCAAAAGTGTGGCCAGCCGGTTGAAGGAGGTGATTCTCTGCCCCTGCTCTGCTCTCGTGAGACCCCACCTGGAGTACTGTGTTCAGCTCTGGGGCCCCCAGCCTAAGGAAGACATGGACCTGCTCAAGTGGGCCCAGAGGAGGGTCACGAAGATGATCAGATGGCTGAGGCACCTCTCCTATGAGGACAGGCTGAGAGAGTTAGGGTTGTTCAGCCTAGAGAAGAGAAGGCTCTGGGGACACTTTATAGCGGCCTTCCAGTACCTAAAAAGGGGGCCTACAGGAAAGCTGGGGAGGGGCTTGTTATCAGAGAAAGAAGTGATAAGATGAAGGGTAATGGTTCTAAACTGAAAAAAGGTAGGTTTAGAGTAGATATTAGGAAAGAGTTCTTTACTCTGAAGGTGCTGAGACATTGGAATAGGTTGCCCATGGAAGCTGTGGAGGCCCCATCCCTGGAAGTGTTCCAGGCCAGGTTGGATGGGGCTTTGAGTGGTCTAGTGGGAGGTGTCCTTGCCCATGGCAGAGGGGTTGGAACTAGATGATCTTTATGGTTGCTTCTAACCTAAACCATTCTATGATTCTATAATGGACAAATGGCTTTATTTTCCTGCAAATTATCAGGGGGCAGGGGGGAGGAAGTGAGGAAGCTATATTGAAAACAAAATTTGTAAGTTGGTTTTTTTTTTGGGCAGTGACACACATTGAAAAACAAACCCTTAGTAAGTAACAAATTCAGTTTATAGGCTTCCCCAGTCCAAAAGTTTTCATCAGTATGGTAGGCAGGTATTGGACTGGAAGGTTCATATTTAATAATATTTAGCTCTTTCTTCTTAATTGTCAAAGTATGACAGCATTACTTCTCTACACATTAACAGTCCTGAATTTTCCAGAGATAATCTGAGAAAGTAAAATACATTGTTATAAATGTTATTAGGTTAATTTAGTACTAGCTGAAAGATCTGATTTGTTAAAAATTCATAATTTTAAAAATGCCCAATTATTGCCAAACTAGCCAGCACTAAGAAGATAGTAAACATAGAATCATAGAATAATTTTGGTTGGAGGGACCTATGGAGGTCTTCTGCTCCAACTGCCTACTAAGAGCAGGTCCAATTTAGATCAGGCTGCCAAGGGCTTTTCTGCAATACAAGTTCACCCTACATTGCATCACTACATTTGATCTGGTGAACTATAAGGACGGTTGATAGGTGAAAGAAGGTTTGCTTACCCTATTTAGTTTTTAAACTATTGAGTAAAAGAGACATCAAGTGCTACTATGGTAAGTGTCTTCCAGCTTAAGTTGAAGTTGCAGTAGAAAATTAAAATTGAAGAACTTTGTAGCCTGTCATGAATATGGCCCCCAGATTATACTTGCTACAAGGCTGATCTCACCAATTCAGCTTATGGCAATTAGTAAAACAAGCAAATGGAGTCTTTGTTTGAATAAATTGTTTGTATGCTGTGTTTAGGGACAATTGAAGCTGAATCTTCTTTCATAAACTAAAATAGTGCAATGTGTACATTAGTGTTTTAGTGAGAATCAAGGGTGTAGTTCTGAAACAAACCTGATTGAGCCAAGTCACAGAATAGCCTCGGAGCATATGAGTTGTATTTCTTTTGGGTGAAACTAAACTGAAAGATGTACACACAGTACACACCTGATGCACTGCAATAATTAGTCCATGTTCAGTCCCTGGGACAAGAGTAAAGCCAGTCCAAAGCAGTCTCCCTTCTCCCTCATAACACATTCCATCCTCCTTAATAACACTCTACATGTCTTCTCCTTTTTTGCCGTACTAATGTTTATATAGGCATAGATAGTGATGACACAAATGGTCTCCCGTTCTTTGGGAACTTTATTCCTCTGAATTTAGTCTAGGAATATCTAATTGTGTTGGAATATCAGTATTGGCATGAAATCTGTTATCAAAGACTGTGGAAAATGGCCTTGACTATAATCTAAAGGATGATGAGATAACTCAGCACTATCAACCTTTCAGCCAATGCTATTATTATCACAAATATTTTACTCTACAGCCAAATATACTAATTTACATTCAAGGTTAGCTATATTCATATCATCTTACATATCAAAACATAGAGTAACCAAGCCCCCTTGGAGATGGGTTAAAACTTTTTCTCTAAGGACTCATAATTTGCTATATATTTGTAGGTAAAGTTCCATGGCTTAGGGAAAAGGCAATAAAAGGTGCTCTTTTTATCTGAAACATATATATTCCAGTTCTAAACTGCCGACGATATAAAATGGTTAGAGATGAGCATTTTCTTGTCATCTTTTTTTCTTTTAAATCTAATGTTCCCATTTATGTTCTTTTCACATAAGAAGGTGACAAAACACCTTCTGTTTGACTGACATTCTCTAAATTTACTAAAAAGCTGAAGCTTGCCTTAGCAATCTAATCAACATGAAACAGAAAGACAGAAATCAAAGTGGTGGTAGTATATTAAATATCAGTGTCCTCTAACTTTGCCCCTGATAATCAATGTACGGTTAGATAGTTTTAATGCATGTAGAAAAGTATCAGAAATGGCTCCAGGCTAATAAACTTAGGTTTGTTGCACAGACTGTCTTAACTATTTTTTCTGCTCCCCAGAAATATACACCTGTGTGTGCTAAGACCGTGCAGCAGATAAACCCCATCTTAGTGAATAAACATTTTTTACTTTTTCTGGGCTATTAGTAAACCATTTTGCTTAAGGAAAGTCTGTCTCATGAGACTAGTTTTAAGGCTATTTTCAACACCAGATTTGGAGCCAGGACTACACTGACTTCAGAAGTGGGGTTGAGGCAACATGTCATGCCATGTCAGGACTTTATACTAGTGGGTACCCCTGCACAGAGTCTCATAGACATTCAAGTTATGTATTCTGAATGCATCTGAAAGAAGTTGTCATGTCTCAGGTATTTCCATAAGATCTGTGATGTTGTTATGGGAATATAAATATAATCTACTTCCCTTTGAAGATTGCTTGCAAGAGGAATGTGGACGCCATCATCTACTTAGAAACCACTGACACGGATTTCTCAGGTATCTTAAGTCTCATAATGAACCAAAAAACTTTTTTTTTGTATTTCAACTTCCATGACCTTGCAATGAAACTTTTCAACAAAAAAACCAAGTGTCTTCTCAGTGATGGGAAATGTAAATTGTTTTTCCTACCTAGGTATATTCCATTGACTGTGAAGTGAACCACAAAATTTTTAAAGTTACGGTGAATTTCCCTTGAACAAATATGGACAAATGAGCCAAGGAAAGCTACCCCAGAAGAGCGAGAAGTGTTTCACACATGACTCAGAAACTGAATCTAAAAGTGTATGCTATACCCACATCATCAGGATGGTACTTCAGAAAAGTTAACAGGCTGTGTATGATACCATTCAAAGAAATTCTCCTTGCCAAAAATATCATCCTAATATTTCCAGTAGATTTGAGATTAGTCCCATAAAATCTTGTTAAAAAGACTCTATTAAACAGATCTCTGAATACCTCACCAAAATCAAGAGGGCATTGGTCAGATCTGTTGGATACTGAGATCATTTGGGTAGATATAATCTTCTAAATGAGAAGAATCATGTTACGGATTTAGTAGGCCCCATTTTCTATTTCTGAAGTAAGTTCTGCATGTGGAATACAGCCTGTGATGGGTTTTGTGCCACCTATACTATTACTATTACCTGTGAAGACATAAAGTATTTTGTTCACCAAATACTTGCAGAACATCATTATTTTACTCAGGATCATCAGCCGTCATGAACTGGAATTCTATGAACTCGATGGCATTAAGGACTACGGATGGGTATTCCAGTATTGATTGCTGCATTATGCTAGTATTCAATTCCTCTATTAAGGGTAAAATATGTAGCTTCTAAGCTGATAAAGCAGCTCTGCAGCTGTTCACAGATAATATAAATGCAGATCCCCACACAGAATAGCTTTTTCTTATAAGCAGCAAATACATCTCTGTCCAATAAGCAGCCTATTTTTACAGCTGTGTAGTGAAAACAGAGGCTTGTAATGGCTATACCTGAGAAGTGCATTAATCGGGGTAGAATAAATGCTAGCTTGTCTTAAAGCCAATTATAAGCATACAAAAATACTGTAACCAACATAGTTTGTAATACTGTGATTGCATGGCCAGGCACAATGTATAAGCATTTTGCATAACTATGTGAGCAATGTGAGCTCCAAAGAAGGCAAGCAAAGACTTGTATAGCTGCACTCAGATAGCACAGGGAGACATGTAAACAGCATTAAACGTAGCACAATTTTCAGGATCAAGAATAAAGAACAAAACAAACACAAGGGGTTGCAAATGAGCAGGACATTCTGCTGAACACACAAGGAGGACAATTAACAAAACCAGAAAGGAGATAAGCAAAATCGCGAACACATGACATTCTCCTTTTGGGAGGGGGGGAAAGCAATATAAAAACACCAGATGTGAGCAAGGAGAGATGGGTAGAAAAAAGAAGTCACTCTATTCAGCTCTGACTTTCCTTTTGGAAGAGCTCTGAAGCCAGGTCACCTTGACCTCAGGGATGGAGAGACATCAAGGACCTCAGCCACCGTCACTATCTAGCATCATCTCTGTGGTACTGTATTGTCACAATCAATTTAGTTAAGTGTTAAGATCTTAGTATGTAAGAACTAACCATGAGCACAAAGTATGTGGTTAAGCAATGTCAGTCTAGCCGAGTGTTGTTTAAAGTCTAAATCTGTCTTAATTTATCAGTCTCCTAAACTCTCCCATCACAGCAATCTCTAATCCCGTTATTGATGTTACTGTGTGTGCTTATATAGAGAGACATACATTTATTCATTTGTGGCAGCTGTATTTTTGTTCTATGTAGTTTTCACCTCTTAAAATGGAGGAATCCAACAGAGGTACCAAAGACTACTACTTCTTTGGTACTTCATCTTAAATTAGGAAGAGGCAGAAGAGATTTATACTTTCCCACAAAACATGAAAGTAAACAGCAGATGTCAAGAGGCTGTAGCTTTTGCAAGCAGTGCCTTTGCAATAGCAGAGATAGCGGTTCTTTGAATCAAAAATCCACATATCCAAGAGTGCATGTGTGCATTTCTCTTGGGTATCACCAAAAGCACTAACTCAGTATGCAGAAATTCATTGCTTGTTGGGGTCACAGAAGCTGCTGAAGGTTTCTCTGGTTATGGAGGTATGAATTTAGAGAGGCTGATCACTTTATTCAAGCATTGGCATTTACCTCTCCCAGTCACAGACATATGGTGAGGCTTACGCAGGGTACAAGAGTTTCTAGTGGAGCCATTCCTGGTACGGAATATCCCAGGACATTCTTTGGGAAATATAAACCTCAGTTACCACTACAGCCATATCAGCTTCTTGTTTCAACAATAATACCTGGACAGTTTATACTTAATGTCACATTCTGCATAGTACTTACTGATTCCATTTGTGTTTTACTTTTTTATGTAACAACTGCCACATTTGAACATTTTTTTCTTGAAAAAGTGGTTTATAGTTTTGTTTCTATAATGTCTGCTAAAAATATGCTGTAACAGTGGTCGTCTTTGCTCTCCATTTAGAGGAAATAAATTATTTTAGCTAACAGGAATACCTTCTGTTTAATCTAAATTGTACCTTGGTTGCTCACAATTAAATCTTATACATGATACTCAGACCATTAGTTACAAAACTGAAATTGCTTTCTAAAAGTTGTATATTCTTACTGACAAATTAGAATTATGCTGCTACGATCTCAAAATTTTTGCAGTGCAACCAAAGACCTAGACCTTTTATTTTTCCTCTCTGATTCTGAGCTACTGTCTTCAAGAATGTCTAGACATGATTTTTTCATCTGTAATGCCAGGATGATGCTTGTCTTTTACAAGTGAATTGGGCTTAGAATAAGATCCTGGTGTAAGCTGGTGTGTCTTTTTCTTTAGACATTTAATATTCCTAATTAATAAAAATATACCAAGATTAGAAATCATACTGTGACTCTCTCCATAAAGCTAAACAGTGAGTGCAGTGTTAGGGTTTTAACTGAAATAGTGCCATAGGTAAACTTCAGTTCTACTGTAATTCATTATTCAATAGATGGGGAATTATTTCCAAATTACATGTCCTGGAAAGATACAAAGGAGGGCTATTTTGTTAAAAGTGATGGCTAAAGTGTCTCTCTACCTAAATTTTCTGCATTTCAACTGTATATTCAAACATTTTTTTTTTATTTGAACAACATCAATGAATAAAATGTATTCCATTCTTTTTGCACAGTTACTGAAGATATGCCTACTGACTGTGCTTCTGAAATGACATTTAAAAATATATCACTTTATTCATACACTTCTGGGAAAAACAACTGCTCTGAAAAAGGTTCCGCATCCTTCTTATTAGATGCTTCCAATGTTTAGAATCTATAATATAATTGTTGTCAGAATATTTCATTGGCACTGGATGGAGAAGCAGCTAGAAAGAGATGGTAGATCGGCAGATACCATTTGTTTCCTAGACTTCATAACTGCAAAGAACGAAATGTTCTGTTTGATGTGCAATCAAAAGGAAGTAGCGTAGTCTGAAGAGAATCAAGGAAATGTAAGTAAACAAGTTTAATAAACATCAACAATGCTGTAATTAGATAGGTGTTAAAATGTTAATAACAAAAAGTTGCAAAAGTACCATATCCATGTATGGTTTTAACCCTATGTATGCCAAGTGAACAGATTGAGCCTATATCTATAAACACAGATGACCACTTAAGAATAACTTTCAATTCAAGTGGGAGAGGGACTAGCTTTAGAATACAGAACATAAAATGTGACTTAGTTGTTTAATTAAGTCTTTAGTTATACTATCAGAATGGTATGTACTGAAGAGTGTTGAGAAAAAACAAGACTCTCCTATTTGGAGGAAAGCATATATCTCGGAATGGAAAGGAAACACAGGAAACATTTATTGGGGTGACATAGGCCAGCCACTTATAGAATTGTGCAAGAGCTTAAGAAAATTGTCCACAGCTGATAGCACAGGCAGAGTCATCAACAAAAAGCATTAACTATGCTTGTGCCATGTTGAAATTCAGATGTGAAGAACTGATCACAAACTGTCCTTTGTGTTTAAGTATGTGTCTACATTACAGCTGAGTGAAGCATTATTTTACTATTCTTAAGGTGAAATATGCTCCTAGTGCTTGCATTTAGTCTTGTATTCTATTGAATTTGGGATGGATGGAACTCAATAGAAATCAGCATGTAGATAGATAGGATAGCTAACTCTTTTCTGACAAGAAAAACCTAGACAAACGCAACTGGAAGCATTTAAATCAACTGATATACATAACATTTATCTCTGTGTATGTAAATGATGAGACCAAAGACATGGAGTAGGAGGCACCCTACCACTGAACAGCTGACTGAGGGCACAAAACAGCAGATGCAAACTGAAGCACTCAGTACATCAGCATGGAAATGAAGGCTATAAACAGTGGTGTTTGTGTAGTTACTTGAGTCTGTGTAGGTGAACTGAAAATTAAAATAGAACTATAAAAACATTTGGGTACCAAATAATGGTAGATGGAATCAGACACTTCAGGCTGCCTAATAAATCACATCAATTCTTCCAGTAGGTGTGTGTAAGTTAAGTTGCATGTTTTATGATTTGCAAGAACATAAATTCTGAAGACATCCAAATTCAGAGAGATCATGTGTTATGTCCCTCTTTGTTCTCAGTTGTCTTTTGTTAATATTACCATCATCTAAAGGTCAAGAACAACGGGAAGAAGAAAATCTGTTCCAAATACTGATTAAAGAACAAATTAAGCATTAATGAAACTCTCTGTGTGACTAATAAATTCTTTATTGATGATAGAAAATAAGGCAATGTAAATCAGTTTTGACTGTAGAAGAACTTTTATGTGTAGTTTGTTCAACTTCTCTGTTTCTTGAGGGAATTTTACTGCAGTCTAATTAGACCCCCCAAAACATGTAAAAGCTCATTTTATGTTACAGCTCCCATAGGCCAAACCATAGAAAATGCTTGTGAAGGGAAACTTGCTAATGTGGCACAGAGTACTCTGAAAATGAACCTTGTACTGACAGAATCCACAGAAAGCGGTGTGTATGTGCTCCCATGCCAAGCCAGTCATTTAATGAAACCTGTACAAACAAGTATTTTTTAGTAAAGTGTTCTTTATAATGTTCTTTTTGTGAGTTTCTTTTAGATTTATCATTAGGAAATCGAAGGCTGGAGAGCTGAAAGGGATTTTCAGAGGAAACCCTCCAAGGCAAAACCCGAAAAGAGATAACAAAAACATTTCTGGAAGATGCCAGCTTGATCTATAGCTGATAATCTCTAAACAGGAGATTCCTGATCCATATAGCAGTCAACGCTAGTGCTTGTCTGCTTTTATAATTAAAAAGATCTTATTCATGTTTAACAGAATAATGCTGCAGTTTAAATATGTCCTTTCTTGTCCTACTCTCAGTGAACACAGGACAATTTCATTTCCTTCTTTGTTAAAGCAACATTTAATATATTTGAAGACTGTTTTGTCTTGTCACGGTCTTCTCTTTTTTTAAGCTAACCAAATCTGATTTTTTGTTATGTCAAAAATGGATGCAGGCCTGCAAATGTACAGACATTTCATGGTCAAAATGGACATAGTACTTCTGATGAAGCAGAATATTTAGTTCACATGACTTATAAAGAACAATCTAATTATAACTAGCGAACTACTACAACTTCTGTAACTCTCCGTATTAGAATCATAGAACGGTTTAGGTTAGAAGTGACCTTAAAGATCATCTAGTTCCAACCCTTCTGCCATGGGCAAGGACACCTCCCACTAGACCTGGTTGCTCAAAGCCCCATCCAACCTGGCCTTGAACACTTCCAGGGATGGGGCATCCGCAGCTTCTCTGGGCAACATGTTCCAGCATCTCACCACTGTCAGAGTAAAGAATTCTTTCCTAATCTACTCTAAATTTACCTTCTTTCCATTTAAAACCGTTACCCCTCTTCCTATCACTTCCCTCTCTGATAAGGAGCCTCTCCCCATCTTTCTTGTAGGCCTCCTTTAAGTACTGGAAGGCCACTATAAGGTCACCCCAGAGCTTTCTTTTCTCCAGACTGAACAATCTCAACTCTCTCAGCCTGTCCTTATAGGAGGGGTGTTCCGATCATCTTTGTGACACTTCTATGGACCAGCTTGTGCTTAAGTTCTTCATATTCACATACAGTGCTTTCCCATATTGACTAATATTTAATTTTTTCAGACCCTTTTTCAGTTTATCAAGACTATTTTGTACCCTAATCCTGTCCTGCTGTTTGCAATTTTGCCTTTGTCATTTGCTATTCTTCATCCCGGAACTTCTTGGGGTTTTATTTTAGTTTTTAAATCAGACTCCCCTCTTCTGGTTTGATTACGGTGCACCCCATTTTCTGGCATGACTCCCTGTATCCTCTAGCCAATACATATTCTCCCACCCCTACCAGTCATGTTCTCAGTCCCTCCTTTATTATCTCCAGCCCTTGTCACTCCAACCCATCCTTTCCTTCCTAAACTAGTACCTTCTAGAGGACTTGCTCCACTCCTTCATACAAGTCAAACTCCCCAGCTGCCTTAGCCTTTCTGTAAACTCTTAGAAAATAAGCAACAGTCCTGTTTCCTCAGCAGATGAGGATGTTTTATTCCCCTGCCATGCCACATGGAGAAGGCTGGTAGTAGCCACTGCATGTACAAACCTCACGCAGAGCCCAAGCCACGGATTTCAGCTCTGCCCACTTCCTTCTCTCTTTTCCTCATTGTCTCATAACAGAGACTACATTCTTCATAAGGCTCAGATGGAGAACGTATTCTATCAGACTCAGGATAGGTCTTGTAGAAATCCACTGTATACATCCTTCTAGTCTGAAAAATATCCATTGATAATTGTTTGAGGATAACAGAACAACTGTTGGGAAAACTCTCTTGTACTACTGTTACTTAAGTCACAGCTGCTTAGTTTGCTCACAAGAACACTATGTGGGGCAATATCAAAGCCTTACGGAAGTCAGGATTATTGCTACTCTCACCTATAGGAATTGCATCTTTGTCAGGTAAAAGTTGCTATTGACACAGTATATTTTGATCAAACATCCGATGACAATTATTTGTTTTCCTGAGGGCTTTTACAAATTGATTATTTGTTCTGTTTCCTTCTGAGAAATTAAGCTAAAACAATTAGTCTGGAATTCCTCAAATCTTTTGTAAGACAGGTACATTTCCTTTCATCCCAGTCATTTGAAATAGTTTTCAACTAGTATTTTTTAGTTCAGAAATATAACTGCTAATGATCCTGGGATTGTTAGAGGTTAAATTTCATTAGGTGACCTGAGAGCATCTGACTTAAGTACTATCTAACTTGGTCTTCATAATGCATATTAAAAAAAAAAAAAAAAATCAACTTACTTCTTTCCTCCTAAACTAATTTTAAAGAGGAAAATGAGAAGTCAAGATTATTCTGTCAGATGAAAATTATTTCTGAGGAAAATAATACTATTAAAGCTTCACCAGGCTAAAGTTTACTTACTTCTTTAATTGAGCTAGCAGAATGTTTCAGATATTTTTGGTAATGGGTTAAACTAGCCTGCCTGCATTTTAATCTACCACAACCAAAACCTAAATTTTTACAGTTAAGAGATGAATTAAGTAAAATGAAAAAAAAAAAACAACCCCTGAATTTTAAGCACAAACTAATGAAGACCAACCCTAACTATAACACTGTTTTGCCTTTCTTTTCCAACTCAGCCTGTTTAACTCTGTTAATCAGATTTAAGTTCTCAGGCTCAACTGCATCTAATTTGTCTCGATTCATGAATACCAAAATAGTATACAAATTCTGAGACTTTTCTGGTATGTATAAGGAGTAGAACTGGAAAAATAGGAAGAGTAAAGCAAATTTTTTGTCTGCTTTGTTCCCACCATATTCCCCCCTCCCACATTACACAATAACTGGGAAGTTCGGTTTTTTGAAAATCTCTACTCTTTAGACTTCCTATTTATTTCTCTAGAGACATATTGTTTGTATTAGTGACTTTCCTTAATGGCAAGATAAGAGAAGTTGAAAGAGTCAATGCAGAGGACACTGGGCATGCAAGACAGACGACTTAATATGAATTAAGTTTTAAGACAAGAACACTTGCAACATTCTGATTAATTTTATTAGAAACGAGATGAAGAGTGATAAATCGAAACCTTGAAATTTTCTCTTGAGTGGCTGTTACTCCACAGAAGTGACTTGGACTTTAATAGCATCAACCATCTTACCTTAAGCATGTTCATTAACACCACAGATGTGTTCCTCTGTCTGCAAGGAAAACATTTTTTTCTTGATCTTTTATCATAATATTGTACAGTAGATGAATGACAGGGAGTAAGTCACCATATTAATACTAACAAACTTAATCTGTATGCAGAATGCTGTAATTTTTATGTATTTGAACTTCTAAATAGTCTATTTTACATTCTGAAAATGAACATGATGTTCTCTTAGCACCAAAGGGAATTAACCAAAAGCATCTTACACAAAGGCAAAAGCAAACAGTTTAGAATGGAATTTCTTTTAATAACAGCAGACTCCCCTAAGGAAGTGAGTGATTGCTTCTCTAAGAATGCTTATTAAGGGCTAAAATAACTTTGATAAGAGCCAAATCGCTACTCTTGTTGCTCTGCATTAGCCTAACTACAGTACTGAGTACTGTTTGGTAACTACTTGACACAAAGAAATGATATGCAGATTCCTTTATTTTTCTACTCAGACATGCAAATAAGACAAGAAACTACACATTTGTTTAGTAAGTGGTTACTAAAATAAACATTCTTAGTGATGTCTTCCACATCTTAATTACCTAATGAGGAATGACTTTCTCAGGTCCCAAATGCATTCATTGTCTAAAAGGAAATACATGACAACTCTGTTTGTATTAAGCTGAAATAATTGTACTTCACGGCTTTGGTTTCTTGAGCTTTGGACATAAAGCTAAATGAAGTATGATATTGTAAATGGCTATGAAATATATAAGCAAAATCAGGGCACTTTTTTCCTATGTTTGCCACAGAGGAAGGAAAATGCTAGTAACTTTTTCTCATCCTGTTAGAGAATCTTATCTCATGTTTAATATTTAGAATGTAGCATTTTTCAAACAGCATGAAACTTAAGATCAACAAATTCATATCTGTCTGCAGTGGTCAAAACTTCATGTTCAGAAAAAGTTAAAAGATAAAATTTTAGTTACTTTCAGAAACTAGATAAAAGTAAGAGGTGATGTGCTGCTCGGAAACTTATATTAAATTCTTATGTTATTGTTGATGATAAGATGTGAAATGAATCTGAAGAAAAAAAATCACTGATAAAGGATAGAGATGAAAATAATAAGTTTTAGAATCCCTTTTTGAACTTCTGCCATTCTTCAATTTTCAAAGTGATCCAATAATTTGTTACAGATTTTTCTGTTTCAAACTTGAAATAAGTTAGTCAATATCGGGCTTTACTTTTGTTTGTCAGAAACAGCTTTTCATAAAAATGTAGACCAGTAATCAAATAAGAGAAAAGACCAGAAAATAATTACTTATTGTAAGGAAATTGAAGAATGAGAGCAAATAAGCTGTTGGATCATGATAAATCCATGGTATGCTCACAATCAAAAGAGCTCTGTTAATTTCTCTGCTGTCTTTTTTTTTTTTTTAATCAGAGGAATATAATTGTCTTTTCAGATTAAGATTCAATAAAGGAGAAAAGCCTATGGAGTTTCATAATGCTTATTTCTCTATTGAAAGACACGCTGCATTTTACCTTGAAGTTCTTCAACGTTTCTTAAAAATTTTGTGTTCTTTAGTGCTTCTATGTAGATTTCTTCGTTCCTACAGGCAAAAGAATTTAAATTCATTTAGTATGAGTTGCACTGTCATGTGATGCATGAAAACTTTCAGACTTTTTTTCTCTAAGGTTTTCCAAATTAAAAAGATATTCCTAAAGAAGGTAAAGAGGTAGTTATAAAGAACTTCTGTAAAGCGACATATATTCATGGAATAAGCAGTTCTGTTTAAGAAAGGGAGGTTTTAAAGAAAGCAATAGAAGAAGACTTGACTGAAAAAAGTCAAAATGCATTCCTCCAAAATACCCCAATTCACAGAGGCATCTCTGTTAACAGATTGAAAAAAAAAAAAACAACCCCATCTGGCATATAGATACTAATTGTGCTGGGGAGCATGTAGTAGCCCTACTCACTGACAAGGAATTAACTATTCTGTATAGAGAGAATGCAATTTAAGTAAAGGGGCCTTTTGGACATCACTAGTCATAAAATTGTATACTTCTCCAGATAAAGTTAAATTTCACTTTCAGAGACAATTTTCTTGCTCCCTTGCCACATACCTTCTTTTATGATGTTCGTGTTAGGCTTATCACTGGACTTTTAATATCTTTCGCAAAGTATTGTGTTAGCCAATCAGAAATTCCTTCTGTACATTATTTTTATGAAAAGGTAATATTACAAGGTCAATGCCTCCTAAAATATTTCAGAAATTATTTTTCTTTTGTGTTTAAAATGTCTATGAGTTCCGAAAACGTTAATTCTGAACATACATAATACTATAAAGTTATTGAACATGAGGAAGTTAATTGGCATTCATGATCATAACTAAGTCAAAAAAGAATTAACTAATGAGTCTTATTAAGTTTCGCTGGTGAACACAGAAATGCACCTCTTACACAGAGTAGAAATTCATGCAGAGATTAATTCTGTTAACAAAATATGATAGGCAAAGGGAATAAATGTGAAGTTTATGGATGTTATTTTCTTTTTCCCTATCCTCAAAACAAAAAGAATGGAAAAAAAAACAACCCAACAGTAACAAGATGAGTTAAAGGAACTAGTAGCTGAAGCATACAAACCAGATATTATACATGGGTTTCCATTTTCCTCATAGTTAAGTCTGGCTATCATGCAGCCACAGGTGAACTTCTGGAATGGTTTGAATCTTTAGTAGAGAAAAGATTGAACTCAGAAGCAGAGTAATGACCTGTCTGTGGTAGAAGAAATTAACATTTACAGACTTCTGTAAGAGCTGTAGTATTGATAGCAAAGATTCACGGAGTTGAGTAAAGTTCAAGAACCTCAACTGCTGAGTAGCTATTTTATCAAACAGCAAACAATAAGAGAAAGCGGATATGATTTTTCCAAATGTTTACTGATTGATAAACAATATCTCAGTTTGCCCATTGCCAACATGAAAAACTTCAGAAAGACTCAATTGAGTTGAAACTTCATTCTTTTTTGAAGACAAGATTAATTTAACAATTAATTAATTTAACATCCTACTCACCTCAAAATATCAAACAAATTTGTAATGGTGACTATTGTCAATTTGAGACAGATTTAACACCAATCCTAAAGCACTCACTACCTACTATATGAATACACTTGTTCAGCATCTGAAGGCATTTTTGTCCTTTGGATGTCTGCATTGGAACTCGTTAGACTGATTTTGGTAGTTTTGAGGATGGAAAACTTAGCAGACTGTATCAGACCAAAGGGCCATCAAAGCCTCTGTAAACTGCAAAGCCAGTAGGTTTCCAGTAAGGGCAAAGAGAATTTTCAGGGATGTACGGAAGGAAAATTTTACAAATTCAGAGCACATTGAAAGTCCTTGTTTTCCTTCCACAGACTTCTAATTTCCAGAAATCAGTTTTTTAGAGACCTTCTGATTCTTCCCTTCAATGAGATTATGATAAACATTCTGACATTGAGTTCACTGAAACTGACAGAAAAAAAGACCTAGAATAGAAATGGGAACAAGTTAACTGACTAGTGTAGGCTAGAGGAATTGGATGAGATCTCACACATTTTCATAGAGCCTACAAACCACTGTTGTAACCTTGTTTATTTTACCCCCGGGGACTGCCATCACAAAGGACGTTTTCCTGTTCGTTTCTCAGACTTTTTAGAGACATGCATTTCATACGTCCAAAGTGATTTCTGTCAAACGGCTTTTTTTATGAAGCTTGAACCTAAGAGATGTTTCAAGAGCTGGTATACAGTGAAAAGAAATAGATTTTTGTGCCACAGCGCTATAATCAAACCTATTTGGAATTAAGACAAATTAAGTAAATACAAAGTGTATAAAATCACGGTTTCAACTAGTAACAGTTAGCAGTGTAATTATGACAAATATCTAAAAGAAAGAGAAGTAAAAGGGAGCAATGAGATTATAGGTGTGAGCTGTAGAGGTTTATCTGCCTTTAGCATGAGTTTTTATAAACATCTTGGAAAAAACAAAAGCCATGGGAAAACCTGTGCTTCTTCCTTTAACACAGAAAAAAATCCCCACATCCTAAGGCTTGCTTTTTATCTGTTTAAGAGAGTGAGCAGAGTGAAGTCTGTTGAAAATGTGGTTTGGTGGAAACACTAGAGGAATAGAGAGCTATTAAAATCACCAAGGCTATAGGCAAGTGATATAGAAACAGCAAACACTGCAGCTATAGAAAAATAAGTACTTCAGACACAGGGAAAAAAAAATAATTGATAACAAGTGGCAGACAATGCAGATGAGTGGATCTGTAGAAGCAGAAGTAAGTTCTAAAATGGTAGCAGAAACATCAGTATTCAATCCACCTGGGGAAACATTACATACAAAACTTCTATCATACCCAGTGAAATAGCAGCTGCAGACAACACAGTCTTTTTCCTCCTATTAAGGAGAGAAAGTAGCACAACCTAACGTATACACCAGCTGCAGGAACATGTAATCACAATCAGATTCTTGTTTCATTCATCTGTGATCATTAACAGTGTCACTTCCATCTCGTTAGCTCATCAGCAGCATCCAATTTTATTTTGCCAAGGACTGCAAAGACCAAAGAGAAGTATCTCTGGGCTAGAGGCTCTTTTTATCTCTCTGAATAACATATCACATTCAATTTGGTTTCTTCAGAGTAGTTTATGAAGCAGATGCTTACAAGAGGAAGATGTAGTGCAATATAACTAGAGTAATTACAACAAGAAAGAGCTTATAAGGGAGCTTAAGTTATCAGCCAGTCTTTTCTTACATCACTGACCATGAAATAGCTTTAGAATAGTCTGATAGCACCCAAGAAAATCCAAGTATATGGTTCTTTTATAAAATGCTCTGGCCAAACTCTACTATGACTTGGGGAAAAGGGGAAAGGAGCACTCAGTGGCAGAGTCTCATGAAGATTAACTTTGTTGAAACATGTTCTGTAAAGATTTTGTAGCTTTTGGGGCTTTTGGGGTTATTAAATCTTTTTAATAATCCTGTAATTAATTTTTATTTTTTAAATACTTTTAAAAAAATTGCTATGTGGATTACAAAATCTTGTTCCAAAACTGATCCTGTCATGTCATACGTTAACTCATTCCTTCAACTTCATTGAGAGAAATCTATGTCTAAAGGGCTCATGTTTTTTACAGTCTATAAAGGTCTATTATGCATATAAAATGGATTAATGATAAAAATTAATTCCTCAATTTTTCTGAGGTTTGGATCTAACTATAGTCGTTTGCCCACATTTACAATACTTGATCTCTGAAGTGGGATAAAATAATTCTAAACCTTTAAATCTTAAAGCCCAAGGATCATCTTTGAGTTTTTGAAGAGGACTAACTCCAGGATTCTCATTCATGAAATAACAATGTCTTGGGGTTTTTGGCAATAACCTTCACTCTTTTTTCCCCATTTTTCTGTGTTTAATTTGTCAGGAGGTTTGGCCTCTTAATGCTATCCCAACTTTTGTTACAATTCTGTAGGTTAGTTGTTATAAACGAGAGGCAGCAATATGTACTCACTCATAAGTATTTGTCTAATGCACAATCATAAGGCTATTTAAAATTCTCAGAAGGAAAGTGCATAAAACAGTAAGACTTAAAAAAACCCAACAAACCAACCCATCCACAAAAACATTTAGTCACTGTAAGGTGCTTGCCTGAAATTTTCTTCCAAATTAGTTCTATTTTCAGTTTTGAATCTGATAAGTGAACTTTCCAGAGCCATTTATCAGGCTAGCCTTGAGTGTTCAAACCTGAAAAATGTAAGCATTTCATTAAAATTGATAAAAATAGATACTGAAGAAAGTGTAAGTCAGCCAAACCAATATTACAATATTTAAGATAGTTTTAAAAATTAATTTAATGCAGAAAGGACTAAAGATTGACAATCTACAGGGATTATCCTATGATCCACCAATGCTTATTCTCCAAACATTCCTGGGGTAAAATTAACTGAAAAGGTCATGCACTTGTTCAGGCTTCACTTTGAAAGGACTGGGAAATTCTAAAGTGATGAGGACTGGGATTGTCTGATTACCATAAAATCAAAGAATCATAGAATGGTTTAGTTTGGAAGGGACCTTAAAGATCATCTAGTTCCAAAACCCCTGCCATGGGCAAGGACACCTCCCACTAGACCACTCAAAGCCCCATCCAACCTGGCCTTGAACACTTCCAGGGATGGGGCCTCCACAGCTTCCCCGGGCAACCTGTTCCAGTGTCTCACCACCCTTACAGTAAACAACTTCTTCCTAATATCTATTCTAAATCTACCCTCTTCCAGCTTGAAGCCATTACCCCTCTATCCTATCACTACATGCCCTTGTAAAAAGTCCCTCTTGAGATTTCTTGTAGGCGCCCTTCAGATACTGGAGATCTGCTATAAGGTCTCCCCAGAGCCTTCCCTTCTCCAGGCTGAACAACCCCAACTCTCTCAGCTTGTCCTCATAGCAGAGGTGCTCCAGCCCTCTGATAATTCCTGTGGCCCTCCTCTGGACCTGCTCCAGCAGGTCCATGTCCTTCTTGTGCTGAAGACTCCAAAGCTGGACACAGTACTCCAGGTGGGGTCTCACGAGAGTGGAGAAGAGGAGCAGAATCACCTCCCTCAAGCTGCTGGCCACGCTTCTTTTGATGCAGCCCAGGATATGGTTGGCTTTCTGGGCTGCAAGCACACATTGCTGAGTCATGTTGGGCTTCTCATCCACCAACACCCCCAAGTTGTTCTCTGCAGGGCTGCTCTAAATTCGTTCTCCACCCAGCCTGTATTTGTGCTTGGGATTGCCCCAACCTACATGCAGGACCTTGCACTTGGCCTTGTTGAACTTCAGGAGGTTGACACAGGCCCACCTCCCAAGCCTGTCCAGGTCCCTCTGGATGGCATCCCTTCCCTCCAGTGTGTCGCCTGCACCACACAGCTTGGTGTTGTCAGTAAACTTGCTGAGGGTGCACTCAGTCCCACCATTCATGTTGCCAACAAAGATGTTAAACAGCACGAGTGCCAGTACTGACCCCTGAGGAATGCCATTCATCACTGCTCGCCACTTGGACATTGACCCTTTGACCACAACCCTTTGAGTGCAGCCATCTAGCCAGTTCTTTATGCACTGAGTGGTCTATCCGTTAAGTCCGTGTCTCTCCAATTTAGAGACCAGGATGTCATGCGGGACAGTGTCAAATGTCTTGCACAAGTCCAGGCAGATGACAGCTGTTGTTCTCCCTTCATCCAGCGACACTGTAACCTCATTGTAGAAAGCCACCAAATTTATCAGGCATGATTTGCCCTTGATGAAACCATGTTGGCTGTCACCAATCACCTCCTTATTTTCCATGTGCCTTGGCAGTGTTTTCAGGAAGATATGCTCCATGATCTTGCCAGGTACAGAGGTGAGACTGACTGGCCTGTAGTTTTCTGGGTCTTCCTTTTTTCCTTTTTAAAAATGGGGTTTATGTGTCTCCTTTCACCAAACTGCCATGACTTCTCATATATAATGGAAAGTGGCTTGGCAACTTCATCTGTCAGTTCCCTTAGGACCCGTGGATGGATTTCATCAGGTGCCATGGACTTGTGCACCTTCAGGTTCGTTAGATGGTCTTGTACTTGATCTTCACGTACAGTGGGTGCTACCTCATTCTCCCAGTCCCTGCCTTTACCTTCTGCGACTTGGGCGGTGTGGTTGGAGCCTTTACCAGTGAAGACTGGGGCAAAAGAAGTTGTTGACTACTTCAGCCTTGTCCATATCCCGGGTAACCAGGTCTCCCATTTCCTCCTGAAGAGGGCCCACATCTTCCTTAGTCTTCCTCTTATCATCGACATACTTATAGAAGTTTTTCTTATTACCCTTGATGTCCCTGGCCAGATTTAACTCTATCTGGGCTTTAGCTTTCCTAACCTGATCCCTGGCTGCTCGGAGAGTTTCTCTGTATTTCTCCCGGGCTACCTGTCCTTGCTTCCACCCTCTGTAGGCCTCCTTTTTGCTTTTGCGTGTGTCCAGGAGCTCCTTGTTCATCTGTGCAGGCCTCCTGGAGTCATTGCCTCTTTGTTGGGATGCACCACTCCTGAGCTTGGAGGCGGCGATCCTTGAATATTTATCAACTTTCTTGGGCCGCTCTTCCCTCCAGGGCTTTATCCCATGGAACTCTACCAAGCAGATCCCTGAAGAGGCCAAAGTCTGCTCTGCTGAAGTCCATGTTAGTGAATTTGCTGTGCACCCTCTTCGCCACCCTAAGGATCTTGAACTCCACCATCTCATGATCACTGCGGCCAAGGCTACTGATGAGCTTGACATTCCCCACTAGGCCCTCCTTGTTGGTGAGAACAAGGTCCAGCATAGCTCCTCTCCTCTTTGACTCCTCTACCACATGGAGAAGGAAGTTGTCATTGACTTATTCCAAGAATTTCCTGAACTGCTTATGCCCCAATATGTTGTGCCTCCAACAGATATGAGGGTGGTTGAAGTCCCCCATGAGGCTTGTGAACATCAGGCTGCTCCTGTCTGGCTATAGAGGGCCTCATCTGCTCAGTCTTCCTGGTCAGGTGGCCTGTAGCAGACCCCCACTGTAACGCACTTTCCCTGCCCTCCCTTTAATCCTGACCCATAAACTATCGGTTGGCTCCTCATCCATCCCTAGGTGGAGCTCCGTGCATTCCAGCTGGTCCTTGACACAGAGGGTGACAATCTCTCCTCATCTCCCCTGCCTGTCCTTCCTAAAAAGCCTGTATCCTTCCATTCCAGCACTTCAGTCATAGGATCCATCCCACCATGTCTTAGTGATACCAATGAGATCATAGCCCTGGAGGTGTGTGCATGTCTCTAACTCCTCGCTTGCTCCCCATGCTACTTACTTTGCATAGAGGCACTTAAGCTGGGTTGAAGCTGACTTACCGGCTGGAGTGGCTGCAATCCCTTTGTGCTGCTCTCCGGGTGGCCTTCCCTTGAGGTGTTGTACCTGTATTTTCTCATTGGCTCTTATTGCCTCAGGAGTCCCCGACTCGTCTCCAGAAGACTTCGAGTGTGCTGCAGCGTACCCAACACATCTCACAGCAACAGGCTGAGAGCCCTCGCTACCACCCCATCCCTCAAACATTGGTGTGTCATCCTTTGGCTTGTTATGGGCAAGGCTGATAATAACCCCCTCCCTCATCAAGTCTAGTTTAAAGCTCTGTCAATGAGCCCCGCTAGCTCATGAGCAAAGACCCTCTTCCCCCTTTGAGAAAGATGAACCCCACCTGACGCCAGCAAGTCTGGTGCCGTGTAGGCTATCCCATTCTCAAAAACCCAAAATTGTGATGGTGATACCAGCCATGGAGCCATGTATCAACAGTTTGAGTGTGTCGATTTCTTCCAATCTCACTGCCTGTAACTGTAAGGAGAGAAGAAAAGGTAACCTGCGCCCCATATTCCTTTACTAAGCATCCCAAGGCCCTGAAGTGTCTTTTAATCACCCTTGGGCTACGTGCTGCCACTTCATTGACAACATAACCAGGAATAACAGTGAATATTTATATTAGACTGATAAATTCTTTACTGGTAATGGCTTTAGAATAATGAAGAATGGGACTATGCAATATATCATCATGGATTATTACAGCTTGTTTGGAAGCTTTCCATGGTGTACAGTTAGAAGAAGAGATGAGAATAAGAGGTATAAAAATCCATGTACTGTTCATGAAGAAAATTTATTCCTGAACTCTAGAAGCTTGTTCATTAAGCATATCAGGGGTGGGAGGTGGGGGTAGAAAGAAGTCCAAAAAAACCACAACCCAACAAATTAGGCATAAAAGCTAGAATTTATCATATTTCCTTATTTCTTTTTTTTTTTTTAATTTTGCCTGTGAATCAGTATTTCTAATCAACTAAATGTAACACTCCATCTAAAGTTTTCAGAATAACAAAAGGTGCCATTTCCAGTGAATGACAAACAGGGTTACAGCTATGAGATATGGCTAAGGTTTCACACTGGTTTAGAAACAAGAAAGCATAACTTCAAATTGGTAGGGATTTAATATTGTCTGACATGAAATAAGAAATTCTTCTATCTATCTGGTTTTGTGCATTGCCTGAACACCAGCCACAAGTTTGCCTGCAAAGTATACCGTCCTTACAAAGTCGCTTCTCTCATCATCTATGTTTCTGGCTTTCAACAGCAAAGTTGAAAACTGAAAAACAGATCTTGATAGAAGATGTTATGTGAATTTGGTTGATTGCATACAAAAGTACAAAGTGAAATGGAAAAAAAAGTAAAGATAAATGTGACAAAGCATATTTTATTGTTTGTCAGGAGTAAGGATCCTTGGCTTCTGTTTGAGAGTTGCACTACAAAGAGCGCTATCTGACTTGCTGTTACAAAGCATGTCAGTGTAGATCTAGGACTAAGTGTTTTAAATCAGTCTTTCTGAGTCCTTAGAGGCATCTTCATATCATCTTTTTATTAGAGGTGTAATTTTTCATGGGTACCAGTTGACGTACTACACGTTCAGCTCAATCTAGTAGAAAATATGCTTTGAGAAAATGCCGTTCTAAATCTCAGTTTCCTCTTAGAGTTAGGCAATAAACAGTGGTGGATAATTCTGGTTGCTGTCTGGGTTTAAGACCTTTCAGCTGGAATTATCTTTAATGATTCTTGGCATGCAGTAGTGTAGCGTCATAAAAGTGCTCCCTTCTCAGACTGACAATCAAATTAATTTCAAGCCCAGTTCTCCACTTTTCAGTTCTCTGTTCTCTTCTCCCCACACTATCAGTTGTTCAACTGTCTTCTGGCACAGACAGCTCATGTAAAGAAGAAGAATTAATTTTCCAAATTTGGCTCTGCTATGAAGAAGTTGGAAGTGTAGACACATCATTTTTGAAGTCATTAGTGAAATTCCAGCTCATTGCCAACCCTAATAAAGGATTATAATTTACAGACATGCAGAATGAACTTGAAAAGACATAAATGACACTGAATACTTCATAACTGAATGGACAAATCACGATAATCAAGTGACAATAGAAAAACCTCGTGCACATTATGAGAAATCCAAACTACGTGACAAATGACATATAACTTCAATTGTAAAACTTCCAAAAGATCTTGGAAACCAATTATTCTAACTCCCTTTTCAAACAATGAGGTCACCTTGTATGGCTTTATGTGCCTGTGTCACTATGTCCATTTGTTCAGTAATCTAAATATAGCTTTTTAAAGTTTTTTTCGTTACTGCAGAAACATCAGGATTTTGTTAGACCATGGACTATACTCGCAGTAGGGCATGATACTGCAGTGAACTGTATGTTTGGGGATGGGCAAACCACCCATCTGGGGATTCTGGGGACAGGCAGTCAGTTTCATATGAAGGATTTCAGCAGGACCATTACTTTCACCAAGCTTCCATGCAAACTCACCAAGAAGCTAAAATGTACTGTGGATTAATCCTTTGACTCCAGTAAAACTTCAAATGAGTACTTTTGAACTGTTCTGAGCCTTCACTGCTTGAAGGAAGCTCCCTTTAAAAAACAAACAAAAAACTCCCCATATTGCACCATGGTTTTATTTTGGTGCTCAGAAATGCTCTGTGAGAAGTGCTTATCTTGCAGGTTAGTATTGTATCCTTGTTACCTCACTAATTTTTCTCCATTTACTTCTTGTATTTGCTTGTTGGGTTTTTGCTTATGTTGCTAATTGCCTGATTCCTGAGGTCAAGAAAATGCTTGAGAGTATTATATGTCAGGGCCCCAAGTGCATTCCACCCTTGGAGGAATGAGATGGCTGTGTCCAGGGTCAGCTCCTCTGGTGCTGAGAGCTGCTGTGAATGAGGTGCGAGCGAGAGCCTACCTCCTCCCTGTGGTGCCAAACTGGGTTCACTGCAGCTGTGTCTGCGCTCAGTCTTAAACCTCTGCGATGTTGACCCCGATCCCAACCTGCTGACTGGACTTCTTGGCTTGACCTTGGACCACCGTCACCACAGTGGTGTTGAATGCTGGACTGAGTGCTGCTGCTGACATAGGGCTTGCTTTCTCTCTGTGCTTGGATGGAAAGGCCTGCAGCAAAAGTGTTGGTAAGTACCGTTGTTTTCATTTTGCCACCAATTTGTAGTCACTATCTAAGCTGAAAATGGTCTGGTTCCTTGGCTTACATGGTAAGTGCCTCCCCATATAGTTCCCTCCTTTCTCAGACCTGAAGCATCCTTTTTTACACTGTTATTTCTTCAAGGAGCAATACTCTGGTTTTCATCTTCACCTAAATTGTTTTAGTTATTACCCTTCAAGAAACACAGAGGACTGTACCGTTTAAAAAAAAAAAAAAAAAAAAAAAAAAAGAAAAGAAAAGAAAAAAGAGACAGAGAAGTAAAAAAGGAGAAAACAATCAAATAAACTGAACAAAAAGAAATTATTGATAAAGGCATACTTCCAAATGCCATCTGTTAGAGGAATAGCAAATATGTGCCTGGAATACCGTATCATAAAAGGATGCAAATCAAGACCCATTTCCCTTTATTTTTCTTTGTTGACAGCAGATGTTGGGAACATTAAAAGCAGGCAGTGAATGTGTGGAGAAACGTATTAAAAGAGCCTCTGGAATGACTGGCACTTCTGAGTTGTAGGGAATTGACTGAGGAAGAGATCACCAAGTTTACCGACTTTGAGGCTATCACAGAGTTGTCTTTGTTGAGTTCATAAAATGGAGATGGTGGCTCAGAGTTTAATTAATAGTTTTAGCTAGGAGCTGAATTATTCAACAATTAAAAATACATCTTAAAAAGAAGATATTCTTTTTTTAAAGTCTTTCAAAAAGCTTAGAATGCTGATTAGAAATAGATTGTAAAATTCAAATCAGCACACATGTGATTTGTTTGCTTGTTTGTTTTGATAAAATGGTATTTTTTCTGAAATCAAACATACACTGAAAGAAAATAATGGAGATCTTGGTGGTCTGTTTCACCTACAGGAACTTATTAGTCTAGCTTTGCCAAGACTTCATTTGTTTTGTTGGTTTTAAAAGCTGATGAACATTTATGTAATGTTCACATAAATGTGAACCACAAAGAGAGAATTATTTCATGTTTAACAGATGTCAGTGTCTCAGCATTAAATCGTGTTTATTTACAGCAGATAATAACAATGTCTTGCAGTCTCTCTCCAGCTGATCTACACTAGTGACTTCAGTTGTCTGTTGAACATTTAACCTTATCTTTGTTATCATATCAGCAAAGATAGGCTTTTAAAATTAAATTCAAGCTGCTATGTCAATCTTTGCTTTTAAAAGCAAATACTTTTCTTCATTCAGCTTCTGGCATTAGAAAAGCTGCAAGACAGATAACACCAGACAGGAGTTTCCACAGGACATACTTTTTCCGAAGAGTGGGAACAGCTGTTCTTTTGCAGTGCCGGGGAAGTATTTGGATATGTGTCACTACGCTGTGCTAAAGGCATAGAATTTGTGTCAAGCTGGTCATAGTTATGGATTGATGCTACTCTTTCATGCTGGATGACCCACTGACTTGGACAGAGTAATGTTGCAGGACAAATTCTGCATGCATGCATGGCATGGAATCCCACAGACAGACACTATGTTACATTAGGTATATTCATGTTCTTCAATAATGCTATGAACTAATTAGTATACAGCGGAAGTTCATAAAGGTATGAGATATTAAAATTCATGATTACTGACTGAACACAATGCAAATAAGTTTGTGCCAGCTTACAACAACCTGAAGCAACTAACTCATGTTTTCTGAATCCTAGCATCATCCTTTGGCTTACAGTTGAATTGCTGTTGGTTGAGGCCACCTTAGTGCGTGTGACACCTCCTAATTCACAGCATTAGTGAAGATATTTGCAATATTTTAACTAAGAATAATGTGTCATTGAGCATCAAAGAATGTCTGTTTCTTTCATACAAAAGAATATCTGTTTCTTCCATGCATTTTTTACAATGATGATTGTGATTATTACTGAAGTATCCCAGGGCTTTCCACAAAACTGTAATTGGCACAGTTATGATCCATGCTTTGGCTATGCAGTCAAAGGGAATTGATGCCTTGTCTAAGAGGCAGTAAGATAGCCCATTACCCTTGCCTCTTCTTCTTTGTTCCCCTTCAACCATCTTGACTCCCATCCAGTACCAAAGGGATGCCTCTCTCTTGGGAACAAGTTACAGTACATTACATCTCCATTCTAGAGAGGTCCTAAGGGTGTGTAGCTGACAACACAGGACACAAAAAACAGTTGGTCTGGTTGGTGGCAGACTGGTTGGTGGCAGATCTGAGTATGATTTTGTAAGAACTATCTCTTCTGGACCTAGTTGAGGAACAAGTCTAATTTTCTGAGAGAGGTGGTGAGGTGGGCACAATCTCTTGTTTGCCCACCCCACAATGGAGGATGCAGTTGTGGCTGAAGCTCTCTCACAGGGCCTCCTATTTCTGTGCAAGGTAGTCCTGGTGAATCTTGTGTTTTGAAAGGTCTTGGTGATACAGAGATCAGTATGAGCCTTGAAGGTCTTTCTAAAGAAGTACATAGTGAGTGTTGTAATGAAGGAGTTAACCTACATGTGTAGAACTGTACAAGAAGGAGATTGAGGGATGTTGTTGCATGTCTGCTCTGGAAACACCTTTCTTTCACACTGGTGCAATGACCTGAAAAGATTTGCAGGAATGTAATTTCTCCATCTGGCATCTTAGAGTGCTTCCTTCTGTGTAAGTAGTGGAGAAAGATGCTTGCCCTTGAGCAGCTGAATGATGACTAAAAGCAAGCATCTAGTCTGGACATGGTGTCTCACCTAATTTTGGACTACCGCTTTCAGTCTGACAAATTGTATCCATAGTGAAAAAGTAAATAAAATCTGGGAGCCTTATGAGTTTTCCTTGTCACTACTATGCATACTAAACAAAACACAAGCAAAAGCAGATGGTGAGTATTTTAATGCCTTCACAAGTCTGCGTATCTAGGGAAGAGAGCTTCTCATCACTGCTTCTTTCTGAGCAAGTCTAATAATTTCTATTAAAGTTCTCACAGCACATCCAGGTTTTATTAGTTGTTTTTTCTTTTTCTTGGGGTTCTTTTGGTGTGTTTTTTGTTTGGGTGTTGTTTTTTTTTTTGAGTGCAACACATTTTTAGGGGAAAACCAAAGTTCATTGACAAGAAAAGTAACAGCTTTTATGCTTTTATATTTTCCCCTGAAAGCATCCATTTTAGTTAAATTGTCAAAATATGCCAATCTCTTGACAGCCAGAAATTATGTGGGTGTCTCAATATAAGAAAAACTATTTTGTTTTTAATTGTGGCAGCATCTGGAGGACTGTCCAATCTTATAAGTAGCTCATGCCTATCTAATTTAAAGAGATGCCAGCTGGTTCAAACTATGCACGTGGGCTTAATTTTCTTTACTGCAGGAAACTGAAGTATTCCACTGGAGCAAGTCATGTCTGAATAGCACTTAGTGTTACTTGCTGGGGTGTGGTGACAGCTTCATGGTGTTACAATAGACGCATTTCACTGAAAGCTCTGATTAATAATACTAGGCTGGTTTTTTGACAAGTATTTGACCAGGCAACTGTTGCCTATGTATTCAGTTAAGTTTTTCAGAAAATCAAGAGAAGAATTAGTATTGTTGCTTCGCTGCATGTATCATTCATCCCAAACTCTTTCATTATAAATGTTGAAAACTCATAATTTATGTTATCAATATATTGCGGTCTTTTGCCTAATGCATAAAAAAAAGCATGTTATTATTTTCTATAGACTCTGTGGCTGTGGTAAGACTAAACTACAGTTATTTGAAAATCAGCTAAGTTCTCAGGAAAGTCCTGACAGGACAAAGCCTACTGCAGAAAACTTTCAGATCAAATGATTAAAATGATGTTTTAAATTTGTAAATCATACTGTTTGAATCTGCAAGAAATTTTGGAGGTTCACCCACGGAAAAGCCTGTTTAGCTCATCTTTTCCATCTTTCTAGCATAGTTTCCACAAAATATTTTCTCATATTTTAGGCCAGTCTAGTTTTAGAAGCCTCCAGCGGCAGCAATTCTAAATGTCTGCAAGGGGAGAATTACCCCACAGAGTGGCAGACCCCTCGGTGGGGAGGCAAAGTGAATCTAAGCTTTCCTGTGGAAATCATACAGTGATTGATTCCTGCTGTGACTGGACTGGAAGAGCCTTGCTCTCTCTTGCTGAGCACCTCTGCTTCTGAATACATGTTAACCAGGGAGCTCAGTATGATGAGCAATAGGACTGAAAACTTCTTTGAATCTGAGGACAATTTCCAATGTTAGTTAAAAGTGCTCTGAATCTCTTAGGACCACATCCTTGCTTCAAATATCATGCTGAGTGTCCCAGTGTGGGCAGGAAACATGCCTGTTCTCTGATGGTTACAAAATCTGCTCCTCATGCCTGGGATTTTTCATTAAACCCCAGTAAAATATTTGCGAAGGCAGACAGTGACCTAGTGCATGGATGATGATTTTGTAAACCCTGGAATTACTGGCCAATTCTTTTTTAAAGATGTTGTAAAATCATCAGTTTGCATCCTGACCCCTGGTTTTCCTTAAAATATAGCATTAAAAAAATATATTACAGTACATACACTGCTTCTGTGAGCAGTAATACATGCAATTTATTTTTGTGGTAACAAAAGTTAAGGATAGTACTCTAAATACAGTTGATGCGTACAAATTGTTTCACCGCATTGTAACAATATGTGCGTGAGCAGTTTCTCTGTTCTGCTTGAATGATCAGAATATCATACTGTAAGAAACACAATTTATTCTCACGTTTATTTGTTTATTAAAAACACAAGCCATTATACATACTTTAGCAACTGATACTGTGTAGTCTGTTCCTCTATATTTCTGTGCTTGCAAATTGTGCTTGAAGGGATGAGACTCACATATTTCATCTGGAGCCTCATTAAATGTTTTCTGGATGAAGGGCCAATAACAAATGTGAAAAGGAAGGATGTGCTACTCCCCTGCCCCTTGCCATCTTCTTGCCAAGTATATATCACCATGATATTAAACATTTAGCATGTGATAGAGAAAATAAATGATGCACAAAGAGTGTTGCAGTAAGAAGTAGGAAATCCAACCTCAGTGACATAGTGGACAACATGCAAAGTAGCTAATCTTGGAGAAACCTTGATAGAAAGAGTAACAGCAAGTATTCTGGTGGTTCTGGATGATGACTCTGCAAGTGAACCTTTGTGGAAGGTTGCATATAATGATTTATTGCAATCAGGGATTGATTTCCAGACTTGATTTTGGACCAAAGTTTGGAGACCATAGACAATGTTTGGGTAATGTATTTCACTGTCTTTGGGCAAAGTCCACTGCTCTGCTTCCCTCTTTTTATGTCACAGAGGATGCTTGGCAGATGATGCCCCTAACACTGTGCATTTGTCTGGTATAGCTGCTTCTTGCAGCTACCCACAGTGGCCACTGATAAAGGGAAGTACTGATGTTGGATTGTAACAAACTAATTTTCTTTATTCCAACTTACTGTTCAGAGCTTTAAGGCAGGAGTGGGTTTTCTCATTGATTAATATAATACTCAGCATAACTTTCAGCTGTGAATGTTTTTTTATCAGTCTTGTATCTACCAACAGTTTAGCTAGTTTGTGTCAAATCAAGAGGGGTTAGATTTATTTTTCAATCTATTCAAACTCAAAGGTTAAGAAGTCTACAGCATGAGTTTACATTTAGTTGGGTTAGCTTTTTAAAAATATTCATAAGAAATTAGGTTTCTTTAAGAGAATCTGGTAATTTTGAAAAGCATCAAATTAACAGAAAGGGAAAAATAAACTTTATCTTTTACTTAAATTTAATACAATATAGATGGTGATATTGTAAGTTCCTTCTGTTCCAGAATCCTGATTTCTTTTGGATAGATTGATGTATAATCAAAGTCGAGTTCAGGTTATATAGTATTGTATGCTGCCCACGACAGTATATTCAAGAGATAGACCGCAAAGACATCAAAAGAACAGTGTTGGTGCATTTTATGATGAAACATAACTTTCTGTTGGAAAATATGCTGGTGCAATCCATTCATATCACATTGGCAACAGAACAACCCTCAAATGAAAATAGTCTTATTGTCTTGAAAAGTTATTTTTTCAACACAAAACGAAACTCATGTGAACACTCATTTAGGAAAGATTTTGCCAGATTTTTTTATAGTCATATGAATTTGCACTAGCTATCCTCCACCTGCTTATAAATTCTCAGTCCTCCAGATGACACAAAAATAGCAGAAAAGGATTTGGCTCCAGAAAAGAAGAAGAATAAATTATCAAAGAATCGCATCACAGAATGAAAGAAGCAACATAAGGCCTAAGTTGCCTACAAGCCATATAAGACCCAAATAGCATTTAAAAGATCACAAGCTTGAGCTGCCTCCTGCTTTGTGTTTGCAAAAAGTTTTCATTCTGTTTGAAGGTGCTCATTTATGGAAATCAAAGTCACTGCAGATAATTCATAATCAGAAACAAGTATTCAATGAATTTCTAAGATTACCTTGTCCATGTAGAATAGTTAGTTTGACAGATAAAAAATACGTGAAGAACCAAAGGACTAGCAGTAGATGCATAGTCGCTTTTGTATTTCTTCCAAAGTCTGAGATCCAACATTTATTGCAAAATGAATTTAAACAATTTAACAATTACCTTCAAAAATTTGTCATTTAAATGCTTGAACATTTCATAAGACAAGTGGAAGGAATTCTGAAAACCAGGTTGTACTTCTTCAGGTTCATTAACTCTGAATCTAACATTGTAATATAAATAATTTCCAACCCAATTTTCAAGAACAGAATTAAATAATTAAAAAAAATCAATTCTTATGCAGCAAAAGATCAAGGCCAGAGTTACCACCACTGCTATTATTAGCAAAGCCTATCTATCTTTCACAATCTCAAAACACTTTTAATTAATCCAGATATTGCAAGATAAATCCCATTACAGCTGACGCTTTCTCTCTTATCCCATGTCTTGTACAAAGTATTTTTATTAATGTGTCTGACATTGCCTCTTTGAATTCACAGTTTTGCCTTAAGTGGAAAGGGGCTTTGCTTTTGTGGTCTAGATTTGCTCATTATAAGGAACTTGTCATGTTATTAAAATCTTTTGCTGATTGCATATCATTATTGGGGTTCAAGGGAATGACTGAAGAGCTTTTCATGCCAGATCTGATACTGTACCTTCTTACAGGATGACATAGACACACAGGGTAGGATTCATCTCACCTAATTTTAGTTATGCCTAATCACAGGACAGAAGTGCTTCCATAGGCTTAGCCCTACTTACACTAAACAAATCCTTAAAATGGAAAGATGTATTTGGACATATCTGTCTTTGCCCATTGACTAAAAAGAAAATTTAGGAGATAATATAAGCTGTATACTGCTTACATAACTAGAATTAGAAGAGTTGAGTGACACTCACAGTGCCTAGACAGATACTAACAACATTAAATCTTATGGTGAGGAGCCATCCACCAACTAAACAAAAAGCCAGAAATGTAAGTCTAGCACCAATTCTGTTGCAATGACTGCTTTTTGTCATTGTGAGCAACTAATTTTGTTCTTACTTGCTAAAATAGCAAGCAGTTAGCCATATTAATAGATAAATTAAACTTACATGTGTCTATGTTCATTTAAATGTATAAAATGTGCCTACATAAAAAAAATTTAACTATCATTCTGTGTGAGAATAACCCAGAATATGCCTCTACTTTGGAAACAAAGATGGCGTCGATGACCCTGATTCAAAATGCTGATTTGGAGCTTTCTGAGCTTTGAAGAAAGAGGGATTTCATAGGAGAATGGCTTCATATTGCAGACACAGAAGACACATTTTTTTCTGCTGTTACTTATACTGTACTGATCATCTACATGTCACCTGTCTGTGACGCTAGGAATACTATTCAGACCATTGAATATGATTCCTATTATTTCTCCATTTAGAGTTTATAGTGTGTCCAGAGTTACTTACCATCCCACAGAATATTCTCACTGGGGTATGGGTTTATTACCATGATATACAGATCACTCTCTGAAATCTTACAAGAAGAATAAAACAAAATGATAAATCTCTACATGAACATTAGATAATGGAAGACACAAAAGTAAATAACTGTGTGCGATAAAATGCTGTATATCATTCCCACTAATATTTTCCATACTGTGTTATGAAATGAAGAATTTTTCATTTAATTTACCAATTGACAGAAAAAAAATGCAGACCTCTGTAGAGCAGAGCTAAATTGGATTTCAGTGAAGAATGTAGCAGAGAACTATACTAGTTTTTAGTTTTGAGGAATAACTAAATTAATAACTTTCATTTAGAAGGATAGTAATAAAAGCCTTCATAAACATCATCTGCCTATACTTTTAGGTATAGATTTAAAGTGAGGTTTAGATCATTATTAAAGCAGGGAGTAAAGAAGGTCCAGAGAGTGAATTATCAGCATTATGTACAGTTCCTTTATCTTCACATTAAAAATTTATTACATTTATAAGCCATGTGGTTTGAAAGTATGTTTTCTTGGCTGATTAATCTTTATGCTAAAGGGATAAGCTCAGTGTCCAGTGACTTGATGAAAATTAATTAACTTAATAATGTTATTAACATGAAATTTGGAGACATGTTAATTGCCAAAAGAAAAAACATGCTGACACTGATGCTGAGATTGTAACTGGAACTCATACCCCTTCTCTGGCAGGAGGACAGCAGGGTAACCCCCTTCTTTTCCTGTCTTTTCTCACACTCCTTAGGGGGCTGGGGAGGGGGTACAGATGCAGCGGGAGCTGGGGCACTCAGCATTGACCACTCTGCACCCTTATCCTCCTCCAGATGCCCGCAGAGGGCAGCCCCAAGAAGCAGGAGCATTCTTCCAAAAAGCCTTCACAAGTCTCCTTGCACATACCAGATTTATCCACGGCATCACAAACTATCTCTGCTTCCCCATCTCCTGATCTCTGCATATGGCAAGTCACTGTTTCTAGTGCTCTTACAACACTGAAGACTATCTTGATTTAATAGGTTAAACATGGATTTCAGAAAGTACGTGTGTGTTCAAGTATTTTGCTGAAATAAGCTTAAATATCATTGTTTGTTCCCTGGGGCACGCTGTTGTGATTCTTGGCTGCATTATTTGTTATTTATACTGCACCATCAGTGCATAATAGTCAGCAAACAAATGTTTCAGTCTTATTTGAACATCTGCTTAACCTCTTCCATTATTCTAAACTTGATCGTTACAGTGAAACAAAGGAAAACAAAAATGGAGAAGTAGATGGCACCTTGGGGCTAACAATTCTGCAGCACTGAGTATAGATTAGAGCTCTTAATACATCGTCCTCAGTACCACATCAATATCAATAAAAATAAATGAGAGGTTGGACTGATGTATGGACTAGCATCACTGAATAACCTCTCCCAGCCAGTCCCTTGAAAAAGGCTTTCTGTTGTCCCCTGAGCTGGAAACTGCTTTTTTTTCTAGAACTGGAGTCCTCTAACTCACTGCCCAGCCTGTTCCTAAATGATCTGGGAACTTATCTTCATCCCCAAAACCTCAGGTGTGAGCCCTGCCAATCCTGTAGCAATTTAAAGATTTAAACAGTTTTTAAAAGAAAGCGTTTAAAGATTATGCTAGTTATCTTTATCTTCAGTCATATCTTTAGCCAGAAGTATACTAATGGCTGAATGGAAGATGGTGAGCAGACCTGTCCATGTACCGAAGTGAGAACTCGTGTTCTATATGAATGTCCCTATGTCACCATCCCATGGTTATCAGAACTAGAAAATGCAAGTTTTTATTTAATACTTACATCTTCTGAAATATTTTTACATATTTTACTGGTTTATTTTTCCTTGAAAAGTGGTGAAATACTGATTAATTACCCAGCACCTACACATGTCCATTTTGGCAAAGTATACAGTAGTGCCAGAAGAAAACAAGAAAGAAATTAACCACCACTCCCTTCAACCCATTATCAGTCAAGGCAGAGGTACTGCATTGTTTCAGTGATATCTGCAGACCAGAGCTTTTCTTTCCAGGATGAAACGCTTTGGCAGGAAGACTCACTCACCTTTTCCTTGCTCTGTCTGACCTTTCACAGCTGGGAGAGTGAAGGACCCAACACTAAGATGGATTAATACACATAGGATTTAAGGAAAGCTGTAGATTAATAAGTGATTTAAATGAAGAACCTACCTGTTATCTGCTTGGAAGTAGAGAGAACAAACTCAGCGTGGAAAAGTGAGAAAGAGGCAAGATATGCTAAATCCAGTATGTTTTCTCTGTAGTTTGTTCTTGGGCATTGTTCTTACTTGTGTTCCATTCAAACACAAAAACTTAGAGTCCATAATGATGAAGTGCTATCCATCCTGGACAAAGGTAAAGGTTACCGTTGAAAGCATAATTCCCTTCAAACTGGTCATCGACACAATTTGCAAGGGAAATAATGTCTGGTGAAGATACGCAGAGGATTTCCAGCAATTCTTCATATCTTTCTAAAAGAACAAGTATGTTCTTCAACATATAAGTATATGTTGAAATAATTACTGACCAGGATAGTTTGCTGCATCAGGGAGAGACAGTGGACTGAGCCCTAGTGATCTCTGTGAGGTATAAAGGTGATTAAACCACTTAACACTACTTCAGTAAACTGCAGTTTAAGCGGCTGCACTGTGAAACCCTTAGTTATGCTGTATGTCTCAGCTGAGGACAGGATCGTCTCACTTAGGTCCACAAGAGAAAGGTATATTCAGAGAAGCAAGAGTGAAGATGCAGATGGAGCCTAAGATGTACAGAGTCCTGAAAGTGTGTTTTCTTTCTTTTGGTGTGTGGGAAGGCATGACTGTTAGGCTGCTTCTCTGTTCTGGACAAACTGGAGGGGGGTTGAGTGCAATCTGCAGAAGCCAGAGAAAGAGAGGAAGCTCATATTTTTCTGAAATGTATGTGACTTGAATTTAGAAGTGTTCTTGATTTTGTTTTCCTTTATGTGTGTATATATACTATGTTCAGGCTGCATAAATTGTTTTACTCCTACAAGAAGAGTCAAAACATGTTTACAAAATAAAATGTGTGTAATTAATTAGAGGAAAATGCACTACACTATCACCAAATCTCCTGCATAATTAGAATAGTAATGTTTTTATGCAGGAGTCAATAAAACTTTAATTTGCTTTTGATAAGCCAATAAACTATATACTATATGTTTTCTACTGAAAAATTAAAAGACCCTCTGGAAACTCCAGTCCCAAATATATGTACGTATACACATGTTGCTATGTAATTTATCAAATAATAAATCTCTGTGGAGGACAAACACATTACAGTCAACAATGTCATGCTGTTGTGAAAAAGCATCATACTGGGATGTATAAACAGGCATACCAACTGCAAGACACATACAGTAATCGCTGTTTTCAGCGAAGGGTGATGCCTTAGGTGATGTACTGTGTTCATTTTGGACACCACAATTCAAGAACGAAGTGGACCATTTGGACAGCAAAAAGATTGATCAAACATCTGAAAGTTATGACTTTTGGAGAAGGAGAGAACACACTGGGGTTATTAAGCTTACAAAAAAAGAAAATTTAGGGGAGACACAGTAACAGTCTTCAGATATGTACTGCCTTCTGCCAAAGATGAATAATCTACTCTTCTGTCCCTGCAGAACAGGCCAGGAAATAGTGGCCTTAAATTGAAGAAAGGAAGATTCAGGTTAGACACTTGGGGGGAAAAAAAAATAGAGTCTGAAGCACTTGGAAGTACTATAATAAAGTTTGCACTGGCTGAGAAGCTTTAGCCAGTGAAAATTTGTAGGTAGTAGATCAGACGAATATTTTTCAGAAATGACACAGATGTGTATGAAGCTGTCTTGAAGGTGAAGATCAACTTAATATTGCTTCTCTCCTTTTTTTTCTCTGATTCTGAGACTTCTGAACGGTGCTCTTGGCTTAGTTTCCAGTCTGGGATAAGAGGAAACTGCAATGTTCTTCTCTCTGATCTGAAGCACAGGGTATTTAGCCCAGACCAAAGCTTCATTTAGCCAAATATTCAGTGTTTGGCCATGGATGCTTAGGAGAAGTGTAGGAAAAATAACAGGGTATATAGAGTAAAATTCTTACACCTACTTGGTTGCCAGCTAGTAATTATTATATCGGTTTTAGTCATGGACTCACTGAGCCTAATAATTCACATGAGAAATTGTGTTTAACAACACACAGATGGATTTATCTTCCATTTATTTGTTTAATTATTTTAGAATAGTCAAACCTGAAAGCTAAAACTTGTGCCCCAGTCTAGGACTCCAAGTAATAGAAGCTTTCATGCTAAAATAGAGGCAAAAAAGAGTATTAACTGAAAATGCTTCATTAGCTTGTTCTGAGGGTTGAAAACCAAACACAGGTATGAACAGTTTTTTCTTCTCTCTTCAGAAACCTAATGATTTTTATTTGAATTCAGTTTGCTTAACTATTTAACAAACCTATGACAGTCTTTCCATTTTGGCATCACAAACTGGTGATGACAGATATACTATCCTGTAGTTATGTGTCATTGGACTGAATGGCAAAAACAAGCTGCAAAAAAACCCCAAAGCTGCTTATGAGCATGTAGGTTGCTGACCAAACTTCAGCATAAGTAAATCAACACAGAATTGGTGAAGACGGTAGAACTGTACCAGTTTACAACAGCCAGTGGTCTGGAGCTATATGTGTACAGGAGAGCTTTAATAAAAACAAAGTTAAGTCATCTTAAATTTATTCCCTCAGAACCTAAGAAGTCCAATATGAATTGGCCATCACTGTACATCTGAGAAATTACTTGCTTCACAGAAAGAGGTAAGTTTCTGTTTGTCAGGAAAATATTTTTGCGCAGCATATAATCTGAAAAATTCAAAGTGGTCATGTCATTGAAAATTACAGGCATTTTTCAAGGTGCTCGTATGCTTGTCCTTTGTTTTATTTCCTTGGGAAGAATAATTGATGACTTCAGTTCTGAGTCTCGTAAATTGAATTGTGGACTTTTGAGGAAGTTATCAGAGAGAAACAAAATTCAGGAGTGAAGTGTAAATAAAATCAGCGTTGAGACAGCCTAGTGAAAAAAGTTTGATCCTCATTGACTGAAAGAGACTAATATGCTTAGCTGGTCTTTCAAGCTTCTGGTCATCCTGAAACCTTTGACCGTATCTTCACTTTTGGAAGTAAGTAGAAAGTGAGATTAAGAAACAAATTTCTCATGAAATTTATCTTGCCTTGAAAAAAACACTACAAAATATAAAATAAAACATAAGACTAAACTTAACTGCTAGCAATCCTTTGAAAAAAGATAGCCTTTCCCGTTGTCTACAACTTCCACTTAAAAATGCTGCTCTTTGGTATGTAAACCATACATGAATTTTTAATTCATAACCAAATGTGAATGATTGACACACTGTTCAGAAATGGTTTGTTGTTATCTTTTATTTTCAAAATTAAGCAAAATTCTTCGCTGTGTTCTTATATAGCCCAGAGTTATATAAACTGATATTATACTTTATCCTACCCTCCTTACAAGCTGTTCTCATCTTATCTGATTATTTCTGTAGTCACAATCTGTTGTAAACATCTGGCTGAAATACTTCTTTGTTATATGATTATATGATTATGTATCCTGAATAAAAATAAAAATATATTTAAAAAGAAGAAAGGAATCGAAAGAAACACGAGCCCTCAACAGTTGTGTAAACTGGGTTTTAAATAGGACTTTGCTTTACAAATCGCAATAGATAAACAAAAATCTTTAAAAGGTCACTTTTGTCATTTTTCAGTGTTACACTGCTGAGGACTATAGGACACGCTGAGTCCCAGCACTAAATTTGGAAGTGTGCTTAGACTGTGGACAAATCCTACAAAGCGTTTCACTCAAATGACTACCTCCAAAGTCCTTCTGAAGAAAACTGAGAGTAAATGGGTGCATGCACATGTATCAGCATACAGAAAAGTGCTTTGCCCTGTTATAGCTGCCAAACAACATTTGCTGGAAATGTTAAAGTTCATATTTCCTGCTCCTGCTTCTGTGTTTTAGGAACTGGATTATCACTGCTTATCTTTACCTTTCTTTTGCATGAAGATGAAGTAGATGAACAGTAAGAGGAATTAATGTGATGTTTTTTGTTATTGGAAAAATGTTCATTACTGAACTAAGCAGAAAAAATTTAGTTGATTTAAATCATCAGATCATAATTCTGGAGAAAGTATAAAAACACCTAACCTAAACTGCAACAGCTAAATATTCTGCTCTAATAATGCTTTTGTCTAAGTAAAAACTGTGAAATATGCTTGGATCTCTTAGTGACAGATATATTTTATTATAGAGCTGAATCATATAATAAAGATCAATCATTTATTCTCTTTTATTGTTTAAACCAGTAAGACTTGAATGCTTCTTAAGATTCTGAGGGAAGGGGAGTCATTTATGTCAGTAATTCAATATCAGATTTTGTGGGTAAGGCAACATTTATTTTTAAAATCTAGACACACTGGGCAGATTGCTCTAATATATGCCAGTTTTGCTCCTGTTCCATCACTGAATCTGGGATGCACTACTTTTTATAGAGCCACTGAAAAGCCTGGCAATTTTCATTCTATCACTTTACAGTAATAGCATGTCCTTCCCTGTATCTTCAACCCTGAGGTATGTATATCAGCATCTTTATTATTTTTGGTTTGACAACACAAATGCAGGAAGTGTAAGATTAAGGCATACATCTATAAGTTCTTTGGTTTAAATAAATTTATTGCTTCACTTAGTGACATCATACAAAGAGTTCCAACAACAGTAATAGAATTCTCTTCCCACGTGATAGCCTTTTCAATATGGTTGAGACATTTTTGATTTATTGTCTGGCAGAGGACAGTAAAATAGATGTCAAAATAATGATATCCTCTGGACATTTTTCCTTTAGCTGCATGCATTAATAATACATTTTAAGCATGGCAAAGCAGCTTTGATCCCCATCTTGCAGTAATAGTTGAAATTAGAAGAGGATTAGTGCATGTGTGAAGGAGAAAGAAAGAGAGAAATGCTTTGCCTTGATAAGGTAAAATCAGACAGGAGAAGCACAAGAAAGAAAACAAAAACAAACTGTGCAATCTCAGAGACATTTCTTTTAAGTTTTGTTTGTTAACTTTTCTATAACAGGAAATAAATTATTGAGTTAACCTAAGCTAAAATTTCTACTTCTTTGTTGTACAGAAGTAGTGGTGTTATTACCTTTCTCTTAAATTCTAGAAGATTAGATGGAACTAATAAGAATTGAAGTCACGTAAAAACTTTACAACTATCCATTTATGTGCTAAATGTCTGTTCAGGGTTTAAATAAGGCTGTATTCATAAATACATACCTTCACAAGTTGTTCCTCAGTATGACTTTTAACTCTTGTAAATTTGTTTACCCAACGCTGATAAATCACAGACAATTCTTTAAGAATATTCAGAACTCTGAATATTCATGCTCTGTGTATTAGATTAATAGCTATCATAATTTAATGTTGTTTTTCAATCTGAAGACAATAATACTGAGAACCATAAACAAGACTTAGGGGTGGGAAAATATATACACACAAATTAAAAGTGAGCTCTTTCTTAAAGAATTTTATACTCCCATATGATGCAAGAACATGTGAATGTGGCATTGTACTTAGTATTATGCTCCTATGCCACACATTCTTGATTCTACAAAACCAGAAGTCGATTTTACAAGAGCTTAAAATATACCCTTCTAGATATCAGCAATGTCTTAGGATTTATGATATCATGGAGTGATAGGAGTTTTATTTTAACCTTAAACACTGCCACTGTTCCAGATTGATCCCACAATACCATCGTAGATAGATAGTTATGTTTATTAAGACACAACGACTGTTGTGCATCGATTCTATATATGACAAAGAGAGTCAGAAAGATTTTGAGGTTTTATTAAAGTCGTCGTGACTCCCAAATTGGGTATCTCCTCTCTTTTTAACTATATTTGTTCATGGACTGCCAGATAGATATAGTGATCAGACAGCTAGACCAAGGTTTCCAGCTACAGCTGAACTTCCTTTGCATTTGTGAGGTGCTGAAAATAGTTTTGAGGGCAATTAGGAGAAGATGTATCTAGACAATTCAGTGCAAGAATTCAAAGCCTTAGTAACATGTCTGCTTTCTCTTCAGCTGACCATAGCTATTTTTTTCTCCTTGGAAGTAATCCAGGAAGCAATCCAGTCTCCTGTATCCAAGTGTGAATGAAGTCAATATGGTAGCCAAACTAATCTGCACAAAAAGAATATGGAAGGAGATATGGGAAAGACTGCAAGGCAGTCTCATTCTAAATGAAAAGGGGACATTTGAGTTTCAGAGAAATATTTCTATGCTTCTTGCATGCATTTCTCCAATGTCCACTCTTAGTAAAAGGAAGTAGAATGAGAAGTTACCCTTAAATAGTTACTGTCAATATTTTTCCTGAATTAATGTACTACAAAAATTATGTTCCAAACATTCAACAATGAAATACATGCAACAATGAAAAATAAATAAAAGAACAAAATAAAGAGGTTTTTGTCTTAAAACTAGTTTTTTTTAGGTCTTATGTTATATATCAGTCACAACTTACGTGAACTAACAGGTGAAAAGATGTTCTTAGTCTCTCACGAATGCATGGAAATCTGTGGGGAAATGGAAATAAATGTGAAATTCACATTAATTTACTCAGTATCTTAGCATATGCAGTATCTGTCCAAGGAATACTATTTATACTAACATATGGACATACAGTATGCTGGGTGGGCTGATAGTGCATTGAAAATAACACAAATAGCCTGCTCATGTCTGGGCCCTCCCAATGCTCTTGAAAACTACACGTGACCTTAAATCCACAGTGAAAACAGGAGCGCAAGCTGATTAAAACATATGAAGTAACTAAAATGTGAATGTTATGGCAAGCTGATATTTTGATAGGTGTTTATTTTTATATTATTCAGAATATACGAATAAAAATGGTACTGAAGATAAAGGGTATAAAAAAGGGGAAAAGAAAATGAAAGCGTGATTGGAGGGAGTCAAAACCAGGCATAGCCTAAGGTCCTTCTCAAGCAAAAGTCCTATGAAAATGTATGGATTTGATTACCTATTTCCCATAAACTCTTAAGTAGTCATTTATTTTACTGCAGAACACTAACTAAATGCAATATGGCTTTTCATTGCGACCAGCTCAGCAGAACATCACGTAATACTGACTTTACAATCACTTTGCACTCTGATTATATTGAAAGCAACAGATTTGGATCAAAATGCTCATCACTATACACCTTTCTCAAAATGATGAATAAACAAATTCCATAGTGAAAAAAATGAAAGCAACAAACCTATCAATATTAGAACAATTTCATTTTAAAATATTAAATACTTCAGTTATTTCACTGTGATCCCTCAGAGAGAAATGTTCAAATGAGAAAATCCTTCGTGGCTTTCAAAATTAACTGACTCTCTTGTTGGCAGTCAAAGCCCAGAAGCCAGCTATTTTTTTCCATTAAAATAATCCCTCCATGTCCTGGAAGGGGAATGGCTGTATTGGTGGGAATGAGCATCGAAAGCCACTGGTGACTTCATTCCCTCTGTTAATTGATTCTAGTTAATCTTCTGAGGACTGTCCTACTTTCTCAGTTTCATAATAATTAGCTTCTGCCTTGCCTACTAGTGTACACTAGTGACAGCAAAAGAAAATGAAGTTTTTATGAACCTTGCATTAAATTTGAAAATCAAGCTGGGATGCATTTCTAGAAGGGTATGGCGCTGTCAAACAAAAATTAACTAGTGTCAATACAGCACTAATGGTGTCTTCTGACATAAAGATATTATAGGGCTTTAAATTTTACTAATCAAAGAAACACTGTCAAAAATTAACAGGAAACATAATAGTGTACTACTAGCTTAATGAAAGAAACTGAGAAGAAAAAGTACGTTATATTAATGAAACCAAGAAAAAACATTGTTATAGATAAAAGTAAACAAAAATAATGAATCATAGCTGATGTCTGTGAAAACATCATACACTATTCATATGATACAATCACACTATTGACAATCATCCCAAATTGTTGTAAAAGCAACTGTGATGAAGCTGTAGCGAGTGAAGATTTCACATGACATTCACCTGGGGATAAATTAAAAATTATTAATTTATAACTTTTATACAGCACACATAGTATTTTCAACTTTCTGAAGTCCATCTGTTTACAGCTTTAACTTTATATTGAGAACGAGGATAGCAGAAACTAAATGGGCTGATGACACCAAGGCTTTGCAGGAATAGACCTTGCTGACCTGGGTCCTAAACCTGATCATGTTTATGCCTTCCTAAAAAGCGTAGCAAGCAAGAAATTTTCTTCTCGTAGGTCATGAAAGGTAACACACAGAACTTTTCAGAGATAGAATTTTGTTAATGGCAATGTGGAGGTGAGAAAACATCAAAGATTATCTGGGATATTATTGAAAGTTGTCTTTTATTTTTCAGTTAGATTGTGTATGAAGATACACTTTTCTTATCAAAGGTTCAGCAAGAGACAGTCTGTCAGAGCACTTTTTAACTATGTAAAAAGGTGTTCATACATTGAAGAGAAACTTTAGTTTACATGACAGGTAAAGGAATACTCATTATTTCAGTTCTATAAATTCTTTTTATGTCATATATTTCCTTATTATTGTTAATATCTTGTCATCTGTAGTAGCTTCACTTCAGAGTAGCTTTCGTTTTGACTCATGTTAATCAAAGGAGACAGTATTATCTTTAAGTTCAGCATTATAAAAATAGTTAGCTGCACTGAAAAATCACAAATACAATAATGGATAGAAAATATGTTGAATGCTATGTTGAGAAGACTGCTGCCATGTTCTTCTCAGCAGAGTTATAATGCTCAGACATATTATATTTTTCCGTTTTCTTCCTAAATCTATTGACTCTTAGTACATAAACAAAATCCCATGTGAGTTTTTACTCTTCTCTTGGATCACTTGGAATGGATCATTATAACAGTGGAGAAGCCCCCCCAAAATATGTGTCTCTGGCAACTGCTTTTGGACCTATTGTAATATATTGGAAGTATCTAAGAAACCATCCATAACTCAGTCTCAGAATACAGGAACCCAGCTGCACATTCGAATTACTATTGAATTGTCTAATGCTAATCTGATTTGTGTTCAGTATGACAGGAAAAACAGGCTTCAAATTTTAAAAGCAGTATAAGCTGAGTCAAAATTCAATCCTCAAGTGCTTCTCATTTGCATGTTAAATCAAACACATTTCTGTATGTCATAGCTAATCAGACAAATATCTGATGGGGCTAGAAACCTTAATAGTTTTATAGCATCAATTAAAATCTTCATGTATGACAAAGTCTTCCCCTAAGTGATCTCTGTGATCAAGTTAAAGAATCTCCCACCACTGAAAGCTGTGAACTTTCACGATATGAAAGGTCACACCAAAAGAAATATATCTTGGTGCGTTTTACTTGGTAAATTTAATTAAAATTTGATTTTTCATTCTAGTACAATCATTCCATATGGGTAATGGGTGCCAGGGTGTCGAGAGGGTGGTTTGCAACAATAACCTGTTAAGTGCCAAGAATGCCATATGCAGTGTCATTACATTCTCCAACATCACAATACATCAGAACAGCAATACAAAATGTTTCTCTTAGGACAACATTTCAAAGGATAACTTTTCACTTACTATATTGAATCATACCAAGATGTTACATTGCTGTAAGTCAGCCTTTGTCTGGAATTTGGCTTTAACAGCCTGTCTCCTGTAAATACTCGTGTATTCACATATATTCACCAGGAATGCTATACCTGTCTCTTTGCTAAAAGAGTAGTGAGAAAAAGGGTCTAGTAAAGTCCAAGAGTTCAAAGCATTCTGATTGACAGAGCAAACAATTCTTGGGAATGACCAAATAGCGTGCAAGATCATTTCCAATTCTTAGCAAATAACATGTCTTGCAGAGTAATTGCTAGTCTCTTTGGAGTTAAAGAGCCTGGTTTAGCTGCACAGTTGACTTGCATTATTTTCTTTACTCTGAATTTTGCATGGCAGGTAGGAGGTGTGAGGCTATCCTCCTCCCAGCTTTTGCTTAGGGTACACTTAGACTGCTGAAGCATCCATTGTTCCATCTGAGCCAAGGGAGTAGGAAAGGAAAAAACCAAAAACAATAAGCAAGAAAGTGGGTGGACTAAAGTCCTGATTGTTCAAACTGGTTTTATATATGTTTTTACATAGAAGTAATGTGTCGAAAATCTGGGCCTTTGAAATCTATGCAGAAAACTTTGAGTTTTATGGGATAAGAAACAGTGACTGTTGGTATTCTGTGCCTGACCAACTTAAGCTACCTCTGAAGCAACAGTACTGTCCCTTATTATGAACAGGACACCACTGTGAATGGGCTGTTAACCTCAAATAGGATTGCATAGTCCAATAACTCACTTTGAAGGTCTTTCTGAGATTTTGTCTTCTGGGTTTTAGGTATAGTTTTCATAAGAGAAACAGTGGTGAAAAATAAGATAGGATCACTTACTCTGCTGAATATGGTTTTACTGGTAAATTTAGGCATTTTCTTTCACTCTGTCTTTAACAGCAAAGCAATCATAACCAATTTCAATGCCTGATTTTTCCTGCCAAGGGGAACAGGCTTCACAGTTTGGAAAGCTGGACTCAGTGCTAGGGCAGCAGCCTTGCCTTCTGCCAGTTCTGGAGATCTGAAATTTTCCTGAGCAGTGACTGGAATGAGAAGAAACGTCAGGCGTGCTGCAAACCTGTGGACCGAAATCACAGAAAAAACATACCGTAAAAGGTTCATCTTAGGAGAAAATCATGAAGGCCCTGGATCTTCTACACAGCACAGATTGGCACCATCCCTGCTGTCCTTCATTTCACCACTGAATCAGAAAGTGTTACCCATCTTCCAAGAGTCTTTTGAGTGAGAGTAGTATTATGAGTCTGAGCACTTCTGGCTCTGAAATGGAATGCAAATGTTGATAACCTTCTGGCAATGGACATAATGCACCCTCTCCCGTGTGGGCAGTGAGAGCCTCAGACAGTTTGGGCTCTAGACACTTCCAGATGGCAAATCTTCAAACACTCGTGATTTCTAAGATAAACTGAATCAGTGTGCTGCTATGGGAATTGAGGCTTGCAGGATTGTGAAACTCTGTAGTGCAATTAGCTTATCATCCAGTGTTCAAGCTATGACACAAATATGTTTTGGCCCACCAGTTCACAAGCAGCATGACCAGCAGCACTTGCAAAACGTGCATCTTCAGCTGGCTTCCTGCCAGCATGTCTGAGCTGAATTACATGTTACTCCTGATGAGAGAGCAAGGTCCTTCAAGTCCATGCTGCTTGTGCAAATATGCCCTTATATACAGTGGCAAAGAGCTGACCTCTCTAGAAAGAGATAATTGGTGTCCCTGGCAGCTAGGTGACAGGCCTTCTGCCTGCTGTCACTTCTGCTCCTAGAGGGACAGTCATGTAGTCAAATATATCTACATCCCCTGTCAGTCTTCAAGAGGGTCATGCTGTATGGGAGAGTATCAACTGCTCAAATAGAGAAACCCTCATTGCATCATCACTGTCAATCTCTTATACTCAGTTTTAACTTTGTCTTCTCTTCTACCAGCTGGAGCTGTATTGATGTACTTAACTCCTAGAAAAATACAGCCTTGCACCAACCCCTGTCTTGTTGCAGTTGTTCTGTAAAATACCAATCACCCTTTTTTTGTGTGTGGGAAAAGGAGGAAAAGAAACAGGGAAATAAAGTAAATTTTGGCTTTAGGACAGGTTCCAAATCTTAAAAATATTTTACCATTCCCAATATTTCCAAAACATTAACATGAAAGTTTAGTGTTATTTAAAAAACAAACCCCATCCTAGTGGAAACTCTTCAAAGGCAAGGAGAGAATGTAAAACCAAATCCATTGATACAAGTGCCTCTTTTATCGGTTTTGAATCACAGTGACATGCTATTAAAAGCTGTTGAAATATTGAAGAAAATTGCTTACCTGATTTGAAGTCTAAACAGATGTTCTAATCAAGTATGGTGGCACTTTTAACAGTATCATTCTTTAATAGGATGTCAATTTTACGTCTCATCCAAACAACTGTCACCTCAGTGCAGAACACTGCTATTCAGGTGTCAGAGCTATGCTCTGGCCTAACCCTCAGCCCTGCTCTGTGTCTGTACCTGGTGATTCCCAAAAGCTCAGAAGGCAATTCATGAGGAAACAAAGCAGCATGGTTTTAATGAAAGGGGATTAAAGATTCTGGGTCAGGCAATCAGAGCAAAAAGGGTCCCTCTTGATTTTGATGAAGTTTCTGGGAGCTAAGTGGTGCAATAAAGAATGACTTTTGCAATTGCCTCTCTCTCTTATCATTAGATTAATGCTGGAAAAAAGTGACAATTTAAAAGGTTTATTGCTGTGCTTGGAGATGTAGCACTGCTGCTAAGTGGATGCTTTCTTGCTGAAAGTGCAATGCAATACAACAAGGAAACTCATGCTGCTTCCTTTCTAAATTGCAGTTTTATATCCATTTATAGTTCTAATTTTAGGCCACTATCAGGAATAGGGGATTGTCTTACCTCCCATTTCATTTTCCATGACTTCAATGACATTAACAGTTTTAAGTCAAGAATCAAGTCTTCTTACACCTTATGTGAAGAACTCCTTTCACATGGCATCTGCATTTCACTATCTTGCTACAGGTTTTGATCTTGTGTGTACACATTTCAACAGGATGATATGCTGCATGTTTTCTCTTTATAAACGCTCCTTTCCTGATTATTTGCCTAAAAACATTGAATTCTGTTTCAATTATCTCTCCCAAGAAGCATGAGATTTAATAAACATTTTAAAAAACTCTTTATGCTTCAGAAGTATATCTTTCACACCACATTTCCAGAGCTATATTTATTCACGCAACTTTTTCATTGAAAGGTTGACAAGAAGAATTTTGGTTAAAAGCAGCTCTGTCTTCTGATCACAATTCTCTTTAATGTTGGCAGCAAAATTTTACTGCTCAAGTTTTAAACCAATATGAAATGTGGGCAATGAGTGTTAAAAAAAATGACTACTCTTAGAGTCCATTGCAACAGTGACTGTGAATGAAACACTAGAGTGAAAAATTGTAAACTGCAATACCATAATAACAAAATCTAAAACCCAAAAGACAGATACCCTCCAGGCAGTGTAATGTGCTGGCAGGATACAGTCATTCTTCTAGGGATGTTGAAACACATTTCAAACCCACTTTGATTTCTATTCCATATGTTAAATGTACTTCTGTTTCTTAACTATACCTCTACTTGTAGAAATTCAGTTTATACTGTCTTTGTCTCTAGTTCAATAAGGTCTGAGTTTTCATGGAGAGTGGGAACAGGGAGAAGTATTGGTTGAGAGAGGAGGAGAAACAGTGGAAATCTCTGTGTTGACTTCAATAGAGATAAATAAGCTATGTTCAGGAGACGAAAAAAATAATTTTGGTTTAATAGTTATAATATCTCATACCTAAGAGTAAGTGTGTATCTTCAAGGAACTAAGTTTTATTTTAAGCTTAGGAAAAAAGCTTGCTTTCTGAAGAGGGAACATAATAACTTGATTGATAACATTCTGTATCTGAACAGAAAACAAAACAGCAGCTGTCTCCCAGTGATACATTCAGGCAAGTCGGAAGAGCCATACATGGTTAAAATGTGCTACCCATAAACCAGAATGACAGCACCTTCTCTCACTCCTACAGCTTCACGTACTAAACAGGTTGGTTAAAGAAACAACAGAAAAATCACTGTTATTATTTTGAGATTGATCAGAAAAAAGACAAAATACTTTTTTTTGCACTTTGCTCTTCCTGTGGTGTAGAGGGAAAAGAGAGTTTCTATCCCTTTTGGCCATTGGTTCATATTCTTTCCTCTGACTTCTTCATCTTAGTCTCTAATACTTTCTCATGGGTGTATAGGAGTTTAATTCAAGATCCTACTCCTTCATGGCAGCATATGCACACATGCTTTAGAATAAGCATGACACTAGTGATCAAGATATGCAAATCCTACATCTACATCTGACCTGCCTCTGTCTCATATGTTGGAGAAATCTATTATTTGATTCTTAATGACATTGTCACAGTTCAAAAAGTTTGATGGCTTGCAGGAAACTATGAAAACCCCACAGAGAAAAAACAGATCTCACACAGCTTTAATAGCAAGAAACTCTTTCATAGTTCAAATTTATTCAATTGAATCAGCTATGGACATTTTGAAGACACTTTACTGATAACTTATTCGAAAACAACAAATGTGAAGTTAATATCTACAGGTCACCACTAAGAGGTTTTGGTTTTATTTTTATAAGCAATGCTTGGAGATGCTACAGCAATCATTGAAATCAGTGCAAAGTTCTTTCCTAATTCAATCCAAGTAAAAGCTTGGACCGACTTTTTTCCTTGGTTAACATTTTGGACTTCATCCAAGTTTAACATAGGGATAAGCATAATAGTGATCAGATGTAACAAGCCTATAAAATGGTTTGATTGTTTGTTTTTTAAGAAGTCACAAAATCCAACAGAAATATGCTAGGATTAGGATATTAAAAGCCAACTTCCAATACAAGCTTTCTTTCTAATCTTGCTCAAATTAGTCATTCTCAGCTTGTCTCCCTTGTGCTGGGTTCCCTCCACACACCTGCAAAACAAAAGTGATATGCTCCCAGCAGTAATGCTGCAATCCATTAAGTTGTGAATATAGCTCCACTTACAAGAAAGTAACTTCCTCCTTTCTTAAAATGAAGGAAACAAAATAGGACAAATAATAAGATCTTAAAACACTGTCATTCTCTACCCCTCAAAAAGATGAGGACTAACTTGTCTGAAATTAGAGTTTCCCATTAGCAATGGTGTAAGTGAATTTCATGCTCTGTGTTCACCTTAACCTGATGAGGCTCCGTCTCTATCCGTAAGCCTCCCTGCCAATTCCCCTCACAGCTCAAAGCTTAATGGACCATTCAGGAGCTAGACTGCTCTTCACTGGTCCTACAAATAATAATTCCTATAAGCCTGGGACTTTTATCCACAGGTATTCCCCTCTCTACAGCCTGATAATTCAGCTCTAATTACTACTGCATGAACACCACTGTTCTCTCAGGCTCAATTCCATATCCTTTCTCCTCTGTGCTACTCAGTACATCAGAAAATCAATAGATGGCCAGGGCAAGCTCTCCCACCACTCTGCCTTCCCCAGATTTAGCCCTCCTTAGCAATTCTAATGCTTGCTACTACCTTCTTTCCCTAGCCTGTGAGAGTCACCATTTTTATTCCCTGTACCTGGTCTGATTTCAGATGTTTTGTGAATACCCTTGGATTTAACTCCTCTGTGGCCATGTGGGATTTCAAAACCTTGTCACAGATTTTAAAGTCTTAATTGTTGCAGAAATGGTGATGCTATTCCATATTTTGCCTTTAGTTGCGCTGCATCAGTTCTCACAAACGACAATGTGATTTGTACTGATGTAATTCTGTGTATAGTCTGATTCCATGATTTTCATGACAATTATAGGAATCAATGGTAAAAAAATTACCAATAAAATTATGATTGCAAAATGTTTAGTCATAAACAAAAAGGACATTTTAGACAATGAGATATTTCTCATTTATCCTTATTTAAAGTGGATAAATTAAACTGATGTATAAATTCTTTCTTGTAATAGGGATTACTTATTTTGCAAGCTCAAATGTTTATTTTATGCATATTCATTTTTAGTAGTAATGGTTTAGGCCCAACATGTCTAAATCTAAAGCCCTAAAAATAAGCCATTGTGGGTGTTAATTTTGAAAACTAAATTTCTAGAAAATTTCCTCCAAGTAAACAAAGCTCATAATTTCATACACAGAATTTTAAATTAGCAAAGAACTATCATATGTTACTGGGGTAATACTTATATCTCAAGTCCTGGTCAAGAGGCTCATGATGTTTGTCTTTTTTTTGTGTAATTTTTCCTATGATGTATATGTATGTCTTCAGCTATTAACTATTGAAAGATCAGGCAATGCTGAAACAATTCTGATGCATTTGTGTATGGATAAAGAAAGCTTTAGTGTTGTGCTGGTACATCTTGGATAAGGCTTTATCTATAAGGCTAGTACAAGGAGTAATTACCTGCCTGAGAGAATTTCTGAAATCGGGTTTCCAGCAAACTGGCTGTATCCTATTATTTCCTCCGGCACTCTGCAGACATATGTTTGGTGTCAATGCATTCTTCTCAAAAAAGTGAGATCACACTGAAGCAGAGCGTCTTGCCTGAAAGGTTAAGATCTCAGTGATGTGAGAGGATGAGCGATCCCAGGAGATCAAGCTGCCTCCAACCTCCATCAACTCCACAGGGTGAGCAGCCCTGCAGATTGAGTCTTTCTATCAAGATGCTAGATAGCCACCTCTTGGTCCTAGCTGCGTATAAACAGCATAAAAAAGGTCTCTCTCCCTCAACCTGTTAGCTGCAGATGAGAGTAACCACTTAATCTCTAGTTAGTTTACCGGTCACAATGGAGAAAATACACTTTTGTTCTTTTCCTGGGCAGATAAATTACAGTAGCATTTGTAGAGCTGGGCTTTTAAGTTATAAAACTAAAATCTGAAGTGTGTAATAGAAGAAAAAACACCTGGAAAGAAATCTTACATAGTAAAGAACAATAGAGCAAGCCTGAAGAGGAAAACTCAGTCGGTAGTGAAATGTGGCTGAATCAAATAAAACTGGATGACCACAATCTCGGTAATGAATAGCAGATACACTGTGCAATACTGAGGATGAAACAGAAGTAATATTTAGAACTGATCTATTCTTCAATCTTTTTCAAAACATTACAGTGTTTTATTAAAGTGGGAAGTTTGTTATGTTTCTGAGATTAGTGAGATATTAATGAAAATGAATGCCAGTTTCCTTGCCAAGAGCTTCCAAAGATATTTTAAGTTGTTGGTGCCTCATTTCTGGACATCCCACTGCAGACTCTTTCTTTGAACTGAGTTTTAATCAAATTACTGAGAAAATGTGTTTTGAAAATAAAGGTCTTTCAAAAGTCTTCCGCTTACAACTGGGAAACCAAGAAGTCTTTTCTTCTGTTGAGAGCCAAAGCAAACCAGGAAGCCAAGTGCCAGTTGTTTATTTATTTGTTCTTACTAAGCCACGGGTAGGTTTTTTTCCTTGCACCTGAATTAATATTCCTTAACCAAAAGGATAAGTATGACTCAGATGAAATAAATAAAAGGTTCTTCACCAGCCACATTGGGTTTGATCTTCAGTTAAGCAAAACATTGTATAGAACTTGCTGAGCCCTTCCTTGTACAATAGCTACTTTTTGTTAAAAGTAGTAAGAAAATACAATAAAATAAAAATATTTTCAATCAATAAATCTCAGGAGACTGTGAAGATCTCCAGGACTGTGTAGGTACATTGACAGAGAATGGACTATTCTGGTGAAAAAAAAGATAAAAATGACAAAAAACATTGTAAAAGCTATGTTGAAATTATTGAATTTGTTATACGCTCTAGCCAGTTACCCTGGCTGCATAGAATTTATTTTTCATTCTACTTGAGGGAAGAACAATTTTGATTCTTTTAATTAAAATGAACACACAACACATGAATAGAACTTTTCGCTGGGTATATGTGAGATCCATACATTTTAAAAAATAAATGAGAAATTATTTAGGATTTTTTTTCAGGAAACACATAAAAACCACAGGGAAATCTTTCTTGCATAGCAGCAGGACAAAAAGACTGCAGTCACTATTGTTGGCGTCCATCATGGAAATCTGGGGCTAAGGCAACAGGTCAGGAAATGGATGGACTTCGAGAAGTTTTGGGTCTAAAACTTTCAGAATTCCGGAGGGCTACACTGCAAGCTTGTGGCAGAGTTAGGTAAATAATCTGTGGCTCAGATCCTAGTGCTTTACTTCAAATCTAGCTTTCTTCTGAAATGTGATCTGCTGAATATGGTGTCTTCTCCAAGGAAAAGAATCTCACCTGTTTTCAGATTGATGTGCTGTAACCTTAAACATTACCATACGTTTTGCCAAATATTTTAGATGCATCAGAGAATCTTAACGTTTTTTGCAGTTGCTGTACAGCAAATTCCCTGGTGTCTTGCCAGATTTTTTCCATTTGTATCTGATTTCTTGAGTAGTTTATTTTCAAAAATATCACCTCCTTACACCACAGCAGACCAAGAGGAGGGTCTTTTTAATGGAAGCTCCTATTCTATAAAATTATTTTTTTAAGTATGTATGCTAGCATAATCATACATGGGTCACTAAAATGTCAGACACTAAAACTAATAAACTTTTGTTTATTCACTTTTACCATTAAGAATAAGAACACTAATATGTCAAAACAGTCTTTAAGGAGAGACAAAGGTAGCATCTGCCTGTTTTTTATATTAAATGTCTTCCAAGCATTTTGTTTTGTAAAAATACGGAGGTTAATTTTGCTAACTTCTCCCCCGATTTTCTCCTCAAATCCTGTCTGTAGTTTCAGTTAGAGGGAGATGGGGACCATTCTTCAATTCTGCTTTCCAAAATCAATGAACAAACATTTCTGAATACATTATCTGGTACAGAATTATCTTGCAAATTACTCAGAAGTGGCTGCATATCCCTGGCAGTGAATAATCTTTATATGGGTGAAATCCGAAAAGAAATTTCTATCTGCAGCCATTTTTATTTTTAGCACTGCACCTTTCACTGGGCTTTGAGTACATTGTATTCCTTTAGAATTAAACTCCTTATAAAACTGAATTTTCATCTTAATGACTTTTCTTCACAAGAAAGATGGAAGCAAATGCTAACCAGAGGCAATTTACCCCACAAAGAGAGGCTGTAGTTTTGATTAAACTTGTTAGATAAACGTTAAATACAAGGTGGAGTGGATACTTATCTGACTGCTTTCATCAAAACCCTAATGCAGCATCTAATCCTGTTGCATAGGATGGTGTGCCTCCAGTTTCAGTAAGCAACTGTTCGAAGTATTGCTCAATAGTTCCTGCCACAGTGCTGCTTCAAGCAGAGTGCCGGTTCAGTTTTGGAGAGTGACACGAATCCAAAAGCCACCAGCTCTCCCTGCCAAGACGTGCGGTCTACCCAGATCCCGATGCAGCAGGCTCAGGCCAGCTGTAGACCTGGGGGCATGCTCATGGCACCCCAGGCTAGCCACATCCAGCTCACAGTATACAAGTATCCCATATAAATGACTGTAAGGAAAGCTGCTGTTAGCCAGAGCAGCGGCCCCAAACCAGAGATGGAGACAGGTATCACTTTTGTGTGTCGTTCACATCTGGACCATTACAAAAGAAAAGTGCAGGTCACTCTTGAAGGTCACATTTGATTCTTTCAGGCATGAATGCATTTGTATGTGCATATTTTGAGACAGTGTCTGAGGAAAGTGCGTAGACTGTCAGGAGAGGAAATTATTATAGAACAATGGAAAATGCACAGTTGGTATGATTTTAAGTTTTCCCCTTTTCTTCAGAATAATCACTAAAGCTGCAAATCTAAGTTAAAGAAATGCGTGGGCATAATTTGTTTAGGATAGAAATTATATTGTGTAGTACTTTGCATAGGCAGTACAATCACATACAGAAGTGCAGTTTTAAGGTATGATTTTGTCCAAACATGGACATTTACGCGTCAAAAGAAAATTCTCAGACTCTGCTGACATTGCTCTAGAGTTTCAGTGACAAAGGGCATCTCTGAAATATTTCACACAGATCTTTGTCCCATCAAGGGAATTTATACTGTTGAAAAATGTATTTTTTAAATTTTATTATGTGATAGTATTTAGAACATATAATATGATATAAAATAGTATAATATTGCAATACTATTGCAATTTTACTAAACTGGATACTGTCATTAAATTGGTAATGTAATTATGTTAAACATTACATGTATAATTCTGGGAAGTTATGTTCTGTGACAGAGCTAGTGATTTCCTGTTCTTCAGTTAATAAAGAAAATTCAAATATGCCAGAAGCAAGATTAAAAAAAAATTGACTTGTCCACTTCTTGGTATAAAATAATTAAATAAACGTGAAATAAGAGTAAATCCTTTTATAAAACAGTCATAAAAGATTTCATATCCTGAAGTTGCTCAGTTTCTGTAGGGGGTGACTTTCCTTTTAACATCTGCCAGCCTTCATTGTCATATTGCACAAACACATCTTTATGTATAATCAGAGAAAAAGACTGACAAGGTCTTTTCCAGGATGAAAATCTCGTCTTTGATCTTTTTGCCCACAAAGGGTGATGAAAAAACAACACTAATTTGCCTTTTGTACTTTCTGGTTGATGAAACATTACCAGTTGTCAGAGGATTTTTAAGTATTCATGAATACCAGTGCTCTACAACATGGATAATACAAATGCCCTTGATTATTTATAACCCGAGACGTCAAATTGGAGGCTCTGAGCCAGCCAAGTGTTCAGTTTACATTCTAGCTCTTTATTCAATTTTGCTTTTTTGCTTATTTGTTTCTCCAGAAGAGATTTCCTTCTGTTCCTGAAACGAATTCATTGCTGAGAAGCATTTGTAAATCAAAGAGCAGTCTTGTTTCCTCACTGTCTTTCTCTCTCAGTGTGTTGTTTTAGGCTGACTATGCGCTGCTCACATGCATTTGAAGTTTCTCTTCAGCCACACCAAATGAAGGGGATGCCATTTTCTGTATTAAATAGTAGCTCTGTGCTTTTGAAACCTGCCAGTTATTAAAATAAGTGTATTAATTAAAAACTTCTTTTTTAATTTTTGTGCATTAACAATGGAAAAAAATATTTATAAAAACCTTAAAACTGTTTTTCTGGGCTTCATGTAATTTAAATGGCATTTCCAGACTCTATAATGATGTTATGGAAGATGTCTGTTAGATCACAAAATGCAGGAGTTGAGTCAACAGCTACGTCCAAGATTTAGCTGCCCGGTGCACGGTGTTACTGTCCTGATCTTTCTCCCAGTGCCCCTAGGGAATGTCTTTCACCTTTAGGACTTTTATAGTCCACTTACATTTGTCTTTTTGCATGACATCTTAAAACTGAAGTTCATGACTACGATCTTTAATCTTCTTTCAAGTAGCTTGTTGTTTTGTGCTGCCTGCAGCTCCATTATTAATTACCAGAATTAATTTCTAATGCAGTCACTCTAAAAATGCCAGAATCTTTCTTTTTATTTCTCTGTTTTTATATCTTCAGTTCTGATATTCTTCTCCCTCACAGCTGACTGTTAAAAATCCTGATATCATCTCACCTTATTTCCACTGATGCAATGGTTCCCTTAATCTCTTTCTACTCTTTTTGAAAATCTTGTCTCAATGTGGAATTTGCTAATCAATTCTGATTTCATTCAAGTGTGCCTTACTGTTGTTTGGTAGACCTTGCTGAAGCTTCTTCCATAATTAGAGTATTTACAAGTTCTCTCCCTCTCTCCCCTGTGTACTCTTCAGTGCTTAATGCTGTATGAATTTGCACTGCAACATTTTGTTTCATCTGAAGTGTTTACATGAGGAAATCAAAGTATCCAATTTGTATCTATAAACCTATTTCAGGAAATACGTATGACTAACTTATCTTTGGGGAACACTATTGCTATATCAAATTTTTTCAACATTTGCTAATGGGTGTAAAAGTTATTGGAATATGGGCAGAGAGAAGAGAGCAATAACGACCGAGAAGGAAATTGATATACAGCAAGATACAAACCTACACCATGACCATTTATTTCTCATTTTAAAAGCACACAGGAATTGTTTCTGGTTATTCTATAACACTCGTTAAAATCTTTTCATATTTTTTGCCAAGTTTTAATATTTAATTTGTATTTACTAACTTGCTATGTTCCATTATGTTTTGCTTCATTTGTAGGCTGTTTTGTTTCATACCTTTTTATACTTTATTTTCATCTTCCAGTGCCCAAAGGCAATCTGTCCTACAATCATTCCAGAAAACAACTGCTTAATTAGTTGGCTTTACCTTTTCATCCTCTGCTTTCCTTTCCTGGCTTTCTCTCTGGTAAAGCTGATGAAACTAACGCAAAACATCATTTGTTAGTAACATTGGGATCTTCTATTTGCTATTTGGTTCTTTTAAACCCAGGAAAGATTACTACACAGGCTGAAGATGAAAAAGCTAAGGGCAGTGGAGGTGAAAAGCAGAGGGGAAGGAGCAGTCAAGTTGCAGGGTGATAGTAATGCAATAGGTGGGGCAGTTATCACAACAGGTGACTGGCCAGCCAAGAATAAGAATTAATGCTACTATACTCTTGCACGAGTATGTGAGCCCTGAAGAGCTAAGCAGGGGAAGGAGCAGGAGATTCATCTCAGAGAAAGCAATCTTTCATATTGATTTGTTGCAGCATGTTAGGAACATGGAGTCCAGGACTGTTTGGTGAACACTACTTTCAATTATACATGTAGCTGAGCCTTTTAAATTAAAGGTTCAGAGCTACCACATGGATGAGCATTAAAATGATGTCTAAGTCTCTCTGAGTGTGCTATGTGTTATGCTTTGCAGGGCAGTTCTCTCAGCAACAGTGTCTAAGCTGAAAAACTGCCTGGATTAGATACTGATATGAACAATAGTCCAATAACATCCATAGCTATGGGAAAAAGTAGCTGTGTAGAAAGGATTACTACGGCAGCAGCTGGTGGTGTAGCCAAGGGCTATAGCAAAGCTTTTGGAGTAGAGCTGAACTGCTTGCGTATTGATGATTTAGCTTGCATATATATCCCTGTATCCTGGGGCTGCAGAAATCAAGATTCCTTATAGAGATGTGTAGGACAAAGAGATTTATTGACCATGTCTGCACCATCTGAATAAACACACTTCTCAAAATCTCAGATTCCTCCCTGGCACGCACAATGTGTGCAGAATAATGCACAACTGTGACAGAGTAGTGTATTTCCAAGGATTTTCTGGTTCATTTTTCTAAGTCTTTTACTCTTCAGGACTCACAAGAATGTTCTGAAGCCATTGGATCTGCACAGTCCCAGACCTGCTGACTCCATTACTACTTTGTACACGGTCTTGCCAGGACCCCTGTTCTGCCTTCCATGCTCTCTCTTTCTCTCTTCTCCTTCTCCTTCTCCTTCTCCTTCTCCTTCTCCTTCTCCTTCTCCTTCTCCTTCTCCTTCTCCTTCTCCTTCTCCTTCTCCTTCTCCTTCTCCTTCTCCCTCTTTCTCTTTTCCTTTCTCTCATTCTCGTTCTCATTCTCATTCTCATTCTCATTCTCATTCTCGTTCTCGTTCTTGTTCTTGTTCTCGTTCTTGTTCTTGTTCTCGTTCTCATTCTCTTTCTTTTTCTACACAGGTAGAGACACCTGTGATTGTCTCCCCACATCAAGGAGAGACTTGATCTCCAGCAGAGATCTCAGCTAAGTTCTATTAGTCTGCGAACTGCGTAGGGAAACAGTGTGTAGCTGGGTGTGCTTTAATTTTTATAGAAGAGGAGAAGCTTACTGCAAATAGGTTTGGAGCGGTACTTTACTGACCTGGGTCACCAGATAAAGTGGGAAGAAAAGAAGTCTATTTCAGGAGCCTTTTACCTCTTTCTTTTTAACTAGGTGTGCTAAGCTTTCCAAGAGGATTAGTCAGTCCTAATAAAAGGTGAAAAAAACCCTGATGCGTACATAGTATCAGAAGGAAATGGAGTCTGGTGTATTTACTACAGTACAGTTTAACCACTCTAATAAAGCCATATATTTCTGTACAAAGAAAAAAACATTCAGAGTAGAGACATGTTCAGGTTTATTAGATTACGAATATTCAGTGCTAGTAGCTTGCATTTACAGATACAAGTTTTTACTTCCTGCTTTGAGCTACAATTGTACAACATCATACTTTTCTTTTGCCAGAGACAACAGCAAATTTTAAAGAGCTTGAAAGCATTCGTCCTAGTTATATTGTCTGATTTAACTTTGAAAAAAATATATCTGTCCTGTGGGAATGGAAAGAGTTGTTTTATTAAACCTGTAATTTGATGATGTTTACAATTCAACCTCTACTGTTTATAAATGAGATATTAAATGGTCAAGCAACTACATGCAGAAATTACATAATATTGCTGCCTTATAATTTTAGCGTCCTGTCATTGCTCCCTTCAATGAAAACATGAAAAATTGTTCCGTATTCAAAATAAAACTGCATTAATACAGCTTGTTCTGTTTCACTTGCACATTATGATGTGACATCTTTAAAGTGCATACGGAATTTTTAAAGATACTAAAACTAGTTAAGTACCTTGAAAGAAACTAGGCCAATTTCTGCCTCAGCATAAGTCAATTCAATTCCAAATAATAAAACATTGCAGATAAAAAGGGCTAAAATATTTTAAATGGGTAGAACTGTTCTTTCTTCTGAGAGAATATTTCCACAGGAAATCAAGCTGTATCTCAGTCATCATGATGGGAAACAAGAAGACATCCTTTTGTGAATGTGCTAAACAGCAAAAATGCAAACAAAGAAACAGAAAATTCAACAAAAAGAAGGGAAAAAGTAAAGAGAGAAAGTGACAAATGAAAACTCTGAGGAATCTTTAGAGCCAGAAATGCTCTCTGAAACCCTTGTCATTGCCTTGAGGGTCTCTGGCTCTGGCAAGGAATGAAGGATGGCTTTGAATGCTGGCTAGTTTGCATTTCAAACTGCCAATGCAGTCCAGTTTAGCTTCTTCAGTAATAGAAGCTGGGGATAGAAAACCATGCAGCTTAGCTTCCCAAACAAACTCTGCTTCAGTACTAGAAAAGGATAGAGGGAATGGAACGTCATTATTCATAATTATTCGTGATGTCATTTATGAGATTGTTTACTGATGAGAAAGTACAATAAATACCTCATATGGGTGAAAATCAAGCATAAAGAGCCTTGAAAGAAGACATGAATAACGTTTTGGAAGGGAAAGGAAGAGCAAGCTGTCCCTCACTAGTGCTCCTTATGTGCCAGTGCCATGGCCTGGCTCTCTAGTGCAAACAAGAACTGATGAAGAGAAAACTGGCTGCACTGAACAATGAACATTTCCAGCTAGAAAATTCTATTTTTCATAGTAATTAGGACATCCAGGTAAACTTAGTCACCTCTTCTAGTCTTTGTCCCCACATATGAATACAAGCGAAAGTTGCAAACTATCTTGCATTCATGAGACTGCCTTATTATCTCACAGGTGAAAAGGTCATTATCTTTCCCTATGAATAGGGACCCGAAATTGTTTTTGGCAAAAAAAAAAAAAGGTGTGAAATGTAATACTGAAAGAATGAGTAGATTTTAAGGCAGAGTTTTGAGCAATTTAATCTTCAATATAGGTACCATTTTCTAAGTGCCTGTTTTACTGTTGCTGAATGGATCGTGACAGAGAATACAGAGTACTGAATCAAAGCTGTATGAAAACAGAAAGCAGGATGAGAGGACATGAGAAAGACGGATGCTGTCTCAAAGCTGCTGAGCTGCTTGGAAGCCTTTCATGTGACAGTCTGCAGTTGCTGAAGCCACAGCAGGTGGGACCCTCTGCAGAGCAATATGTTACCTGTAGCAGAATACCTTTCACAGCTGGATCTTTCCAGCCTGTACAGATAATTACATGCTGTGGCAGGGCCATGTGCATAGACGATGCCACTGGAAAGGGGCTGGCTGCAGGGGAGAAGACAAAATGGGTCTTTGGCTGTGATAAGTTGAGACACATTTTTTCATGTAAGCAGCAATGAAAAAGCATTTGGTTGTGTTGTATCCTTTAACTAGAGACACAGTGTGCAATGCAATGCACTAAATCACAGTGGGCATTGCTTTATGAAGCCAACTGACATGCAATTTTGAAACATGAATTCTGATACTATTCCAGTGGCACTTGGAGGATTGGGGAAATGAACCACAAAGAGAGAACAGCGATTTCTGCTCACAGAGTTTAGTTGCAGTGCAGCTAAGTAATACAACTTCTTACATTTTTAGAAGTGTCACAAATGGAGAAACCATTTCTAGAACATTTGTGTGAACTCAATATGAAACAGAGTACTGCAAAGGAAAGGAGGACCACTGTGACATATGGCTTTGTGGGATGATCCAAAATCACTAGAAACCTTCCCTCTTATTTCTTTAAACAATGAATTTAAGTGGAGCACACATAAAAGCTGTCTGCTGAGTTATTGTGCCTAGATTTTTTTTTGAATTCTTGATATCTAGCAGTACTAAAGAGATTTTTAGATGTTAGGAAAGTATTTGGGTAGCCAGGGAAACATATATTTTGCAAAAACATTCTTTAGGAAACTACAAACATTCAAATCTTGGCAAAGAAACTAAAACTTAAGTGACAGATATATCACCAGAATCAAAAGAATCAGATCTAACACTGTATGTATCTTCCAGTATAAAATTGTTGAATTCTGTATTTATTACTTCCAAAATTTCTTGGCCAACTAGCACTCTGTTTACAAGTCAAATGATGATTTTTTACACTGATGAATCCACAAACTCACTATGAGTCTGAAAATCAATTATGTGTTGCATGCTGTAACATAAAAACAGTTGTATAACTGCAGCTATCTCCTACATGAAGAAAGAGGATAATACTAGTATTCAAAAATGTGTTTAATCTTAAATGAGTACTTATTTGAAGTTCTGTGACATACTAAGATTTCTAACTACCACTGATTTATCAGAACATTCTCCATTGTGTACAAATCTATTCACATGACCTTTTTCCTCTGGCTGTTAGAACCATATTCCTGGTTAGAAGGCCGGATCATCTGTTCTAACTCTAAGAAAATTTGAATTCAGGCTTGTTTCTCTTCTCAAAATTAAACAATACATGCCGAACGAAAAGTATTTTATATAAGGAAAAAACTATTCATACAAAAAAGATGGAAAATAACACCTGTAGCTTTTCTATGAAGGTAAACAAACATTCCTGTAAGTCTAGGAGGCATGATATTCACTGAGTAAGAACGGAGAAAGCTTATGTGAAATGAAGTTTGAGCTTAAAAGGAAGTTTTATCCTGGGTTTAGTGTTTTGTTTTGGGTTTTGTTTTTTTTCTGTAGCTAATGAAATTTTAATAGCCTGTTGAGGAGGCTTTTAGACAAACAAATATAGCAGCTTATGAAAATGAAAGACATGAAAGCAGTAAAAAGTACATTTGCTAAATACTCTTGGATCACAGTTGTAAACATTTCAGGTGGATTTGAAGAAAATTTCTACTTGCTATATATATTTCAGTAGTTAAAAACTCGCAATATGGCTTCGTTTACAGAGTAGAAAAATTTTATTAGCATCAGCAGCACATATGTGGCTAGTCAGGAAGAATTGCAGAAAATCTGACCTTTCTACATCTCCATAATTATAACTTTCTTTTTTGCAACTACTTATTCCCAAAAGGAGCAATCTGACTACCTGTTTGCAAAATGTTTATCAGCTCTAGAGAATTCATTAGATTGCTGTTCTTACACTGACCTTCAGGTCAGAGAGGGTTTACTGATCCTAATAACACCTAGTGAGATAAATGAAACAGTGAAATATTTTAGGCGGCTAACACCTTCCATCAGAAAATTCTTGCTTCTTACAGCTGCCAAGACACATCATTACAAGCAAAATATTTGAGCTACAAGCCAACAAATTTATCTATTACACATAAACCATGTTTTTAATTTCTCCTTGATTTCCTAGATAAAAACCTCCCTTTCCTTCAAAGGTACCACAAAATATGCATTTAGATTATTTTTAATAACAAGATCATTAATCAGGTATCAATGTTTCAAGATACTTTGTTGATCAGCAATTGTTCAAAAATATTAGGAATCTTTTAAGAAGCCATGGAACTGAATGTAATGCATCCTATACAACAGCTTGTCAGCTTGGTCAGTTTTGTAGACTATATGATGATGTAGCAATATTTTCAACATATTGAACACTAAAAGCACATTAGTTTTGACTGCTTTTTTCTGGTCAGTGAATAGCTTGGTATGATGGGGATAACATTCCCAGCTCTTCATCGTGCAGATCTCCAAGTGAGTACACTGACTAGTGTGTTCAATGTAAATGTTAGTGTAGTAGCTATTCTCTACCTAAACTGCTGGAATAGGAGAAAGCAGAAACAGAGAAGGGAATCAAAGAGAAAAAATTAAAGTGACAACAAAATAAACTTGTTCTGAATAATGAGCCTGATTTATCATTCATTTCATCAGTCTTATGGTGATGAATGAAATTAAATCTGGATTTCTTGGTAAAACATTTCCAAAACTAAGAATTTAAGGTTTGAAATTTTCTCCTTGGATCAAAGATTGTACTAAAGGATTAAAAGTTGGTTTTGCTGTTGAATAAACATATTTATTGTCTTTTTTGAAATTAATATTACAAAATTTCATTTCATGCAAGCACCTCTGCAAAAGGATTATAGGCAGAATGAGGTAGCCAGGTCCTTCTCCAAGTATCCGAAAAGTCTTCACTTTTCATTTGAAGAAGCAGATTAACTGTCATTAAGAACAGGCAGGAAGAATCCTGTATCCTTGAGCTGATGCTGATAGCCAAATAAAGCCTGTTGTTGTGATGCTTTTTGTAAATGAGGCACTTTACATTTTCCAACATACATGCCTGACATTAAAAACATAAATCTTTATTTAAGCATCTTAATAAAGCTGGATAATTTTCAGAGGAGCTTAGTTCCCACATATTAATGGACACTATATCTTCGTCTCTGAGAAAAAGATCACATTCATATAGGAATACTGAAGAGTTATGCGTGTAACATTAGGCATCACTTTTTGAAACATTTGAGTCTTACTGTTAGATTTTGGGCAAATTCAGCAAATTCAGTGTCAAGGATTCAGTGCCCCAAATAACTATATCTATCTATCTATCTATCTATCTATCTCAGAGATTCTGAAGTTGTGTCATATATGAAAGTAACTAGGTGGTTTCAAATAGTTGAAGATTTTTTCAGGGAATCTGTTCAGTTTGGGTCCATCAGTTGTTTTTATCATATATACATGCAATAAGTATATATTAAAAGTACAAATTATGAATAACATTTTATAGCTTTCACATTCTGGTAACTGGATTCCTAATGGGACCTAAGATTTGAATAAATGATATATAAAAAATGGAGAACTTCTTTAAAATGCTAAACTACCTTAAATCACCTTCTAAACATTTAGAACGATATTTTGTTTTTCAGTCTGTAGAAGAAGGAAACTAAACAGAACCCCAACTTGAGGTGATTTGCACACAGAGAAAAATTATGGGAATACTTTGCATTGTTACTGTGACACAAACAGTATTTCTTTCATTTTCCCACCAGTTTTGCCATTGATCCCATTCCTGTATTTCTCACAAGGAAGCAGGACATCTGTTATGATTCTGCTGGCTGTTTTGATTCTTCTTTGTTTGGAATCTGATAAGTCATCAGACATGTTTGTCTTCCAGCTTGTTTTGGCTTTCTTATCACAGAATACTGTATTGAAATAAGTCATTTACCATAAATTTTACACAACCCAGAATGGAAGAGGCATTAAATGTTTGCAGGCGGGTTTGGGATTATCCTTCCTCTAGAAAAGGTTTCTTTGATGTAATCAAAAGGCCAACAATTTGCTTAAGAACTTTTATGATTCAGAGACAAAAAAAGTAAACCTTCCTGTTTTAACAGGGTGTGCAAGTGGAATATTTACAAGCATTCAGATGAGGGACAGGGAAAGCAAGCAGGCAAATGCGTACTCTGAAACACGCAGCTTTTGAATTCTATTTTACACCAATAAAATCCAAATATCTTCAGTCTTCTGGAACCTCCTAGAATGGTGGTAGAAGTCAGCATATACAGATGTCAGTGTTTACCCTAAACACTCAGAGTTATTTGGGAAGAATGGATATAATGAGTACTAAGAAACTCTAATTCTCATCTGTACCTCTTCTACCACTTCAATGGTTAAGAGTTAAAAGCCCATTGCAGGGCATATATTTCTTTCTAGCTGAATAGTATCAGTATTCCAGATAGACTGTATGATGTGAAATGCTGAAGTTCCTTAAGTCCATTGCATGCCCCAGCTTTGGGATCCACCTGGTGTTTTTCTGTTGTCTGCTCCCTTGTACCTGCTGATATAATTCTTTATTGGTCAACACAATTCTTTATTCTTTCAGGTAGTCAATGAAATGAAAAAAGTCAGCTTTTCTATAAAGAAAGAAGCCTACAAACACTTCAAAACCCCCTAAATAAATGAAAGTATGCAAAAAGATCTTTCACATATGATAAATGTGAGATTAAAATAGTAAGGATAACGTTAAACTTTATTTTCCAAATAGGAATGGATTAGCTTCAATCCGTCTATGCAGTGGGCCAGAAGGATGGTAATGTAGCATATAAATCCTTAAAAAAATAGTCCTGTTAGCTCTACATTTCATAAAATGTGAATAGTTTGCTGAAACTTAATGAAGAAAAGAAGGACCCTAAACTTCCAAGGCAATGTTACATGATATTCATTACAGCAGATTAATACTGTGGTTTATGGCTTATCCTTGACTATCAGAGATAGCCCTTCTGAAATTACCTTTGTCTGATTCATCCCCAAAAAGCTGATTGAAATAACTGCATGGTTAGAAGTCAGAATGCAGAACCTAATCAAGCTTCCTAAATAATGTATGCACATTGCTACATTGCTGAAGTAGTTTTTTCACAACAGTGCTTTGCTATTATGTGAGTGACAAGACAAGCATGTTGCCCTTAAAAGTGTTACAGTTCCTGTAAGAACTTTATTACCATTCTTAACCAGAGGTGTAATACACAATTTCCAACACTTACTAGTTGAACAATTAACAGCATTTGATAATCAGCTGATACTGCCAAGAAAGAAAGAAAAAAAAGATTGTTTAATATCGATACCTGATAAAAGAGCCTCCATGCATAATTTTTTCTGTAGGTGGAGGTGCACTAGATAAGCTAAGAGGACAGCCTGATGCAACCTGTAAAAGATGAGAGTGACCCTTACATCTGTGATGTTAGCTCCCGATGACAATCATTAGTATTGAAGAGACATGAGAATTTCAGCATCATTTTCATTATAATTCATAAAAGAACTAGTGTATCAATCCTTAACACTTCCATTGAAACAGACATGGTTTCACATTGATGACAACGAGGACCATACATGAAGAAGAAAACGGGAGAGGAAGAGATAAGATTTACAACCGTTACATCCACTATCAATATATAAATTCAGTCATATAAATACAATACAAATGAGTAAGCAAGGCCTTTCTTAGGCCTTTCTTTCCTTTCTTAGAAATACATACATGAAGTATCATATGTACATTTCTCATTCATGACGAAGTTCTCAACCCTGCATGGAATAATGACACTGTGCCTTTGGTAAAACCAGTGAAGACAGCCATGAAAAGTTGCTATTTTCTCCATTCAGCAACAGTTTTCACTTGAAGACAGGACTGCTTCACCATTTTTACTGGCTTGATCTCTCATTAGATGCACCATATTTTTCTGTGAAGTTACAGTAAAGAACCCCAGCATTTAGTAATTATGAAACCTTTAAAAATCTTACAATTTTTTACAAGTTACTCAAAAATCCACTCTAATTTTATGGCATAAAATTAATGTCTTTTACTAGTTTATGAAAATTGCAAAAAAAAACCCCGAACAATATTAATTTTCTACAGTATTTGCATATAGAGAATAGTCTGCATACACTGCCAGGAATACACACAGGAATAGAATGTATTAAAAGGCATTTTAATTCATACAATTTAAATTAATGGATTTTTCACTGGTTGTTAAAAGAGTGTACTTGCTTTTATTTATATGTGTGTATATATACACATATACAGAGTGATTCATAAATAGACAGATAGATAGACAGACAGATAGATAGATAGATAATCATATATTTAACTGTGCTTAATCAGAAACAGCATCATTCTGAATGTGGCTTTATACAATGGAAATAAAGCTAACTAGATAATAATAACTAAATAAAGCTAACTAGAAAGGAAATTAAAGCTGACCAATAGCCATTTTTATTTCCTAGGGGGATTGAAATGTTGACAGTAAATAAGATGCAGAGGTATGAAGGCTTGCTATTTCATGACTTCATGAATAAACTGTGAATTTGGTTTACAACTAATAATGTTTCTAAGTAAGTATGTTTTTAGATTGCTTCTGTTTCTTTTGAGTTTCTAAATATTTAGGTGTAGTTTTTGACACATTTTAAACTTTTGTCCATAATTAAGAAGGTTAGAAATTAACAGAAAATGTAAAATAAGTCTTGTGCAATCACCTGATGCTAGAAGCAATTGCTTTGAGAAAAACAACAAATCTAGACATTCAGAAAGCTGGCAAACAGGTGAAAAATTGAAACAATATGTCTTTAAATGATAGAAAGATTTTCCATTTTAGTTAGTAAAAGTTTATTAAAAATATACAGAAAAAAAAATTCTTGCCTGCATCAGAGGAAGTACAGTAACTCACAAAACACTTAACTTTATAACACCTTGAAGATGCTTGAAGGAAAAATGAAAAGGGATAGAAGTCTCTGCCTTTGTTCCATGATGTAGAAACTCCGTGAAGATTGCCGAACATAAGGGCCCCCGTAGCAAAAGCTTCTTGTCTGTCTCCACTCTTATCCTATGCTTTGTTGCATCAGTCTCATAGCATAAGGCACAGGAGAAGATAAATGGTTATCTGCTGACTGGCTACAACATTCATATCCTTTTCTACATGTACACTGGCAGTGGATCTACTATCAGGATAACAGGATGACAGAAAATACTTCTCCAACAAATTCAGGAGAGGCAAGTTTTCATCTCTTATTGGTTGTGGTCAAATTATTTGTGCCTCTAGTTTCAGATCTTAGGAACACTTCAATTCATATTTCTCCATCAAAAATCATATGAGCACCTACAGATTTCCTGGTTTTTCCATTTGGCCAGTCCACCGAATTATTTGTATTAAAACTGTTCCTTATTGCCATTTTTTGGACTAATACCTTACCAAAATTACTAGTTGAAAATTTCTCATTTGGTTGCGATCTTGAGCAGTGGACGTTGATATTACTGGTTAGGTCTGGCAAGAGGAGAAGAATTTATTAAGTGAAAGATTATGTTTAGAGTTCAAGTCATGACGATAAGTATGAACGTGAAAGAAGTGTAACACAAGTATGTGACGATATAACACGTATTTAGTAAGTCACTATGATTAGCAAGTCACTATGATGTCTAAGGTTTGCCCAGGCATGACAGGACTCATCTGAACATTTTAGTTAAAATCACAGTGTATATTTAATATGAGAAAGCAATATTACATCTTGTATGTGTTGCACCCAATACAATATAATATACGTCAGAACTAAATTGTAACATTTTCTGCTGCCTCGGCAAATGTCTTTTTGTATCTACAGCTTTGTCAAAAGGCAATAAAGCAAAAAGCTTATTCATCTCACTATGGGTATGTAAGTTCTATTTACTTAAAATGAAATTCTAAGACACGCTGCTTCTGTTTTTGTATGAACAGTTTATCGCTGTCATTTAGAAGCAGCAAATCTTCACCCTTGGTAAAACTGCCTTCCAGATGAAAAAATACAATGTTTACTTAGTGATAAACAATTTCCAGAGGAGAGGGAATGTTAGTCCTGAGATGAGTCATGTGGTTTTTGAAAATTAAAAAGTACTAGCAGCATGTGCGTATTAGGGATGTGTTTAACAAAACACATCCTTATTCTAAGTCTGTGGGAACACGAATATTTCCTAGACTGTAACCATCAAGTTTCTTAGAAACTGGCTTTTCAATTAGAAAAGGACAAAACATTTTATATTGAGTATCAGCCACCTTGAATCTTCATGCAAAGCTCAAGAGGATTCTTATTCACTGTTATTTAAAGGCATTAAAGCAAAGTGCTTGGTACTAGACTAGAGTGATGAAGTGGGAAATGTTAGGATGAGGGTACATGCACTGTATGAATGTGCTGCAGGAGTTGGGTTGGTGACAGAGGACTTGCTACTGTGTTAGACTGAAAGCGTTAGATGAAACAACAAATTTTAAAAATGTTCTAGATATCTTTAAAGCAAGAGTTTCTGTTCCCAAAGCACCCTGTTATTTCTTGACCCCCCGACTGCAGTGGTCCAAAGGATATCTAAGCATATGCATACTGAAGAAAGCTTCACAAGAAAATTACTCATTAAAATGTTCCCTTTCCTAGCATGTATCTAATGAAAATTTGTTTTTCTTACCTTAGATTCTGGTTATGTCATAGTCTATCACACAGTACCCTGACAGGTTCCCCTTGCAGAAGGAAAGCAGCCCAGCCATTTTTATAAGCCTAAACTCTTTTGGCTTTTCTGGAAACAGAAAACTTTCAACACACCTCAAGATTGTCTAGTCATCAACATTTGCAAAAACTACCCCAACAAACTTGATTATAGTGAAATTTGGCCTCTGTATTGCTAGTGTTGGTACACAAAAACAGGAGGTCCAAATTTAAGTTATGGAAGCTGTGTTGTACCTTCTTGCTTGAGTCACATGGAGGAAAAAAATCCAATGCTTTGGTGGTAAAAGAAATACATGGGAAAAATCATTTGGAGACACTGTAAATGGCACCTGTAGTGTAATTTTAATTCTCTTTTATATTAATACAATTGAATAATCATAAACCCAAGATTTTTGTAAAGACACAATTTAAACCATGATGTTTCAAGGAAGTCTTTAAGGCCATAGAAATCATCACTCTGTGGACCAAACACGGATGCCATAGTAACAACCACCTGTGTTAGGAGCCAGAAAAGCTGGCAGATGATTTGTTCAAGGGAAAGAACAAGAATTTGCCTGAAATTTGAGGATAGGGTCAAAAGCAGACTCTGTGTATGCCAAGCCTAAAGACATAGATAAAAGTGTGATTTGTATTAGGGTGAAGTCATGAACGGAGAATTTATACAACAACAGAATCTGAGGCAAGAAACAGGCAGGGTGGATCAAGGCTGGGTGAGCTGATCTGCAACTGGGGAGGCAGGTTTAAGAGCTGGGTTTGAGGTCTAGAAGCAAGATGGACTCAAAGCCAAGACTGCAGCCTGAAGCAGTTTAGCGGGAAAGTTTTCACAGCTGCTGCCTAAAAGAACTGTGCTTGGCAGCGCAGGAGAAGACTTTGCAAACAGCAGACAGTGATGCAATCTGACAAACGACTCTCCCACTTCTGTTTGATGGATGAGTCAGGATAAATGTATTGTTTATTATTTCTTATTAACTATTTGTAATATGCATGTCATATACTGACATGAAATAGGAGGTAAAATCCTAATCTTTGCACCAAACAGCTTCCTTTCTTCATATTTTGTCATTAAGGAGCTATGCCATTAAAAAAGGTGCAGAAAAATGTCTTTTGCCATTTTTTTATTCTCATTATACATGATGGGCAAAAAAGAAAATCTTACTCAAACACTCAGCTCTCTTTTAAAAGCTTACTTGCTTTTAGTTTCACATTGAAGCTAATGCTTTGCAAGTTTAATGTGTGAAATAGCTTTGTCATAAGTCAGTGCCTCCATTTTGTCTTTTTCTTCATTGAATTTTTTTCTTCAAGAGCTCTGTGTGTAAATAATGATAGTATATTTTGTGCCAAAATTTTTGCAATACTTTCATATCTCTGGAATAAATTATGGAACATTATTCTAGATGTGGAAGAAAAAAATAGGCTTGATGTAAATTTCTCTCAATCTTACAGCTTGTGTAGTGTAGTGGGTGAAACATATTTGTAGCTGGTGGTGAATTCCTAATGTCTGGAGCCCAGCACAAGTGGCAGTCTGGCTATAGAAGATGCACACGTTCTCATGTTTCAGCCTCTGACCTGTATACATGTGATAACAAGCTAATGTCAGCCCCTCTTCTGCACTAATCAGGCACAAAATTGACTAGGAGAACAAATCCCTGTCAGTTAACAAAAGAGTGTTTTCAGCTAAATAACAGGTATAAAGAGAGATCTGATGATATCTGACCATAAGTTCTGGGGTTAGAAGCTCTAATTAGACAAGTGTGATCTCCATGCTACCAAAACTGGATTATTTTAACAATTTCTCAGCAGCTGGACTTTTGACAGTCCGGTGATAATGTATTTTTGCACAATAATGACACATGGAGTCAGGGCTCACCACAGCTAAGGATTTCTTATATTCTCTGTATTGCAGCATGCTGCTTGCTATTTGGTCCTTGGACATACCTGTCATAGCTTATGTCTGCTTTAGAACCAGAAAACTTAGTGTATCTCTACATTTTATTTCGACTGACTATTGAGTTAGAGTATGAGCCCCTCTTCTGCACTAATCAGGCACAAAATTGACTAGGAGAACAAATCCCTGTCAGTTAACAAAAGAGTGTTTTCAGCTAAATAACAGGTATAAAGAGAGATCTGATGATATCTGACCATAAGTTCTGGGGTTAGAAGCTCTAATTAGACAAGTGTGATCTCCATGCTACCAAAACTGGATTATTTTAACAATTTCTCAGCAGCTGGACTTTTGACAGTCCGGTGATAATGTACCAAAGCAGTTGTAAAGATAAAGCACACAAATTGATGAGAGGCACTCGGATGCTAACCTGAACTGGACAGTCAGTGTTTGCCAAGGAGTGAGAAGTAAAGCACATTAAAGAGTGTGAATGCTTTTGAAAGTTAATGGACGCATAGCCAAAGCTGCACAAGGTCCTAAATGAATCTGCAGAATTAACATAGTGTAACAAGCACACATATTCTTATCATATTGTCTGCTCTACATTTTAAAAAGGCACTTCCTATAAATGAAGTAAGGTAGTAGAGAAAGATAAAATACAGTATCTTTGTAATTCTATAATTGTAATTTCAGTAATCGTATCTCTTCAAAATAATTTTTCTTTCTTCAACCTTTGAAAAGTACTTGCAGTGATTCACCCCAATGATAGTATCATGCTTTGAGAAGCAATTGAATGTCAATACTGTTATCCTGTATATACAAGCTGTGTGAATACATACTATTTGACATATAGCAAAGCAGTTGTCTGTTTTGTTGCTCCTTTCAATTCTTTACTTTAGAGCCTGTGTCTCTTGGTTCTACCACTTGACCTGCTGTTACTGAAACGTTTGTCTAACATCACTGCTGTTCATGTCTCAGGTATCCCTTTAGAGACAGTACAGAGTAGAGTGCTGCAGATGTTGTCTGCAGTTTGCTTGAGCTGGATACAGATTTTCTTCTAGAATTGAAGCACACTTGCTCATTGTAATCACAGAATCACAGAATTTTCAGAGTTGGAAGGGACTTCCAGAGATCATCTAGTCCAACTCCCCTGCTGATGCAGGAATGCCTAGAGCACATTACTCAGGACTGCATCCAGGTGGGTCTTGAAAATCTCCAGAGAAGGGGACTCCA